>VZDJ01000158.1:8677708-8724276 GCA_008694505.1 Cyanoderma ruficeps
AATAATATTATTATTATTGTTATTCAATTATTGGAGGAATATGATTCATTATTTATAAGAGACTATACATCATTGAGGCTCCAAGCATAACAGGCAACAATTTTAAACAAAATACAGCAACATTTTGTAGACTGCATATAAATTTTGAGTAATTTGATATTTGCAAGAAAAGGGTTTGAAAAAGACACAAACCCACAAGACACTTCACATTTAAAAGCATGGCTATATAATGTGGTATAAATCTAAGCAATGTCAACTAAGAACATGGTACCCCAGGCACATTTGGAGCTTATGTGTTTGTTAATGAATGAGCAAATATACAGCACTGACTATGAAAACAAACAGAAGTAGTACTGAATTCTCTCTTCTCCAACATTGTATCATGACAGTCATCCACTATCATCTTCCTCTCATGCTGAGATTCAAAAAAATGAGAAAGCTGGCCACTGTTAAATGGCCATTATTTTAATGAGTATGTTATTTCTTTCTGAGCAAATAAAACTCTTTACAATAAATTGTATACATGTGACTATTAGGAGAACACTGAAATGAATTATCATAATTTATAAGCTTTGCCTAAATGGCCAAGAATCAGTGAGCTAAAACCAACTATGCAAAGGCCAGAAGGCGATTTTATAACATTGTCTGCCATTTTAAGTATGCTGGTTATTTCTTACTCTGTGATCATATATCTTACCTTTAAGGAGCAGTACAACTTTCTGAAGCTACAGTTTTTGCCTACCAGTTGCATATATGGCCACACTTGACAGTGCCATGATGTAAACATGAACCCAGTTTGCTTGGCCTTGTGAACTGATCAGACAGCAATCTCCAAATTTCCTGGCTGATACAGTTTGATTTCCTCTCATTTTCCCTGGTTTTAATACTAGGATACAAGCACTGTTTTAACTAGACATTGTCTTTCCCCCACTCTTCTCCAAAACAGAATTTAAGCAAGAAAGATCAACAACCACCTAAAACACCTTGCTGCCCTGATGTAGCAAAAGTTTCCATTCTCCACCCAGCTTCCAAGCAGCAGCAGCAGGTTTTGCCCTGTGCTCTCAGCCTGGAACGTGGCTCCCTGTGGTTACACCAGACAACCTGAAGGCTGAAAGGAGGAGGAAGGACTGGCACCTACAGAAGGCTCACCCCAGCAGATCATGCTGATTAGGGACACCAATGTATTGTTTTACAGTAACTATGGCAACTGGGAGGCAGCGAGGTTTAATAGGTCCCCTATATTAACACTACCAACGACTGGAATACACATCCAAGTATTATCCACTGTGAGAATGAAAAAAGGAAAAAAAGGTAGCTTGTTGTTGTTATTGCTGTTTTCTTCAAAAACCAACTTTTTTTTGCCATAATATTAAAGAAAGCGATATTACATCATGGGTATCGAGATACTTGCACTTCTTTTGGTAAAATTTTCTAGACACAAAATCTGTTAGGGTAACCCCTGAGGAAGCAGCTCTCATCTTTTTACCCAACAAAGTAACCTCAAAATACCATCAAAAATAATTTAAGTTTACAGCTTGCATGGAAAACTTGGAGATTACAGACTCCTTTAAAAAAATGTACATACCACTTAATACTTTCAGAGTACCTTTTTGCCATATCTGAATGCTCTAAGATATCATATTTACTACTGCATATTTTGCACTTTCTCTTGCTCTGTTTGAACAATAAAGAAGTTATGTACTGTTAAAAGCACTACCTGTAAATTGGCAGCTTGTGTTGATGAGAAGGGACTAGTTTACTGAAAATGTTTACAGGCAGCTTAGATCTAAAATTGAAAATTTAGGAAAAAGCCTAAAACCTAGTCTTTCAAACGAGTATCAAGGAAAATAGAAAAGTTCTTCCTTTCTCTACTCTAAAATTATGGAGCTGTTTTAAAAGGTCTGTCTATATGAAATAAAGGAACATTAAAAATAGTTTGCAAATCATAAACTACAAAATAAGAAAAGTAACAGAGTTCTTATGACCACTATACCAGATAACAAGTTAAGAACAGCAAAACAAACACTTGAATAGACAACAATGTTTTAGAAACAAGCTTTTGATAAACAGCTCTCAGAATGAGTTTCAGAAACTTCAAGAGTTAAACTCTGTTGGCAGTGAGCAATGCTCATTATCCTCTAATTCCCAAGTTAGAATTCTTAGGAATCTATAATTAGGTGAATAAGCACAAACAACAGGAGAAGACTTCACCACAAGACCTGGAACATGATCCAAGGCTTCATTCAACTTCTTAAACAATTTATAAACTGACAAAACACACCGGGGTTGTATTAATTGGGAATCTGGCTAGAAGTAAACAGCATGAGAAAATTTTTAGTTAAAAACTTCTAGAATCAAATTAGTTTGCAATCCACAAGTAATTACAAGAAGAACATTTTAAGGATTTTAGTTAGCCTCTTGCAAGGAAAATGCTACATCTTTTAAATCTTAACACACTAGGCAGACAATTCTAAGTGAAAGCATTCCCCTTCATTATGATGTAATAAAATCTATTAAAGTTTGTTTTGAAGAGTGAAAAACTGGATCTTGGGGCAGGGTGCCAAAATATGTTATCAATGAAAACCCTTGACCTTTCTAATAATGATTCCAAGTAAGAATATTACTTAAATGTATTTATAATACACATGTTCTAGTGTCTTGGTACAAGAAGGAATTTTTGGGGTATTGTTTAAAAAAGAAAAAACAAAACCAAAACAAACCAGAGATTTCCATTAGAGTAACATCAGATTAACAACAATATGTTAAGACATTCAGCCGTGAATGTCTCTCCAGAGACCAACCTAACTTGGATTATAAATATAATATACATTTATTGGTGGTGAAATATTTGGCCTATTAATATCCCTGTACAAAACCATGGATTTCTATTTACATGGATAAATACAGTCTAAAGAGGTTTTTTTATCACTTCCTTTGATAAACTGTTCAAACAATTAACATTGTTACTTATCAAGTTAAAAGCTTAGCTGACAAAGAAAGGGGAAATATTTATAATGTGCACGAGATCAGACTTTTATTTACTGAATATAAAAGTAAGATGAATTACCTGTATAACTACCATTTTAAGAAGGAAAGAAATTAAGTTTGTTAACAGAGAATTTACTGCAGTGGTTATACAACAGATCCTTTTAAAGCACTGTGATGCTTAAGGGAAAAGAAAATATGAGACTTTAGTTTCTTTACTGATATTATCCACATTCAGTTGGTGAGGTTTTGTTTGGGTTTGTCATTAAGTACTTGTTGGACTGCATGCTAGTACTTATTTCACTGTTTTAGCAAAAATTGTCTGTTTGAAGTTCATGCGCATCCTGTATGGATTTGATACGTGTGTTTAACCAGAAAAGGTGGATTTATTTCACCACCTGCTGTGTACTCAATTTGTTACACGGAAATTGCAGTTACAAGTGCAGTTCAGAAGAGCCTTTGAAATGGTATATCCTATACCACAAAAATACTCTAACAAAAACCCCAAAACCTTACATCCAGCAAGTGCTATATGCATTGTTTCTATTCTCTGAAGAAATGTCAACCTGTAAATTTTGAACAAACCTGAAGATTAAGCAATGAAGTGTAAATAACCACCTAAAGTTTCATCCTAATTTGATTTCTTCTCAAAAACCATTGTTCTACAGAGAGATTCAGTACAGTTAATTCCCTTCTTTGCTGAGATATACGTATCTTCACATGCAAGCCACAGCTTTTCAAAATAAGTCGTAGCTTTGCTCTGACCCACTCATACAGAAACTTACATTTTCTACCTTGTCATCCTTCTCTGATTTCTTTTATCTGTGCTGTATGATTTTTGGCATGGTGTGACCTGAACTTTCTAAGTGTTAAAAATGGAGTCAGGTTCATATCACATTTTCTGGCTTGTTTTCAATTCTTCTTCCATATTTCCTTCACATTCTCTTTTCTCTTTTAATTCAACATCAGACTGACAGGCTCAAAAAACCAGTAAACTCCTTCCTACCTATAGCTGCAAAATAAGAAACTTTTCTTATCAATTCTTTCAGCGGTAGTCTTTTTTTTTGCCTAATATTTTCACAGTTAGGGTTTTTTTGTTTCCTACATATCCATTACTCTGCATTTCACAGAAAGTGGAAAGATGCTTTTTTATTTTTACCTGGTATTGTTATATTCTGCAACTCCTTCAAAGACAATCTGTACAGATAGCATAGCTCCTTACAGATTTCCCTTGGAAACCTCTTTTTAGTATGTAAAATTACCATCTTTTACTTCCTGTCCTTCAACTAACTGATTCAGAAAGGTCATGACAAATTGGAGAAATAGTCCAGAACTAAAGAAAAAAATAGATAAGAGAAACAAAAATGATAACAGCAATAAAAACATACAAGGACAGATTAAAGAAATTGTAATTGTTTAATCTGCAAAAGAGAAAGAGAGCATTATCATGTTCAATTACATAAAAAAGTAGCTGCAGAGAGTGAGAGAATACATCACTCTCCATATATTCTTGGCACAAGACAAAAGAAATATTCCATTTAAATTACTTACAAGTCTTATCAGACACTTGAAGAAAAAAAATGTTAATGGTAGTAAGTGTTGAGTACAGATGAGGTCTCTTTGGGAAATTGCAAATATATTAATTGGTGTATGATAAGAATGATTTTTGCAGCACCCTGCCTTTGGGAACAGCAATAAAATAGGTAACCTCTCAAGGTCTTTTCCTTCTACAACATTACCAAAACTAATTCATTTTTCTGATTTTTCCAGCTCCAGGCAATTAAAGCACTTTATCAAGATTGTCATAGACTCATCACACATTACTCTTAAAGAAAGGAAGCTGAATAACAGGCAGGCCATTAGCCACTTACTTGATTTCACTGATAGGTACTTTCCTCTGTGCCAGCTGTTCCACCATGCCTTTTTCTTCTGAAGGAAGCAATACTAACAACGCTTCACCACCTTCTTTGTACCTGATCAGAAGGGGGAAAAAAAACCAACAAAACCTCAAACAAACATGAAAAAATTATAGTTTCTGCTGATGTTTTCAGTAGCCAATGAGAATTTACATTTGATTACTTACAAGCAGTCCCAAGAACAGACAAAACCTCTCACTTAACAAAGGGAAAAGAAGAGGCAAACCAGTTAAGCCAATATTCCTACCTGACCTGATTTTAAAACTATCCCTATATTTCTAAACATCTGGGGCTAAGACACGGACTCAGATCAGTGAATCTTTTCTTTCCTTGATTTGAAGTATTAGTGGGAAACAAATGGCACTTGATCAGAGTGTACTTTGATGACAGTACCAGAAAATCCAGCTACTTGCATTCACCCTTTGCCATTAGCCAAGGTTAAACACTGGGTAAAAACAGATTCTCTTTGCATATCCTGCAAGCCAAAGATGGGAAAGGTTACGAAAGGGTAAGTGCCTTGGTCTCAAGTAACAACTCCTTCTTACATGTTCAGTAAAGGCTAATGGGTCACAGAGACATCACTGAAAGAAAAGCATAAAAACAGGAGCTCTTTCATTTACAGAAGCAGTTTCCAGGTGCAAAAGAAAAGATACAATCAGACTGATCCCATAAGAACGTATCTAGCATTCACTCTTCAGAGCACTTAACAGCTGTATCAAATATAGATCAGCTGGTAATTACTCAAGATAAATCATTAGCAAAGACATTAAAAATCAGCTAATTTATGCTTAAAGCATCTTCTTGATCATTTCCTTTTTGTGCAAGAAAATATCAGTTCATGCTTTTGGCACCTTTTTGCTTCAGGACCTTCACATAGGAAAAAGTACCCAATAGCATTAATAAACAAACAACACAATGGATTTGAGTTCTAGTGAAGAAGTGGGTGCTGATGAGCTTGCATGCATCAAGTCTGTACCTACTGTAATATATACACTGTTTCCTTGTCTATATTTACAAATACTTCTTAAGTGTACAGATTGATAGGAAAATACAGCACAGTCCTTCATTAAAAGAAAAAAAATTCCAACTGAATTTCAGAAATATGCCAAAATTGGACAGAATTCAACTCATAATCAACTGATGAGAGTAATGTGTAGGACGAGGCAAAACAAGACTGGGAAGTTGCTCTGTAGAGCAGCTTTAAACTCCCTTCTTTAGGGAGGCCAGGGAGCACAGAAGGATGCTCTCAGGCACACCAAACAAGAATCATACCATTAACTGACAAAAATAATTTCTAGTGGAATACAGGGAGCCCACATTTCTCCAAGGATAAACAGTTATCACTTGGCAAAAACAGTACCGCAAAATTGTTTGAAAACTATAAACACTATCTGTCACAGCACAGTAAGCAATGCAAGTAGCAACAAAATCTGCAGTTAAAACAGTCTGACAGCTTTTATTACAGCTTTCTGCTTTCATTTGATGAATTTGAAAAATCACAACAAAATGCTCTTGGATGCCTGGAAATTTTTTTCCCCCCAATTGCTATATATGATGGGTTTGGATACCAGCTTCTAAAGATAATCTACAAATGTCTAGTAAATGTTTTCATCATGGAGTTTTAAGTTTTACACTCTAGATTTTGAAATTTTACATGGAAATAAAATTGATACATGAGGAGAATCTCTGTTACATGCCAACATCATGTAAATTTACTGATTATACATGGATTGATAAGAGCACTTTGGTACTGTACAAAAACTATCCTAATTTAAATCCATTTCATTAGTAGACCTAAAATGCTCTTAACACAAAAATATCAGCCTGTACAATCTTTCTAAAGAAGAGTTTTAATGCAATACATATGTTTGGCTTAAGGCAATTTATTATCTTTACCAAGCATGTTGTTACTGCTGACCACATATCCCATGAATGTTTGCACCCTTTATACAATAATTAAGGTTGGGAATAACTCGCTTACATAGACCAAGTGCACCTTTTACAAAAGTTCTATATTTTTCAACCCAATCAAATTACAAATGATATATCCACAAGGTGGGTGCCTGTCGGACACTGCCCCTACCCTGAACAAGCAATGAAATCCTGGAAAGCCACTGAACCTTAGAGGACTTCACATTTTATTGTAAAACTTGATGATCATAATACCAAGACAGCCAATTATTCATCAAAAGAACCTGAGCTCTCAGAGCACTGTTGGAAAGAAGGATGAAAATATTCTCTTTTATGTACCAGACAGGAAGACAGAGAATATTGCTGCCAATACCAGTCTCACCAATTTAGAGTACAGAATAACACAGTTCTGCTTTTCTCTCCAAAGCAGATGACATGAAAGGAAAGGACTCCAACAAGAGCTACATGAATGATCTGGTATCTGCAAAAGATGTCTGTGAAATTTCTTAACAATCTTTGTCATTTGTCAAGAAAAGTCTTGATTGTACTATATAAAAGCATACAAATGGTGTTTTCAGATTCCTTAAAGTTAGCCAAAGGCATGGATTTGTGTGGTTTTGTTGCTTGTGGTATTTCTTATCTCAGAGTGCCTGACTTGGCATTAAATTGTTTCTTCATCATATCTCTTTTATTCAGCGTGCAAAACACTGTAAAAAGCCAGTGTCATAGAAATCACTGAAGAAATACTCAACAAAGGCCAGAGAGTGCAGATATCCTCTCTACAAGCCACAAAACCAAAATCTGCAATTACACAGTACAGGAGAAATCATTCTATGCTTGTTTTGTTTTTACAGCTTTCCAGCAGTATCCACGAGACCTCTCTGAAACAGGGATCGGATAAACCTTCACTCTGACCCTTAAATGTTAATTTTGTGTTATTAGTGCTAAACTCATTGTATGCTGAGTCAATAATTTCTTCAGAAAGTACAAGTCATGAAGGCACATTCCATAGGGATGTGGAAAAAAGCCGAGCATTATATCTGGTATCTATGGACATCAACTATTTCAGTGTTTACATTAAGTCTTGCAAAGTCCTTACATAGACAAAGTAGTACTACAGCTAAGTAAAGAAGCACTCACATGAAAATATAGATAAAGAAAAGAGAGGTTTTCAAGCACCTATACTTTCTCATCTTTTGCCATCTATTAAGGAAAAAAAAAGACATAGAAATATTTCTCAGAGCTATGCCTTCAGAAATTCTAAAGGACTGAAAGACATCTGGTAACTATTGATGGAGTGCAATCCTTTTCCTTATATGGCAGTGCAATCCTTTTCCTTACATGTTTTGGAAACACTCTCCTTTAAATGTCACTAGTTTAAAAATATTTGAAGTTAAGGAGGAACGGTCTTTGCCCTTTTTATACCATAACCGGACTTAATTAATTAAAACAAACAGTTTAATAACAACACTGTTCTTCAGAGCTAAACACAAAAATGAAAACACTGCAGACTTGATAAAGCTGAAAACCAAATGATCTAAAATACCAAATAGGAAGGTTTGTATCTGTTCAGTGGACATTTACTTAAAGAAAGCAAAACACAGCCTCTAAAAGAGGAGGTTTAGTTGGACAGAATATTATCCTATTTCTCAAAAAAACGAAAAAACCCGACCTCATAATGTGCTAACATGGAAAAACATGGTGTTAATAATCTCAAGAAGAGAGGCTTCCATGGAAAATAGAAGTTTTCCAAGGTGTTCCCTCTGTATATTTCATACTAAAAGCTTCCATACTGGCAAACTTAGGGAAGGACAAGCTACTAAAACCTGGCATAAATAGTAACAAGGACAGATCTGCACAAAATTTGTTTCCATTTACAATGCCTAAAACATAGGAGAAAAGAACATCCCTTTTTATCCTACAGGAATAAAGTTCTCCACTAAAGCAAAAGAAGGAGCATCTCTGTAATTATTTTCAGCACACAGTTAAAACCTTTAAACTTTCACAGATGACAAAGCAGTGAAGAAACAACCTTGGTTACTGTAATCCTTCAGCAGGAAGACTACTTCTGCAGATAAGAAAATACTGGAAATTCTCCCTTTTCTTGCTTACTGCAGCCTTCAAGTAGTCCATCATCACCAAAACCAAACATCTGTCCTAAAATGCTAACTTACTCTGGCAATTTATTATTCAATAAGTATGCACTTTGACTCTGCTGAAGAAAAGTAAATTAAAAATCTGAAAGTAATCAAACTTTCTTGGACTGTGTAGCAATTGTTGATATTCTGTCATCTCCTCAAGGTGATCAAGAAACCAGAAGGGACTCATCTTTGCACTGTGATCTTAACAGTCTTTAAGGGTACAAGATACAATTTATTCCAAGCCCATGGAAAATTGCACATTACTTGCAGGAAGTCTTTGGGAGAAAGTCTTCTAGTTCATATCTGCCTTATTTTCTAGAGTGTACTGACTTCAATACTTTTGGAAAAGGCTAACAACTTCTCTGCAACTCAATCATGACTTACAAGCAGGAAGCTGTGAAATTCATCATTAGTGCTACAAAGCAAAGGGTTATATTTACAGTGACTGCAGATGAGAAAAAGAAAGATGCCTACAATCAAGAGCAAGTGCCAAAGGCAGACAAAAACAAAGTGGGATAAATTACTTAGGACAATGTGGTAGTGGCTAATTACGAATAGAGAAAATGGTTTTAAAATGTTCAGAACACCATTTCTTTAGCAAAGAAACACAAAGTGTTGCCAAATAGCTTCACTTGATTTGAAAACAACAATAACAACAAAAAAACCCCACTAAAATTAAGAGGATAGTTTATGCACCATGACAGAATCTATCTTTAACTTCTGCTAAAATTCACCCTGAGCCAACAGCTGGTATCACACATGAACGAACAGAATGGCAATAGTCCAGTAAAGACAGGATGAGGAAAAAATGGTTCTCATGTAGGCCGAATAAACACTCAATTGTTGCCTAATTTTAACCTGTCTTAACCTATCCTTGATCAGATGCAGTCAACAACTGCATATACCCCTAGGCAATACTATTAAAGCAAATGACATTACCGTTATCACAAAGGCAATAAATGAAATCATACTGAGGTTGTTAATCAATTCCACCTGGCCATGCAGCTAGAATTGAGCTTGTTCTATCTACATTCAGAGTACTTCCACATCCTTGCCATGACCATTGCAACATACGGTTCAGTCAAATGGACCACATTTTAATTGTCAGTGACATATGAGTTGTGATCATGACAGAATGAAATAGGAATGGGAACCATCTCATGATGGTAACTAGGCACCAGTGTACTGCTGTAAAAGCAAATATGCAGTAGGAAAAAAGTTATGGAAAGGGAACTGTAAGGAAAAGATGCATGGATATGCAGACCTTACAGGAAATGTTATACAGGTTGTCTCGAACAGATGTATTACAACATGTTTCCCTAACATTTGTATTTCAGAAGACATAAGTTGATGCCAAATTTTCAGAGTTAAAGGCAGTATTTCTGCTTTGTTTGGCAAGAAAAAATAATCTATTTTGAAAACTGGCAAAGGAGAAAACTGAGATGATGAGATAATCATAAAATTTGGGGGCGGAGAGTTGCAGATATAAAGATACTTGCGTAACAGTTTCCTGAATTGGAATATTTCCCATTACAGAAAATGCAATATACAGGAAGTGATAATATTTTTTAAGGTATTTACCACACATGAACATGCAGGAACCATAACTTTTTTTAATACTTTGGATGTCACACATTTACTGCCGTACTCAAAAAAAAAGTATTTTGTGGGGGTTTTTTAATCTGTAACTTGAATGGGTATTTACCAGGTTGACTTGATTAAAAATCTAATTTTAGCCTAACTGGGCCAGAATGGATAGCATCAACATATGCTGTCATCTCACCTGTCAAAAGACATAGAAGGAAGTAAGATATCACTGCAAAACTTGTGAGCTTAAATCTAAGCTTATTCTCAAAGGTATTGCATTCCAAGCCAACAAGCCACCTTCAGACACCTTAGTGCTGCAGAAACTCCCCAAAGCAAATCCTTTCAGAGAAAGGCAATCAGGGACCAAGGAAGCCAGATCAACTGCTCAACTGCCTCTTTTTCACCCAGATCAAATCTACTAGAGATTTACCAGAAGCAAGCAAGAGACTGCTCTCGTCAAAACATTAAGGTCAGTAAGTTAAGGCATTCAGAATAGCATTAAAACCAATCCCAGAAAATGTGCTTGTTTTTGCATGTGCATGATGATACACTCCAGTTATGTATTTTCACTCTTCTTCTAATGGACCCTTTGTTTATCATACATACTTGCAAAACTGTAAATACAAAAATATTGAATAATTACTTCCACTGAAGTGAAGCCAATCTATTCACTATGTAAGGCAATCATTTATTCACTACACACCATTCACACCCTTCGCAGAACAGAAATCATCTGGACCACTTGATTTGGAAAAAATAATGTTCTTTAAATCTTTGCGCATTATTTTGGTTTCCATAAAGAATCAAGAACGGCACAACCTCATCATGGGGAAAAACTGGTGAGCGAAACACAAAAAGCAACACAGACTTCTGTTTCTAGAGCAAAGATTCCCCCCTGCAAAGACTGAAAGAAATGGTAGTGAGTTATTAGCTAATAACCTAACAATCAGGTTTAATATAAGATGGATTGGGAAAAAAAGTCAGGGTGAGTTAAGTTCTACTATTTCTAGCATGTAATTTATATTTAATTTTAAACTGCTTTCAAATTTTCTATAAAACAACCACAGTAGTGAAGGAAAAAGCACTTAATTGATGAAAGCATTTGTCTGTGTTGCCCTTTTTTGTGTAATGGAACAACGTAAGACAAAAATATATCCAAAACATATCAGAATGGATAATTTTATTCTAAGCAGATCTGTTTCAATCTGATACACATAACAGATAAATCTGTTCACCCACACACTACCCTTTAACAAAGAGAAACTAATATCCCTATCTACCCCTAAGGGCTTTCACAGAAGTACAATAATTCATATTTTGTTTAAAAATTCAACAATTAAATTTGACTATATAAGCTACTATTTCTAAACATATTTCTTAAAGTATCAGGTTTAGGTCTCCGATATCAGGCTCAATTCAGGCAAAACATTATTTCCAATCATACTACCTTCTGAGCCTTGTGACATAATGAGAACTGGTGAAATCTACCCTTCAAACCAAGAAAACATTATTTTTCCAGGCAGGAATAGGAAGAGTTTTTTCAACCATTTATCATAACTTCTACACTGCTGGGTTTCTTTCATAACATGGTGATCTGCTCTTCTGGTTTTTTTTAAATGACAAATGAGCACAGAAAATAAATGCGTATTGGAATTTCTATCTCATCTACATGATCAATGGCCTCTTTTCGTAATACGCATTTCTGTTTACAACAACAAATCTTTAACAAGAGGTCCGTGTGCACTGCAATCTGAAGCCGTGCTGTACCATCTGAAGCATACGTCCTACCATAGCAGCCCAATAAAAATTACAAGAGACCAGAAAGTGTCTTGACTATTCACAGCTCAACCAACGCAGCAGACAGCCAGTGCTCACTGCTGAGTCCTCGATTCACCCAGGAAAAAGAGCTTCTTCCCATGGGTTCTGAGCAGTCTGACATTGCACACACAGAGCATTTAAAAAACAAAGTGTGAACAGGCTTCATTGTATAGTTTTGCTTTAGATTTGCTTTTAAAGCTTTGTTCACTTCTATTTCTCTATTGCATAGACCATAGTTCAGTATCCCCGAAAAATTATCAGTAGTTTTTGCTATGAAGTCAGAGATTCATTCAGTTTATTTTTTCTTTACCACTGACCATTTAATATCCTTTTTCTGTCTGGAAAGTAGCCCACTTATACCTGTTGGTTACTTCAGAGAACCATCTGGGTTCTACTCTTACCACAGACCTATAATCTCCTTCTTTCAGTCCTATGGGATGAGTGTCCCTGCTTGCCAGTCTTGGTCACAAGAAATAATGGACAAGAACCATTATTGGTTCTTGTGGCTCACCAATCTTCTCAAGTTAGTCTTAGAATAAACTGATTTCAAAAGGCCTTGGGAGGTTGTTGACTCCTCCAGCCTACGCTGGAAGCAATCCATTCCCCAGAGCAACTGTGTCCACTCTGCTGAATTAAAATACATGTGCTTATTTATTTTGTTATTCCAGCTTACGGCACAGCTCCATGCCAGCAGGTAATAACCTTGGCCACTTAATCATTCAGTGCACAGGAACATTCCTACCATTCCATTAGGAAGAGAATTCTAGTGCATAACACAGCACCAGTCAGTACAACTGCAGCATCAGAGGCCACTATCAGAATGTAGCTAGGATACGGTGTTTAATTTTAGAAAGTTAATAAAGTGAATTCCAAGTTAAATGTGCTGTCAACAATGTCTTGTGACCTCCACTGGCAGCTATTTTTGCTTAACTTGAGTTAGGATGATGACTTGACTGCAATATAATGAGATGGTCTTAATATGGCATTTATTTTTAAACAACATTAAAAGTGTTTCAGTTGGCCTTAAAATAAAAATAGAAAAATAATGCAAACAAGGAGTTGTCATCTTGGCTGTTTCAATTCTTCAGGACCCAAGACACATATCCTTGAAATATTTTTCCCAATTAAAAAAAGAAATAAAAATCAAGCTTCCACAATTGAAAAAGATACTATTAAGTCACTTTTAAATGCTTCATTGCCACATTACTCTTAAAGCTTATTAGTCTCACTTTCACACATATAATGTGCAATTACTTAAGGAGAGCCCCGATGAGCATTAATGAGCTTCAAAGATTATACTACATGACAGAATAAGATCATCTATGACCTGCCCCATTCACCTGTCCATAATTTGACAGGTGTGTGTGCTCTCCAGTACTCACAAAGCATCAAAAACCACATCCTTCTTAAAAGTCTTTAGTCATACCTCTTCCAGTCTAATCATCGTACCAGCCACTATAAAAATGGCAGGTAACAGAGTATTCTGATCTGGGAAGATGGAGTTTTTATTATTCCATTTGTTTTCAGAAATATAATTTACTAAAAGAAAAGAAGCATGCCTGTACGCACACTGTTTAATGACAACAATAAAACTACAATTACTTTCCTAAGTCAGTATAAGCACGAAAGAAACCTAATCAGCTAGGCTGGATTAAATACCATCAGAAGTTTGAGGCCGTCAGATCTAAATCTTATATAGCCCAGGACACATCACAGATAAAGACTGCAGAACAAAAATATTTATTCTGTTTAACTCAGTGTCAGTGCCTTTAAAAAAAGACCCATGACAGAAAAATCACTAAACCCAAGCAGCAGTTTTTAATAGTCACTTCTGAAGCTCTGAAGGGGAAAAAAAAAATATATATATATATATATATATAAAAAACATTAGGTGGAGGGATGAATGTAATGCCAGGAAAGAAAAATTAATTACTGAGACTTGCCAGGATATAAGTACATCCAAAATTGAAGGTATCTATGCATGAATAAAAAGATAGAATAAACCTTTTGGTGTCTTGTCTCACCAATGCAATCATGACTGGAAGAAAAACGTCCCTATACTCTTTCTTCATGCCATACAACTTCGACATTATGTTTGGAAAAGAAGTTGGGGAAAAAAATGAGCATCAGAGTGCTGCAAAATTATTATCTTCTGCTGTCCCCTAGTGGCACTGTAACTTGTTTCACAAAATTCATCAAAGGATACCTTCAACTGTAGGCTTTACGTGTTACAGAATAGAAGGCATCAATAAAAATTAAAACCCAGAAAAAATTAGTTTTGCAGGCAATTGCTACAAGCAGCTTTTATTTTGAGTTTTTGAAACTAAATCCCACAGGAAACACTGTAATCTAGTGCTTTAAACCACTGACTTTTCTAAGAAATTGTGTGGCAAAAATAACACTGAAATTATTTATTGGACTGCCCACGATATTGTCAGTATTTTAGAACTTCTGTCAGTGAACCATTTAAGACTTTGACAGCAATTGGAAGTAACAGCTTCCAGTCACTCCAATTGTAGTGTACCTTTCAAGTTTATTAAAAAAAAGCCCACTCAATATATGTCAATTCTACTATAAAGTAAAAGGATTACTGGATTACACCCAGATTTTCTTGATCTTACTTTACCATAAATCAGAAATGCAGGAGTTGCAATTTATGTTCTTGAGCAGGGTAAAATGCAAATTAAATGTTTCTTAGGGAACACAGTGGCCTTATCCACTTAAAAATAAACTGTTACCTCTCATCTTAGATCAAGCTTTGCAAAATTGTAAGACCTGGGAACAGATCCATGATTGCTAGCCAAAGGTTTTCCAGTCCCTTCCCCAACATAATTTCTTTCCTTTAATATTTACTTTCATATCACAAAATAATTTGACTTCAAAAGTAAACAGTATTTGGCATCCCAGTTTTAATTACAGTTTAACACGGCCCCTTAATTAGATGAGACAATTTAGCTTTCATTCTATGCAATTATATTGTCATAACGCATGAAAATTTGTAATTATCTCTAACCTCATTAATGAGGACCACTAAATTGCAGTTCAGTTCATTTTTATCAAGTTTCTAAAAGAAACACAAGCTTCTCATACGAACTGTAGCTATTGAAAATAAGTGAAGCTTCCTACTCAACACTCAGATTTCAATGAGAAGTACATTCTCAATTACGCACATCAAAAACTGCATTAGCATATTATTGCACAGTATTTGCTTCAAATTATTACACATCCCCCTTACTTTATTTTCAAAGATTTATTCTATGCTATTAAGTTTCCTAAACGAATTTCCTTCCAGGACTCTTTTACCTAAAGGATGGAGACAGCCTGTATGTTTCTTCAAAATGAATGCCCAGTATAGGCAGAACCTGCTGATCTTTGTATCAGATTAGGAAACAGAAAATACCACGAAGTTTTATGAAGCTTTTCCTACAGAATGAATTTGCTTTCACTGTCAGCCAACACCCTACATCTTGCTCAGATGTACTCCAAATTTCCATAAGGTCTCCCTACTGAAAAATTCACACAGAATGAAATGTAATCTGCATCCCGGTAGGCATCCAGCACAGCTCACAGCCCCTGAGACAGACTCTGTGCCCCAATTTTCTGTCTAAATCTTTCCCTTGAGCAATCACAGAAGGCTGTACTTAAGGGGCCACTGAAGACAGACCCTTAAGGTTGCCAGACTGAAGTCCTCTCAGAGCGACATTTGAATAAAAGCATTATGACAAAGGGGAGTTGTTTGTCTTTGCACCTCTGTAGAGCTGTTTCCCCACGCTAAACTTACTTAAAATTGCTCTTCTCAGCTCCTAATGAGAATTGGGAAAAGGCCTGAAGACTACAACTCCAGGGAGGTGCTTTAACTGAGTGACAGGGCTCAGAAAGAGCTTAACCAGTATCCTAAACATTGCCAATTAAACAGTGCCAAATACATTGTTTTCCTTCCATGATGACAGTATGCCATAAAGACAAAATTACAAGCCTTCTGTGGAAGGCACACAGGACTAGAAAAAGAAGAAAGACAAAAAAGAAAATATTACAGAATTCTAACCAAGCCTATATGCTTTTCTTTCAATTGGTATGCATAAGATTACATCTAAATTTTAAATTAGCAAAATAGCTACATATTTTATTTAATTATATACAACATTCACTGACTTTATTCATTGACAGGCTTTTTCCAAAGTCATTTAAAAATTTATCATTCCATTCTACTATAGAAAATCAGAAAGCAGAAGAGCAGAGAGACAGAATGGGGCAGAAATGTTACCATTTACAACAAAAACGTGGCTAAAACATCTACATTTTGAAAGAGTGCTGAAAGTGCACTCATGGACAGTCACCAAAATTTACAGCCTTCTCATCCAGGAACACTGATCTCAAATTCTTACAGTGCTGAAATCCTATTTTAAGCAACTGCTCTGTCATTAGGTTTGACAACTGCCTATATTGCAAGCTCCACTACAAACAAATTAAATTACAGACAAGATATAATGCTAGGTCTTGCATTTCATCCTTCAGATAATTGCATGAGGCTTTTGATCTCCTGAATTATATGCAGTAACAGCTTCTGTTTCACTTAAAAATCTGCTTCAGAGATGAAGGACCTGGTTTTCAACAGTGTACCTGGGTAACTCCCTTCCATCATAAAGGCTTAGCCACAAATACTTTAACTAAAGCTATGCTTAAGAATGTAAGTCCACAAAAGACTTAGAAAATTAAAAATTTGACCTGTAATTAACATTTGATTCCTTCCTCCCAAATTAAAATAAGGAAGAAGTATTTCCATTCTTTTGAAGAGTCTTCAATGACACAAAGATCCACAGTCTAAAACCTTATTTATCTAAAAACGTCAGCAGCAAAACAAGCTTTTCCACCCACAAACACACTCAACTCATCCTTTGAGGTAATTCTGCCAAGAGAAAAAGGTTTTCTATTTCCTCACTATTAATCTTCCGTAATCAGATGGAACAATGAGGGATATATTGGTCTGCTGTAACCAGTCTCTGCAGCTCACTAAGAAATTTTAACTTAAATCATTACTCTTAACTAATCTAAAGGCTCTTTTAGTGATAACAGCCTTTTTCTTTCTAATTTATATCTTAATTTTTTTCAAGTGAGTCTTTAGCTAATGATCTGTCCCTACAGTGATCTCATTTTAAACTTTTTTTTAAAACACTAACGAAAAGTGAAAACAAACCTGGCTGTTCTTCCCACTCTGTGGATGTATGTGTTTGCATCTTCTGGACAATCAAACTGAATGACCCAATTCACTGCTGGAAAATCTGTGTAAAGAAAAACATACACCAAATAAGTTCACTGGACTCAAAACCCTCCTATTCAGGAGCATTAATCCCTGTAAGAACCATCACTTGGACCCATTTACAGACATCAGGTGCAACCTCTGAAATAAAAAGAAAATTAGTTGCATGTATTCGCATACATAAACAATCATTCTCTTCATCAAAGAAAGTTAAATTAATTGTGTGGTTCATTTCCTAAATTATGACAGTGCAATGAATGGAACACAATTTCACACTTGACAAGAACAGGCATGCTTTGTGTCACGCAGATGATAAAACACCCTATGGTTAACAATTATATAACAGAATCTGACCCACTTTTCACCCTCGCTGTTAATATCCTACACCACTGGGGTCTGAAGTTAGCTGTGGTGAGACTGCATCACTTCAGCTGTCACATACAGAAGCACCACAGCCCCTCTCAAAGATGGGAGGGGGTGACCAAGCCTG
This sequence comes from Cyanoderma ruficeps, assembly GCA_008694505.1. Classification (NCBI taxonomy): domain Eukaryota; kingdom Metazoa; phylum Chordata; class Aves; order Passeriformes; family Timaliidae; genus Cyanoderma; species Cyanoderma ruficeps. The sequence continues at coordinate 8,695,814 of VZDJ01000158.1, forward strand.
ACAAAAGTTAACCTTGACTGTGAATGGTATTAATAATAAGCATTTTCTAACTGCTGCACTTCACTCAGCAACAGCATGCTTTGCACTGAAGTGTTACTTCCAAACCAAATCAGCAGCTGTACTGTATGCCAGAATTATACCCACACTCTAAACCAAACTAACCATACTCAAATTAGATAGCCACTGGTGAGATTTCAGCAGTATGGAAGGTATGAGAACCAGTTTTCATTCCTGACTTCAATTTTTAAAGCACCCTCCTTCTTTTGGAACATAGTAACAAAACCTCACATTTTGGACAACAGAGTTTGCTCTCTCAAAGAATGACTGGACTCTTGTGTTGTCTTGGAGGCACTTAAATGCCTCTAAAAACTAAAAGAAAAAAATCTTTTTACCCTCATTTATTTTTCTGTTTACTTATCAATAGTCCTACTCATATATGCCACTCATATAGACATTAAAATTTCAGGTTTCCATTTCCACATACCAGCAGGTTAGCAATTTGTCATTCCTTTTTCATTTATTTCATTTATTCATTTCATCAGCAATTTTTCATTTATTCCTTTGGAATAACCCACATGATACAGGCACATCAGAAATACTTAAAACTGCTGGAATCTTGCCTTACAGCATGCAGTAAACAAATACATCGCTGTTTCCATACCACATACACATTTCTCTGGAATAAAAAGAAAAGGTAAGATCGGACCAAGTGGGCCTCTTCAGTAAAGAAACAGCAGAACTCTAAGAAGCATCTCTATTTTGAGCTCCTAAGCAAACTACAGCTTCGTTTTTCAAAAACTGGGTCAGTCTTCGGAGTATAATGTCTGATGAAGCCGCAAGAGGTTTAGCTGTTGTTTCTGTGGGTACCTACCCAGGCCACGAGCGGCGATATCTGTGGCGAAAAGCACGGCTGCCTTTTTCCGAACAAAGCAAGTGTAGACTTCCATTCTCTTCATCTGCTGCTGCTTGCCATGGAGTGCCAGGACAGGAAGACCAGGCTGAAGCTTACAGAACACTCTGAACAGATACTGAACCTACCCAACAAATCAGCAGGGAAAAGAATTACCATGCACTGTTAAACATTTTAAATTCATATACAGTGTATATAGCAACTGACACGGTACATCAAATTAAATAAACTTTCCTCCACATCAGACAAGAAAGATGTTGAGACCTCATTACACAACCAGGTACTAAAACATAAAAAAAGACAAAAGCAACTGTGACAAAAAATTGCCATGCCTTTCAATGGCATCTCCTAAAGGAAACCAGAGTAGGTAACAGCAAGAACAACTTGGGACGTGAGTACTTAGACTGTATGCAAAGGACAAAAGTATGAAAAATCCATCAGAAGCACTTCTTTGAGACAGTACTGGAGGGCTGCTGTGTTTTATGCTTGCAACTCAAATCAGTCTACAGTCTCAGTTTACTATTTCGAGTTTCAACTAGTTCTCTTATAAAATCAGCCAGTTTACTCCTACCCATAGTATCCATGATGCAGCACTATTTTACAGCAGGCAGCTACCTAGTATCTTTTAAAGAAAGTAATTACAAACTGTGTATACCGCAGGAACAGCTGCAGCTCCAAGAATTTCTGTACAACTAAGCCAAACATTTCTGTGTACTCACCAGTCAACAAAAATACTGCAACCTCTTGTACAGGTGAAAGACTTGCAATGAATATTCACTAGGCCATCATAAAATGGTCAATTATTATAAAATACGAACCTTGTATTATACTAGCAAGCAATACCTGCACTGTAAAATACTTGGTACATGCAGTAGTTATAGGTACAAATACCTGTGCCAAACAAACGTGTGCAAATAACTTCAACAGAATGGTCCCAGGACACTTACACAAGCAGGTATTTGAAGGATTACTTGCCATGTAAGAAAAACCTTTGCCTGTACTATTCCACAATCCCACCTTCTCAAACAGGCAGATTAGATTTAAAAGCTCGTAAGGAAAGCAAGTAATTTACTGAAATATTTTGTAAGCCAACTATGAAACATGCCAAAAGACAGAACTGAAATAGCTGGGCCTTACTGACATTAACTTTTAGCATTCGTTTTTAACAGCAGATGGCAAAGATGCCTGAGAACACTAAGGTCTCCAGAACCTTCCTGCACTCAGCCTGGGTCACTGAACTGCCTAGAAGCCAGGCCCTGAATGACATGCAGCAGTGATATTTTGGGTGATGTTTTGGTCCTCCAATTTACTGTGGCAAATTAGTCCACAATCTCACCTCTCTGATGCATTGACATCTATATGAATATCTTCATTTTATTAGTTTTAAAATTCTGGGGCAGAAGGAGGGAGAAAAAAAAAACATACCTCTTTACAGCTTGCAAAAAACACAATGCTCTTCTTTTTCAAATGAGTTCTCAGGAAAGAGTATAACATGTTTACTTTTTGCTGCAGCTCACAGACAACATAGTTCTGATCCAAAGTTGCTGGGGTACTAAAGAAGAAAAAAAAAAAAGAACAAAAAAACCCAAAATCACATAAAAATATTATATTTAGATAAATCACAGAAATGTCTCATCCTTCTTTTAACCCATGAGTGTCTTATACATAATCAGAAAAAGGAGAAAAGAAAAGGAATTAGGCTGGAAAGCTCTCCCACTTTAAGAAACAAGTCTTAGGAGCTTCATTTGAAAGCTACATCAACTCCCTTATTAAAAGCCAGTGGGGAGGGACAGATGACTTTTGACATTACTTCTAAATTCATTTACTTCCAGCAAGGCAAACTCTTTCCTTGTCTAAGCAGCGACATTCAAATTGCCTTGACTTAAAATGCAATTTTGTCTATTAGTCCTATTAAAGCATCATTTGTGCTTAAGGCAATGTCAAAGCAGAGTCTAATCACGCACAAAAAGAGCATTGATGTACTTCTACTGATTACACTGAGATGCAAAGTGACTTGATGAAGCTCTGAATTGTCATCTGAACTCAGTTCTGTTCTTAAAAGCAGAAATAAAACAACAAAAAAAGTTCTTCAGGATATATGCCCTTGAAACACATCTGAATGTTCATCTCTTACAGTCCCTCTACTTTACCCTAAACAGACCGTGGGTATTCAAAATTACTTTTCTCAAGGTGGTCACTCGGTAGGACAAAATTACAAGAGGTTCCTCCAATTTTTATTCTGTTATTTAATTTGAATTACGCCACAGCACTTTTTGCTTTCTAAGTCTTTCAGAGGAAATTGCTTTTATAAAGTAATAACCTAAGGCAGTAAATTCTAAACCAAATTAATACTTTTCCTTTTTTTAATTGGTTTGTTATCTAATTGCATTCCCCATATATTTAAAGAAATTAAATGTACTTTAAAATAGACTTCACCGAACAGGGCAGATCTGTGAAATAGACAGCCGTCAAAATGAAGACTACAAACGAGGATTGCACACTCTTTGCTGCTAAGAGGGTATTAACCACATTTTTTCTTCTGGCAATCATGTTTATTTAAGATGCCTTTGATAGTACTACTGATTAAAAAAAATTATTTGCAGTACAATACCAAGATAATCAAATCAAATAGTAAAAACTTCTTCGAGATTCAATGTTGTTCTGCCATGCATTTTCCTGATGATTTCTTGTTTGCTCCCAGGAAAGGCATTTTTATCTCTGTGCTTTACCTTTCTCTGGCATCTTATATATGGATATATATGCATATTTCATAGAAGAGCAGAAAAGAAATCCTCCAGGCTCATTAGTAATTTGACACTCAGATGATCAAGCCCACAGAAATGCAAAATAACATTCTTCATCTGGATTTCAAAAGAAAATTATGTGCCAAAAAGCAACATTCATTTAGTGATAGATCAAATTTTTTGAACATGGCACTCTACATACTTCCCTTCCAGCAAGAGCCTCCCATCCTACTCCAAACTGTAGGGCAAGAAAAATTTATTTTGTGCACACAGGGCCAGAGCCCTAAACATGCACAGAAAATGCAGTACATCAGGAAGCCACAGGAGTTACCTGATGTGAACTAACACCACATGCTTTCTTTTGGGCACCTAATACTGAATACACAAGCAAGACTGCCATTCTGCACTTTCCCAGGAGGAAAGCACGTCCTTAGCAAGCCAGATTATAAATGGCACACAGACAAAGCGTATTTGTGGTGGTTTTGCACAGTAAGCACACACAGGCGGGAGGCAAGGAAGCCAAACAACAAAAAGGGAGAACTGAGTGCTGCTAGACCCTGGACACTGGCTATAATCCATTCTGCAGCTTTCTCCTGAGGAAAAAAATTTCCAGTCTGAGAAGCTGCCTGAGGACTAAAGACAAGCACAGGTTCAGCCTCCCTGCAGTGATTCACTCAGAAGTAGTCCTCTCTTATTTGGAAATTCCTTGCTCTCAGGAAGGCACACAGCAGGATCAGACACTGATCCAGTGATGGATGCACAACACAACCTCTGATGCAGGGAAGTGTCAGAAAAGCAGCTAAATAGGATCACTGTCTAACCCTCCCCAGAAAAAAAAAATCCCAACATACCTGAATTTGGCTTTTTCATGAACCCAAACATATTCTGGATCTTTCAGACTCAGCCGTGCAAGATCCTTCACGGATTTTGTTTGTGTTGCAGAAAAAAGCAAGGTCTGGCGTTTCTTAGGTAGATTTTCTATGATTGCATTCATCGTATCAGCAAACCCCATGTCTAGAATTCTGTCAGCTTCATCAAGAACTGGATTGAAACAAAAATTTGAGAAAAAAAATGGGTTTAGATTTAGTTTTTAAAAAACTCTACATTAAATCCATACAACATAAAATTCTATCTGTACTTAAAATGCAGAGATTAAATTAACTACTGTACTTGACAGGAATCTCTAGATATCCCTGCACTTCATAAAACATGTTTTTAAAAATACCTGCAACAGAAATTATAGCATTTCCCATAATGTATGCACTACAGCCCTCAGTTTCACATGCAAAAGCAAAAAGATCAGCATCTCAAGTAAACAGTTCAGAAATTTGCAAACAGACTCCATGCTCTATTACTGAAATAAAAGTATGTAAGAGCAAAACACTCTCCTGTACCTAAGCTGAATTTACCATTGAAATATAGGGTATAAACCAAGTAGCACAGAGACGAAGATTTAAAAGAGCCTAAATTTAATGCAATTCTTGTCTAACTGCCATGAATTGTACTAAGTGTAGCAAGCATAATTTCACATTTTATCAGCTTCATTAGCTTCTTAATTGCTTCTAAGCTCCTCAAGCTATGCTAAAGATTATGCAGCTCTTAGTAGCAGGCAAACCTTTTCATTACACTGAAAATTTTTGTTCAGGCTGGAAGAATGAAAACAGACAATGGTAGCAATGCAAACAAAAGAATAAAAAGAACAGAAATTTGTCTTAAAACACAAATAAAAATGTTTCCTAGAAGTGGTCCAAAATACACACACTGCAGTGGATAACCTATATAGCTAGTTGATTATCGTGTCAGGAAAGACACAAGAGCCATAGCCAGAAAGGTGAGTTTAGCATTAGTAAAGACAAATGTAAAAGATTATATGGGGCACTACACTGGGGTTTGGGCTCCTTACTAAATCCCCTGCTTGTTCTTACCATCCAAAAGAAGGCATGCTCAGCACCTGCTTCAGAGAAAGTATACATAAGAAAGGGGTTTTGCTGTTTTCTAATTTAATTTGAACATGCACAAGTTTAAATGCCATTTCATCTACACACCATGACAAGAATAAACTTTTTATGCAAGGAAGTGCTGCACACAATTATGAGCTGTTACAGTATATTCCCAGGTACTTTCAAGTAGTTAAAAAACTTACTCAACATTTGCAGATCAGATGCATAGAAATATGAAGTTTCATCCATGTGTTGTAAAAGCCGTCCTGGAGTGCAAATCAGCATATTTATGTGGTGGATTCTTTCGGACTCTTCTTTCAGATCCTGAAATGGAGTTAATCCAGTTTAACTCTAGTTGTTCAGACTACAAGTCCAGTTCCAGAGATAGTCAGGCCAGTTTAAACTATTAACAGCTTTTAGAAAGAATAGTCAAGGAGCAGCCTTTCCTCTTCCCACAGATATGCCACCATTTCTTCAGCATGCTCATACCTGTGGCTTGAGGAAATATTTCAGAGTAATCTACATTAACAGCATAAGTCCTAGAAGACTTGGCAGGTCCATCCAGTTATGGATACTGAAAAGATTTTAAATATGCTTCAAAAAGCTTCAAAAGACACAGAATACACACAAGAAAATCACTGGGTCAGTGACAGGTTCCCATTAACTACTCTCCTCCTTGACTTTTCAAGCCCAGGGTTTCCTTCCTAAACTAGCACTTGATACAGCACTCAGCTATGATTCCCTACACCAAATTCCAAGAGAGGACACACACCTTTCCTCCAATGATAAGGCCAGCTGAGAACTCATGATTCTTCCCTACTTTACGCAGAACCTTGAAGGTTTGATACGCCAGCTCCCGGGTAGGCGATATTATCAAAACCCCCAGGCCATCAGCTGAAGTCCACTGCTGGCGATACAGGAGCTCCAAAGCCTGAAAGAAATCACCACATTACCACCACAAAAATCTCAGAAGGAAAACGTGCAACAACAAATTGGAAACAAACAATGTCATTTAAGACAAAAGAAGATGCGGGCACATTAATTAAAATAACGACATGAAGAAACATTGCACATTCTAAGTAGTGGTAATGATAATTGCTGTAGCAAAATTCGCCAGTATTAACCTATGACAGATAGTAATGGGTGGGAAATCATAAACACTTCACTGCACAATTAATCCTACTCTAAATTCTAAAAAAACTCTGGAAATTAGGCCATTTATATGATAATAGGAATCAGTGTAGAAAAATATGAGAAATTTCCCTGCTCATAACGTTTTGTGGGAACCAGGAACAGAATGAGCACCTAGAAGAACGTTAATTATTGAAATTTAATTCTGGCTTATAGACTTGAAGCAGTATTATCCACACATTACATACAGAGCATTCCAACTAAAGTTGCCATACAGCTCACACCAGGATTATTCCTCCTCTTATGAATTCATACTGCAGAAACACTCTATTAGTCAGTTAATCCTAACACAAGGACTTTACAGGTAGGAATATTTGAAGCCTTCTGAAATACTAAGAGCTAGTAAGCATATTTGCACAATTAATTTTTTTCCACTCCTCAGCTCTTCAGCTCCTCTCTTAGCCCTCTTCTCTAAAACTGTTTTAAAATAAGGTTTGTAAAACAAAGTACTTCCATGCTTAGATTAAATAACAGAGTAATCTCACTTGTTTCTCAAATTCACAAGACTTTTGAAGCCACCCACATTTTTTTTTATTCTCTACTAATCAGACTTCTTTTAAAAAAGCAGTATAAAGCATAAATCTTCTTTATTGGAGAGGGTATTCAAAGCACCTACTACTGTTCTCACAGTTACTGACATAACATGCTCCAAAGAAATTTATGTTCACAAAAATGCAAGTAATGTTTAACACAGAGTAACTCCATAAAAAAATGTTTATCCCCTTTGGTGTTTGTATCCACTTATATATGCACTTTAAGCACATGTCTCAATTATACTTCCACATTGAAGAAATTAAATGCAGATCATGATGCTTTGAGTAAAACTGTCAGACATGTACATCCATGATGGGGTTTTTCATCCCACTATTCTGCCTGCACTTAGAAGTGATTTCTAAGGAGTTGACAGGAAGTCCACAATCACTAAGGTTAACTTTGTTATATAAGGTCCAAATTGTAACATTTTAAAGGAGTGAAAACCAGTCATCTAAAAAAATCTAAGGAACTGAAAATCCACTGTTCTGTTTCATATGCCTGGTTTTCAAATGTCAGAAAAACTGGAAAACTAGAGTTGCACCAGAAAAACATTATACATAGAAAAACAAAGCACTTCCTAAATCACACAGGCTCTACTAATGTAAGGATTAAAATGAAACTTTTAAGTGACAGAATATTCCTAGCACAAAAAACCCACTTCCTTCAGCAGCTCAAGCAGCTTTATTCAACTCCTAAGTATCTTGGCTTTCCTGAAACACTCAGATAAGTTGAACTTTAACTTTTCTCTCAGGATCTACTAATGTAAGCTGACTGACATCAGTATTTCACAGATAACTTGGTTTGAGTAGAAATAGAAGGATGTAAATTACTTACTGGAACAATAAAAGCCAAAGTTTTGCCCGATCCAGTCTTTGCAGCTCCAAGTACATCTTTTCCTTGTAAAGCCAAACCTATGGTTTGCCTCTGTATCTCTGTTACCAAACGATACTGAGCTTCCTGCAGTCCTAGTATTTGCAGGGTAGGAAGAGAGGAGAGAGTGTGGGAGGGCAAGAGGAACAAAAAATAAAGAAGAAAGAAAAAAAACTATTTAATTTTGTCTGGCCCACAACTGCATTGCTCTGTTTAGAAAATGCTGTACGTGGCAGTACTTACCTAAAACTTAGTTTAAAGAAAAAAAAAAAACATATTCAGACACAGATAAACAATACATTCCTTTTTACTTCTATTGTTTTCCAAAGAAAAGTTCTATACTCACCTTTAAGGGTTTTCTTTGACAATGGAAAATCTGAAAATCTTTGGATTTCACTTGCATTTATCTGAAACAAAATCATTTTAATCAATGCTTACAATCCAACCATAAGAGAGGAACTGAATAGCATTCTGCAAGCTGGTGTTAACATAGTAGTTCAGTATGACCTGATTCAAGTTAGCTGGTCAGGCAATCTATACTAGTTTGACCTAATCTAAACCACTGATTTACCATAAACTATTCAGCAAGTAATAATATACTTGCATAATGCAGGCTAATAGCACAATTTAAAGCTCAGACCATCATGAAATCAGAGCAATTTAGACAGAAGAGGACCTCAGGAGGCCCCTGGTCTCCACCTTACTAGAGCCCAGATGTCCTTTTCAGATCTGTGTTTGCAGATCCCAGCAGGGATCTACTGGGAATATATGCTCATCCTCACTGCAGGGTGTATCTGGGCACCCAGAGCAGCAGCAACATTACATCTACCTGACTGGGAAAAGAAGAGTTCACCTATGTCCTGAAGCTCACCAGATTCACCAACCTCTAGCATTTGGTGTATTTAAATTTTTAGAGTTGTCTACAAGGTTAAAAAAAAAATACTAAAAAAGTAGTTTATTGTCCTGACACCTACTAACTTAGTTCTCTGTATGAACCCATATTTGAGAGCTGTTAATTATATACACACACAGAGACCCCAATAAAATGTTTCAGTCCATGAGTTTGCCCAATGATTCACAAAGACAAGGTGTCAAGTAGAGGTCTTGGAAAAAAATGTAGTATTTTGCAGGCTGTTCTAGCAGATGTGAAAAGCTTCCACTAGCAAAGTTCACAACTAATAGTAGCAGGACAAAAAACCCCACAAAACTCGAGAAAAAAAAATAGAAACTACTGTGTTTATAAAGCCTAAAAAAGGAGGTAGACTATACAGCTTTGAATGCATGCTGAGTGAAATCCATAAACTGAGATGTCCAAATGTCAGACTTGGAGCTTGCAACTCATGCATTTCTAATAGGCACTATTTATCTCTAACCAACTGCTGAACAGAAATCTCCCAAATCAGGGACCAAGCAAAATAGTCTTCAGACCCTCCTGACATCTTGTGTTAACAATTCCAGAGAAGGCTTCATATAAAGAGCTACTGAGCTGTATCTCCTTGAAGTACCAAGCCTTTTACAGGCTCTGCCTGTTATAGCAAACTGGGAGCTTATAGCTCAACAGCCTAGTTCTGTCCAGTAAAATCAAGACAAGTAACTTAATACGTTAATTAAATCTCTATAACTAAAAGGTAAAAACAGGTAAAAGGTAACACTCTTATTAAAACCTGGCTTTGATAAATTTCAAGGCAAAGCTCTTGCAAGGTAGATTTCAAACTTTCACTGTGTCCTAATAGTGCAATTAAACCCTTGCCAAACATTCGTCTGGGGGAGGGAAAAAATCCTACCAGAACCACCATAAAAAAGGTCTTTTTTTGACTTTCATAAATTGGAATTCTTGATAAGTAAGTCCAAATTCAGCTGGTAATTCCCAGTCTCACTATTTTGCATGCTAAATATTTACAACTCAGTGATGCATACAGTTTCTGGTTAATTTCAGCCAAGAGACTCTCTGCATAGAAAAACAGTAGGCCTACAGGAGGGAAAAGTATTTTACTAACATCAAAAGAGAATTCACGCAATCGATAATGTGCACCTAAAGGAATAGATTTTAACAGGTTTGTGCTACATCAAATGGGCTACTGCAGCAATCTGAAATCGTTCTAAATAATTTAAATATTTCAGTAGTCAACTTCTTTTCCACCCTAGATGACTCAGTAAGAACAGATGTATTAATCAAAAAAGAAGACAAATATTTTTTTCACTCTACCCTAAACATCTCTAAATCAATTTAAAAATCATTACATGCATAAGCCCAGCTCTTTCAAAGATGTCCAAGGAGAAGAAGTGAGAACAGTATTAAAAGAGCAAGGAATGTTGAGAAAGGCCATGTCACAAAGCTTCCTATATTATTTCTCTGCCCTACATACTTCCAGGAGCTGAACAATGTTATGTTGTAGTACTCTTAAACTCCGAAGGTGCTGGTATATTTTTAAGTCATGTCCAAATGGAAGGCACAAGAAGGACTGATGTCTGAGGTAGATCTTCTCATAGTCCTATTCCACATCTACATGCACCAATGGAAAACACCACCACCTTCTACTTAGTTTGTTTCCCTGTCCAAAGTTACTACCTCTGGCTCATCTGCTGGGAACCTGTAACCATGAGCTCTCTCTAATCACCTCCATATGAGAGCAGCCAGCTCATTTCAAATACTACAAATGCTATTCTGATCTAACTCGACTACTTTGACACTGAGCAGACTAGAAAGGATTTTTCACCAACAGCTCCCAAGCACATCAGTTAGACTGTTAATGCTTTCCATGAGCACAGCTGTTTGGAAAAGACCATCTCTATCAATGGCCTGGTAGTCAGGCAACAAAGCTGCTGAATCAACAGCAAACAGCTCATCTATGAACATATAACACAGAAAATGGTCCCATGATACGGACAGGATATTGGTCCCATGATATTGAAACTAAATTTCACATTTTCCATCTATGCCACACACTTGCCACCACATGTCAACAAATGGGAAAAAAATCCAGAAACAAAGTATAGTGGTTGAGTCTTCATTATTAATTTTGTCTTGCTTATCCACTGCAGTCATTCTCACACATGAAGTTATGGACAGAAGGCCAAGCTGGATCATCTTGTATCCATCAGCCATTCTACCACTATTCCATGCACTGCATACCCTGTGTGCCAGAGACTGCAGCCACTGCTCTTCACAGAGAGGAGCTTACCCAAGAGTTTTCTACTTCCCTTGTCCCTAAAGGGATCTGCATCATGCAGAACTCACTGGAGACCCCTGAAGATCCAAGCACATGGCACTTCTTCACAATTCCTACTCTCACTTTAACCAGATCCAGGGTAACAGAAGAAACACTGGAGAACCAGTGGAAAACCTTGTCAGGGAACAGAAAAGAGTATCTGAAGGACTGAAGAGAAAAAATTAGGTGGGCATTCAACCGTATGTTCACAAGCAAGGGAATCCCAGAGCAAAAGGACAGCAAAACCTCAGCAGAAGTGAGACCAAGAGCCCTCAGAACTATCCTAACATAAGCATATGTTCACTCTTTCTTAATTCTGATGCAAGCACGCCTGAACGTTACAAGCCTCTTTTCTTCAACTCTAAAACCACACACAAAAACAACCTTCCACTACCCAATCCCTACCTATGCTGCCCCAAGCTGCACAGTGACACACAACTACTGCCCATGCCCAGAAACAGATGCATGTGCAGTCACATTCGTGACACAAAAACACCCACAGAAATTCACATAGCCAAGGCTAGGAGTAGAGGAACGTGCCATTTGCTTTCAAACAGCAAAGCAAATGATCCAGTGAAGCTCAAAAATATTAACTTGCTGCATCTTAACGAATAGAGCAAACATGACCTCTTTATGGTATCAGATGTGTTTCCTCTATACCTCTTGTCACTCCTTTCTGCTCAATCAAATTACAACCACCAAAAAGTCACTACCACCAGCTGTGCCGAGTGCTGCATAACCAAGTACAACTGCCCTGCAAACTCGGCAAAAGTTGGCAGGAGGCAGAGCAGCACCGCAGGCAGCACACATCTAACCCGTTATCCGCAATTAAAGTGCTTTCCTGCTTTCCACTGATCAGCGTGATTCCAAAGCCGACTATCTCCCCCAGGAATTCAAGGGGATCTGGGTGACAAAACCAACACCACTCACTTCAGGTCTCGCATTCAAATACCTGTTTCCTGGCTTGAGGCCAAACAACACATTCATTCATACTGATGGGTTTGCCTGGTCTTCTACGGAGACTAAACGTGTCTTATCTCCAACACGGAGATATCCACGTTGCCCAGTGACAGAGATCATGTGCCCCTGGTTACAACCTTTCCCACCACCTGCTTCAGCCTCCCCCTCCTCCTCCTCGCTGCCCTCCTAACCACAAACTCCCCCGCCCGAGGGTCCCACCGCCCCTGGCTCCACAGCCTATCCAGTCACCTCCACCAGAACCACAGGAACTGCGGCTACCGACCCCTCTTCCTCTGCCTGGGGAAAAAGAACAGAGCATCATCTCTACCCCGCGACAGTAAAAGCCCTCTGCCCTCCACCGGGCAGTGCCACCCGACACACCTACTACCTACAGGCATCACCAACAGGCCTGCCCAGGACCCACACACAGACACCATCCCTCCTCCTGCTCCCGTTTCTATCCACACGAGGAGAGGAGCCGCTTTTTCACAGACCGCCGTGCCCGCCCGCCCCGCACAGCCCCTCGCTCCCCGGGCCGGTCGTACCTCGGGGTAGCGCTGCACCAGGCGGCCGATGTTCTCCCGCTCCACCTGCCACTCGGGCCGCTTCCTCTCCTTGCGCTGCAGCCGCAGCCTCGTCGTCCGCCGGGTGTATTTCTTTTTCCACCGCTCGAAGCTGCGCACGGGGTCCATGGTGCCCGCCGTGGCCCCGGCGCCTCCGGGCCGGCCCATGCTGTCCCGCCGCCCCGCGTGGGTCGCGCACGGCCGGGCCGGGGCGGGGCGGGGCGGGCGCAGGCGGAGCGCGTCACTCGGGCCGCGCCGCCGGGAGGCGCCGCCCCGGCCCGGGAACCGCGCTCCGCCGCGGCCGGTGCCGGAGGACTGTGCCAGTGTTGGGGGAAAATCGTGGTCTGAGTATCTCCCAAAAGAATGAGTTCGTGCTGCAGCAAGGGAAGTACGCTGAGATAGAGATTGTAAAACGGAAAAAAAAAAAATAAAGCCCTAATAGAGAAGCGTTATGTGCTTAATGCTGGTATAAATTTTGTCCTGAGCAGTGTGGTGGTGTGGGGGCATCACGGAAGCATAGAATGGATTTGGTTGGAAGGGGCCTTAAAAATTACCCAGTTTCTGCGCCTCTGCCGTAGTCAGGGACACCGTTCACTACACCGGGTTGTTCAAAGGCCCATCGAACTAGCCTTAAACACTTCCAAAGATGGGGCATCCACAGCTTCTCCCTGGGAAGCTTGTTCCCGTGCCTCACCGCACTGACAGTGAAGACTGTCTTGTCCTGCATGCTCTTGTCGAAAGTTCCTCTTCAGCTCTTGTAGGCCCCCTTCAGATACTGAAAGTCAGCAAAGGTTTCCCAAAGCCTTCTCTTTTCCAGGCTGAGCAATCCCAAATCTCTCAGCCTTTCTTCACAGGAGAGGTTCTCCATCCCTCTGAACATCCCGGTGTCCCTCCTCTGGACTTGCTCCAACAGGTCCCTGTCCTCCCTGTGCTGGGAGCCCAGAGCTGATGCAGCCCTGCAGGTGGGGTCTCAGCAGAGCAGAGCAGAGGGGCAGAATCCCTTCCCTGGCCCTGCTGCCCACGCTGCTTTGGATGCAGCCCAGGACACGTTTGGCTCCCTGGGCTGTGAGTGCACACTGACAGCTCATGCCCAGCCTCTCATCCACCAGCACCCCCAAGCCCTTCCCACACGGCAACTCTCCATCTGTTCGCAGCCTTTGTTCATACTGGGAGTTGCCCAGACCTATGTGGAGCATCTTGCACTTTGTGCACTTAAACCTCATGGAAGTCTCACAGGCCCAGTTCTCAAGTTTGTCCAGGTCCCTCTGTATGGCATCCCATCCCTGAAGTGTGTCAGGCACACTGCTCTGCTTGGTGTCATAAGCTCCTTTTAGATACTGAAGGCTGTTATAAGGTCTCCCTGGAGCCTTCTCTTCTCCAGGCTGAACAGCTCTCTCAGCCTCTCTTCATAGGAGAGGTGCTCCATCACTCTGATCATCTTTCATGACCTCCTCTGGACTCATTCCAACAGGTCCATGTCTTTCTTGTATTGATGATCCCAGAGCTGGAGTGAGTACTCTGGAGCTGGAAATCAGGAGCAAGAGTTCTGTGTCAAGGCTGTTAATGCTTTATTTGCTCGTTTGTTACAGGGAAAAACTGACAAAATTGAAAAAATCAAAACTCAGTTGAAAGACATAGAGTGGGGCTTGTGTTTAAGGTGCTGAGTTTAAGCTCTGGCATGTGCTTTGACCCTTCATAATACAGCATTAGTCAGTCTTAGTGGCTTTGGCTCAGAGCCTTGAACTATGCAAAGGGTTAGCAGAAAGTCACAGGTGAAAATGCAAACAGAGTTGTATTACACTGCATGGTGTAAGGGTGGTGTCCATAAGAGGCACATATCTCTCAACAAACTAGATTCAGCCGACCTGCAGATTTATATTATGCTGTCTTTACATTCACCAATTTTTAACCCCTCCCACCAGGAAGGTCTGCATTGCTCTGCTGCTGTTCAGCAGTCAGAAACAATTTGCTGAGTCAGTTTTAGCACTTCATCAGCACACGGAATTAAAAACAAAAACAGGCTGTGGAATTATTGTGCCACATCAGGAAGAGAAAATTACAAACGTATTTATGCAATGGCATGAGACGGAAGTAAACACGTTGATGAGGGGAACAATGAAAGACTCCCAAAATAATTGCTGTCTCTGATGAGGGTTTGGAATTCCAGAAAGCCAAGGGAAAGGGGAGTGTCTCTTAATGAGCTCTACTTTTGCCATACATATGTTGAGTGTATCACTAAAAGATGTTTTCCCTCCTCCCTGAGATCTGGGAAACCTATAATCATGGAAATGTTTGGTTTCCCTTTAAAATCCATGAAGTTACTAATTTCAGGAGGGAATGGAAAAATCTCCTTTAAATATGCCCATGGGAGATCTCTCCTCTCAGGTACAGCTTTGAATGCAATGGTTTTTTTCTGGGGGTTTATTGCTGTGCAGATGAATAAGTAAGTATACTGAAGGTTTTATTCTTGAAACAAAAATGGTTTTGTCCAAAACTACTTGATAAAAAGCTGCGTGCAGGAGATGCTGATCCACCCCAAAGGATGTGCTTTGGGGGATGGCTCATGTTTCCCACAGTTACAGCACATTACCTTGACATACTAAACAAAGTCCCAGTCTAGCACAGTCAGACTGTCACAGGGCTCAGCTGCCAGTTTAAGCATTTTATGTCTGCCTGTAATAGAAAAACAAACAAGCAAAAACCCCTCCTGTGTAGAGTTCCAGCTGTTGTAGCACTGGACTAAGTTTACTCTTTTCCTAAGTAAATGTGCAGTAAAAGTGTTGTGTTTGGACATGCTGTCTTTGCTCACCTGGTCTGTGTTTTGCCTGCAGGGCTCACCTCTTTCATAACAGAACAGCAGCAGAGGTCTGTGAGTCATGACAGACATAAATCCTCAATGAAAAAAAAAAAGGAAAATAGTATCTTGCTGTCCTGTTTCTGAAACAACTTTTTATGCTGCTGTCATGAATGCTTTGAAAAGTATCTGAGAAGCATGAAAGCATGCTGATGCTTTTTAATAATTAATTTGCTCATTAGCCAAGAGGTCCATATACCCTGAAAGGAAAAGAGGAAGTCAAAAGGGCCTTGTCCTATGTCCTACAGGACAAAGTAAAATACGAGATGGAGCTTCAGGCTGGAGGTCTGGGAGCCTTCAAGGCCCTTCTAATTTCTCTGGTGTCCTCTCACCCTGAGGAACTTGCCCGAGAAACAGGCAGGGGTTTGTAGAAGTTTCCCTTTTATACAGGAACAAATTCTACCTTGTGAAATTCATAATAAGACATTTAAAATTTCAGTTGTCTTGTAAGAGTACTATCCTAAAACTGTGGCAAAACCAGAGGTCCCTTTGAGATTGAGAGAGATTATAAATTATTCAAATAAATGATTCAAGTACAGTTGTTTATTTGCAATTTGAAGAAATGAAGGTAGTATAGCTATACCAATAAAAGTAACAAGCCCCAATGCATGACCACCGAGAAGAAGGCAGCAATTTTCACTTTAAACAAGACCTATTTCAGGAACACTTGTTCTCCATAGATTTCACTTTCATGCATGCTCAATCTTTCCTACTCATAAGCTCAAACATCTGTGTTTCAAAAGAGTTATTTATGGTGAGGAGGACATGGGGCACCAAGTATCAAGGTCAGAGCCCTGAGGGCACTCATAGACCTTGATGGTCCTGACCAGCCTCACCTCAGTCCTCCTCCTACACCCTGGCACAACTCCACCCTGCAGCTTCGGGCCCTGTCTGAGTTATGTTGTATGTCATGTTGGTCCCCAGCCCAGCCACAGGTATGCCTGTGGCCACAGACCCCACTGGCTGGGACCTGGAGCTGCAGAATGACTTCCTGGCTTGACCTCAGTCCTGCTTTGTCACTGTGGACGTGCCCAGTCATCAATGACTGTATCTGACCCTGATTATGGCCACCAGACCTCATTCTGATTCTGATCCCGATCCTCATCCTCTCACTGACCAGGCAATTGATTTTTCCAGCTTGACCTTAGACCTGCCTCAGATGTGTTTGATGAGTTGGACTCCTGGTGACCACAGCTGCCACCTGTGAGCAGGCCCTGCTCCCTCACTTGGGCTGTGTTGCCAGGCTGAGATCCTGGCTCTTATAGAGCAGCCAGTCCTTGCTGTGCCCTGACCATCAAGCGCTTGTCACTTTGTCTGGGTTCATCCTGAATGGTGACAGTGGTTTGCAATCTCTGGTATGCTTCATATTCTCTCTTGAGAAAACATCAGGGCCAGCCTGAGCTTTACCACACTGCTGTAGCTCTGTATTTCATGGGGCTTTCTTCATGCCAAGGATTTAGAGCAGTTGGCCCAACACCCAAATCTTGCCAATTCCCCATTCTTACCTTTATTCTTTCCTGCATTTCGTGCTTGGTCATAATCTGTTGGCTTGTTGCAAGTGCATCACTCCCTGCACTCCTGCTGTACCATTTCTCCTGATGCCTCATGCAGCCACCTAGACTCTCATTCACATACCACATATCCCAGTTAAACATTTCCTCTGCAAATCTCTACAGGAATTTAAGATAAGTAAATGTTGATTTTATTTGATAGTAATTTTTTTAATTATCACTGTATGCGTTTAAGTTAAACTTTGGCATTCACATTAAATCCACGACCATTTTACACTAACCTGCTATATTCCTTTTTTTCCATATAATTTTCATCATGCACCTAGAGAAGTAGTCCGCAAACAGAGGAAGTGACCCCAGAAGGACCATTTGTCAGTGAAATACTACTAAAGCCCTTCTTAATGAAACCACCACATGCTAGGAGAATTTCCTCAACCAAGAGGGTCTCAAAACTCTTATCTTCCAACACTTACTTGCTATGTTTCAGGAGATTTCAGAGAAAGCATGTTCTACCTGACTGTCTCTGAATGAGACACCCACAGTGAAAGGATGGATCTTCAATGTAATATTTGCAATGTAGCTTCAGAAGAGTTTAGGAAAAGTATGGAAATGGCAGTCAGATTTGTAAGTTATTTTTAACAGAGGTAGTGTTCCTATCAGACATTATTATGAAAGTTTACCTGTCCAAAGGATGTGCAATATGACATAGAAAATGGTAATCTCTCTTGGAAGAAGAAAAATCACTTTAAAATCAGCATTATTAGGTGTGATGGACAGAATTATTCAGAGAAGAAATTGGTGTTAGAATAGATGTCAGGGCCCTGAGGGCACTGTTGGGCCTTACTGTCCCTGCTAAGCCTCCCACAGGGTCTTTCCCAACTCCTGCTTATGGTCTCAGGACTCCATTTCAGCTTAGCCAAGAGGTATTAGTCTG
This sequence comes from Cyanoderma ruficeps, assembly GCA_008694505.1. NCBI lineage: Eukaryota > Metazoa > Chordata > Aves > Passeriformes > Timaliidae > Cyanoderma > Cyanoderma ruficeps. The sequence continues at coordinate 8,714,034 of VZDJ01000158.1, forward strand.
AGTACTGCAGGCTGAGAAAAAAAATCAATGCCCGCAATTTAAAATAGAAATTTCAATACTCTCATGCAGACCCAGGGTAAGCAACTCTAAAAAGGAGTCATAGTAGCTGTTTGGGATGGAGAGCAATGAGTAAAAGAAACAGGGTAGAGAAAAAAATTTAAGAAAACCCATATAATTGGTTTTTCCTGTATTGGGTAGCCCTATAATAAAAGGCTACCAAGGAATTATATTTTTGAAGCTGAAAATTACACTGGATTTTCAAAAACACAGTAGAAACACTGTTTCAATAATTCCTGGTCTGAACAAATGGGTTGTGATGGATAAACAATAGGTTATTACCAAGAATATTGTATGGTGTAATTGAGAGCTTGTATTTTCCTCTTAGTAATGAGCCGCTGTTTCCCAACATTGAAACAAATATGAATTTGCAGATGCATTTCTTCTTGGGGAACTGATAAAACAAAAATGCTTTTACCAAGCATATAAATTACAGGTATTTGGGTTTAGGTAGACACTCCAAAAGCTAAAGATGCCACAACTAGAACAGCATAAACACATTTCTCCTGGAATGCCAGAGAACTTTTTGTTTTCTAGAGGACTGCTAATATTCATGATTTAGTCTGCAGGGCCCATAGAATGAACCTTAAGCCAATGAAAGCCCACCTGAACATGGGGAAAAATGTGATGTAAACTCTGACCAACAAGAACAATTCCATGGACAAGAAGAAAAGCTTTCACTCAGATTGTCAGACAAGATAACCTACAAAACAGAAAGTAATTTTAAAAATTAATTACTTATTGTGTCATACTTTCAGTCTTTAAATTAAATCATCTGCCTCTTCACAATGTTATGATACATAGATTTCTTTTAAGAAAGACACAAGATGAATGTTAAAAAAAATACAAAATCAAAACATTTTTCCTTTAAGTCAACAAAAATGTTTTTATTGAAAATTATAGGCATGACCAATCTTGCAAGAAATACAGGATGGGATTTGCTGGAACTTGTTTTGGCTCAGAGAGCTGTCGAACACGCCCAGGCTTCCCAAGCCCCATCACTTCACCCCTTCCCACAGTTTGCCCTGCAGCACTTCACCCTTCTCCGGGCTGTTGGTGCCCGGCCCACGGTGATGTCCGGGTGTCTCTGAGCCACTAGGGGTCGTGACAGACCTGGAGAAATAACAATGAGTAATAAACTGGGATCATAGCAGGCACACCACCCTGAGAAGGACCATTAAATAGTCAAGCCTGCCTTTTCGTGCCAGTTGGGATCTCTGTACAGTCCCAAGGCACAGGCAGTTACTCCAATGCAGGAACTCCATAAATATGCATTTAATCTTGAGCACGCTTGACAGTTCTTTCACAACTGAGCTGATTTCCTGGCTGAGACACAGACTTGACAAATTAAATTACAAAAGATGAGTTAACCTTTCGGATGATCACACATTTTGGAAGAATGCCATTCCCCAAAGAGAATAGCACACACTGTGGTGCTACTGAAGCTTAATATAAAAATGACTTGCTTAAATGCTGTCCTTTAATTATAAAGGCACTCTGTAGGAAAAAAAAAAAAATTTCATTTAGCACAGTTCTTGACCTTTCTGTATTTCAGAATAATTTCAGGAGACAATTAATGTATTGTTTTTCCCAGATCATTAGCATAGTATATCTGGTTTGTCAGATATGTATGTGGAAAAGGCACAGTACCTTTATGCAACAGGCACTTATGCCTTATTATCTTTGTTTTTATGTGCTTGATTATTCTTGCATTTGGAGAAAGAGTCATAATTTATTATTTTGAACCTCTAGTTTATTCACCAAGTGTATTGCTCAACTCTGAAGTGCGCATTTCCTTCCTGTTTATGATGATTTAATAACACCTCTTTTTGTGGCTGGGAAGTGTAAGCCACCCAGCCTGCCCTATCTATCTGCACATTTCTGGCTGTAGAAGTTAAATTTGTTTCAAATGTTTGAACTCTTTAGACTGGTATTTCATAGTAACGGGTCACGAGACAAATTTAAGAGAAGAGACATAGGCTGGGAGTCAATGTGAGAGTCAGAGAGGCAATGTGGGAAAGCAAAAGGAAACTGAAGATAAACTGGCAGTGCCAATTTATGCTGCCAGAGGTGAGACTGGACACATGCCCATGTCCCTACCATTCAACCATTCCTGCTGATAATCCCTGTACTTGTAGGAGTCCTGTGTGGACCTGTGTGGACAACAGCTGCATGAACTGTTAAGTTGTCAAACCAAATTCATCCCTTAAATAACTGCAAAGTCTCATTAAAAAAATTATCTTCATGCTTTATTATTTCAGTTGCATTAGATTTCTCAAGTAGAAGGTGCTGACAAGGCTTGGGTGAAAAGGATACTGTCACAATACCACGAGTAGCCACGTGACCTCCAAACTCCAGAGTGATCACAGCGTTCTAAAAGCTGGAGATAGAAGAGCTGCTGTGCTAAATCTCCTCATGTTCACAATCACAAAAGCAAGGAAAGGGCAGAAGCATTTCTTTCAGGGTGTTGGTGATGAAGTTGTGCAGATTTGTCTACAGTTCCCTACCAAAGGCCAGTTCATGATGATGGAGTAAGGACATGTGCCTGAATAGCTGGATTTCCAAATCTTACAATAACATTTCTAAACATCATCTAGTTGTAAGAACACGGGGAAAAGCAAAACCAGAAAATATGTTAAGAAAAATATCGTTTTTCCTGGGAGATTCTGGCTACTTTTGTTTGGCAAATGAACATAATTATTTAAAATTTCTTAGCAATGAAATCTAAGGTGTGGGATTCAGCTCCAGATCATAGATATATGTATGTATAGGCATCTAAATGGAGGGGCTTGGTTCAATTGCTTAGTTGCCATCTGAGGTGCTGTAAGGCATCCTGCCTGAGCTCCAGCTGCTTCTCCAGAAGGGCAAGATCTCCCATATAGCCCATGTTGTATCTGCCAGCCTTGTGCTTCTATACCCTAGAACACTGAATGCTTATGTTCAATCCCACTGGAAACTATAGAGCTATTTGATTCATTTTGAAAGAGACAACTGAATCCTCCTCCAAAGCCCATTAGCTGTATTGACTGGATTTCCACTCACTATGATGGGAACAGGACATGTAGGCAGGACATTAAAGTGCCTACAAGCTGGAACTGACTGCCCCCTATCCCAAAGAGTTTAATGTTTGTCAAATGTAAAGACTCAATAAGAGGCATGTGAAGGCATGGACATAAAAAGCTTCACTGAACTTCTCAGCAGTTTAGTGTTCCAGTTTCACTTTATTTAGCAATCCTTTAAATCACCATCAATAATAACACTCAGGAAACAGGTTGTTTCAGCAAATGTGGTTAATTCACATGCAAACTTAAAGCCTAAACAAATCTAACATCTTTCAGTGGCTACTTTTTGGATCCAGTTCAAAAAATGTTCAGTATTCATTAATGAAATTAACATCTCTATTTCAGACTTAAATTAGACAGGTTCAACAACTTATAAAAACAAGCACAAAACCCATAAAGCTCTGTACAGCTCTACAGAGGATTGGCTCCTGCCACATTCAGGAGCTGGACAGTCACAGTCACCCAATCTAAGCTAAGAAGCTCTGCCACTCAATCAGGTTTGGCAGAAAAACTTCCTACTGCAGAGTTCAGATTCATGGCTTCCAGAGGGGACATCGCTTGGCCTTAGACCTTGGATCAACACAAACTTCTGTGTCTGGTGGTCACTGGCATGTGCCTGAGCTAGGTGACCACCACAGGACCTGCTCTGCTTGCCCTGTTCAGGTGCTGTGGGATTGTGCCTTGCCGGGGAGGAAGACACTGTCCTCGCCTGCCTCACTCTCACTCTGTGCTCCTGGCTCCCTGTTCCACAGTATGTTCTGTGGTGTCACAGAATTTTCTATGAAGACTGTATAACAACTAGCTAGGTAATAAAAAACCAATTAAAATTCAGTGTAACTAAAGGTGATATTATACATGAGGAAAACTGTTCCAACTTTATATGTACCAATGATGGCTGCCTAGGTGTTTTTTTACTACTCATAAAATTTGGGTGTTACAATGAAACTGTCTCTATAAGAAATAAGATTCTTATTTAGGCATTCTTTATCTGTCTAGCTAGAAGCTATCCTGTGAGGCACGAAGAGGAGTGACTGAAAGCAAAAGCAACAAAGGCCCCAGTGCTATTGCTGCGTACCATTCTGCCATGTGTGTGAGTGTTGTCCAGCTGCACGGCTGGCTGCATGTAGAGATTTAATGGTAACCGTGCTCAACTTTCTGCCCCAGACTGTAAACAGTCTGTGAAGGATTTATACTGCTGTGTCACTCAGTAAATTTCAAAGGGAATATGCCGTGATCTGGCTTTCCTCATCTGACACAGAGGGAAGCTGCATGCATTCATTCGCATCAGTCTCTATTGGTCACTTTGGAGTTTCCAGCACATTCGGCCTTGTGATATCAGGGGAACAGTAGCACTTTCACTGCACCAAAAGGGTAAATCAAGCAGAGAACACTGGAGTAGCTTAGCCTCTTTGAGAAGAAGCCCCAGAACACTTGCTTCCTTTTAAATACAGCAGTGCAAATACTGCAAAAACTTGAAATCTACTCCTCCTTGGAGTTCTGCTGTAGATGTACATCAGGCTTAGATTTTATTCTGATTGCAATGCTTCAGACATGGGAAGAAGGTAGCTCCACTTAGGGATAAATAAAACTGTAACAAGCAAATTCAATCACACTGTTCACAGAAGGCAAGAATGTTTTCTTCCACCTGGCATTGCCTCTCTGCTTCAGATAGTATGGACAGGTTGACAAAAAGCTTCTGTTTCTTCCTACCATTTATTATTGTTATTCTGTTTCATTGTAAATCTGTGCTTACTGCCTGTTGGGCCACAAAAATTGGCATAATATATATCAGCATAATATGGGATATGCTATTGAATGAGATACAAAGATAACAAGAGACATGCTTGAAAAGAAACCAGAGATCAGAGGAGAAAAGTCAGGATGCACAGTGAGGGATTTCAGTTCAAATTTAGGAAAAAGGAAGAGGCATTTGAGTTACTATTTCTGTTCTTACAGAAAAGAATAAAAAGGTTTATTTTCCTTAATGTTGAATTGTTTCAAACACTGCAGAGTGAGTGAACTTGGTGTACTAAAATTCCAGACCAAAACCTTTAACTTACTGACAACAGTTTATGCGTGTGTTTTGCTTTGTTTTCCCTTCAGTCACCTCTCAAAAGCAATAACAACCAAAACTGCCCATTCATCACCTTCTCTTTGATCTTTGCTCTTGATAACAACTATTTTGCATCTTCATTCAAATCACTCCACCCCATTCCTTGCAGTAATATTAAAGAGAAACTTCCTGTAGCTGGATGCCTTTCTGCAATAAATCCAATTATTGCTGCTCCAGGGAGGGGTTCAATTGGCAACAAATGCAGCAGGAAAAGCAGTTTGGTGTTATAGGTGGATTTTTAAAAGCTGTTCTGAGTCCTCAAGATTCTGAGGCAGGCAAGGCAACTGCTATATGTTGGAATATGCAGGTAACTGCATTTTCTAAGGTCCCTTAAGATCCTTCTACAGCATGAAAACATTCTGTGTCAGTTTGTAGACAATATGGATTAGAAAAATGTGCTTTGCAAAATAAAGACCTTGGAGATACATTGTAATTCATGAAGGACATGAATTTTGAAAAATGTAGTGAAAAATAAGCCACTGAAAAAAAATACTCTTTCTAGACAGCCAGAAAACCCTTTGTAAACCACAGAATTGCACAATCACAGCATAAGCTGATTTGGAAGGGACCCAAAGCATCGAGTCCAGCTCTGGCCCTGCACCGGACTGTTCCCAAGAGTCACACCATATGTCTCAGAGTGCTGTCCATACACTTCTTGAGCTCTATCAGGCTGGTGCTGTGACCACTTCCCTGAGGAGCCTGTTCCAGTGCCCAAACACCATCTGGGTGAAGAACTTTTCCCTAATATCCAACTCAAACCTTCCCTGACACAACATTCCCTCTGGTCCTGTCACTATCACCCACAGAGAAGAGATCAGTGCCTGCGCCTTCTTTTCCTCTCATGAGGAAGTTGTGAGGTCTTCCCTCAGTCTCCTCCAGCCTTCAACCAAACAGACCAAGAGACCTTAGCCACTCCTCATACAGCTTCTCCTCCAGGGCTTTTCACCATCTTTGTTGTCCTCCTTTGGACACTCTCTCCAGTTCATTGTCTTTCTTATATTGTAGCACCCACAACTGCCCCCAGCACTGGAGGTGAGGCCACCCCAGCTCAGAGCAGAGGGGACAATCCCCTCCCTTGCCTGGCTGGTGATGCTGTGCCTGATTCCCCCCAGGACAGGGTTGGCCCTCCTGGCTGCCAGGGCACTGCTGCTTCATGTTCAACTTGCCACAGACCAGGATCCCCAGGTCCCTTTGTGCAGCATTGCTCTGCAGCACCTCATTCCCCAGTCTGTCCGTACATCCAGGGCTGCCCCATCCCAGGTGCAGAATCCAGCACTTTCCCTTCTTGAACTTAATTTGGTTGGTGATTGCCCAGCCTCTGATTTGTCTCTCTGCAGGGCCTCCCTGCCTTGGAGGGAGTCAGCAGTTCCTCCCAGTTAATCCTGTGATAAACATAGTAAATTGCATCTTTAAAAGGAATTACAGGCTAGCCATATTGTGAACTATGAAATCACATCTCTACTGTACAAAGCATGTATCCAATAAGCTCAGACAAATCATTCCTTGCAGTACCTGGTCTCAAACCCTGCTTACACAAAATGGTGGGATTCAATTCATTTCCCTGATTTTTGGCAGCTGGGTATCACACTACAAGGGAGTGTGGAGGAACATTGATTCAGAGAGACTCTTCTGTACTTCTGTCAGGAAGCAGCTGTACTTGGAGCATTAAAACTCTTGTGAACAGCTAAGTTTACTATAAGCTGCAGATTTTTAAAGGTCTCCACTGTATATTTATGACCACTTCTGTTGTCTCTAGCAGCTTAAATGTGCAAGTAGTATTCACAGTGTATTACTTTTGAAGTATCTCAATAGTCTCATCTGCCATGTTGGGTTAACTTCTTCCTGTTAAAGAGAGAAAAGCTGCCCTTGAAACCTTGAAGCTTGATCTCCTTACACAATCAGAGGTCTAGGATTAACTTTAACAAAGTGTAAATTTTGCTCCAATAATGGTCAGATTTACTTCAAAATAAATTTCTTAAGTTTACTTCATGATTTTCTTCAGAAGCAGGGGACCATTATCTGAACATAAGTTCATGTTTTATTATCCTGATCACTTAGGCACATAATTTTGCCTCTGCAGAATGTAAATACAGAAAGAAAAAAGAAAAAATGAAAAAAGTAAAAAGAAAAAAAAAAGGAAGGAGGCAGAACAGATTATGACAGAAGTTTTTCAGTGCACAGTAAAGACATAAAAGCTGTGTTTGTCATATACCTCTGCATGCCTTTACAGACCTTTCTTCTGACTCAAGGTCTGATTTTCGGACTTATAAAGAGATGAGAAGTGGTAATATATACATTCCTCTCTTCTCCTGAGTTCCAAAATAAACAAAACCAAAATTTTCTTTCTTAGATAATGGATCCTTCAAATGCAGTGGCATATGCTGCTTTGTTTTTAAATAATTTTACAATATTTATGCACTTATTTAATAATTTGTCATGTTTGTATTCCAAGAGCTTCAGATCAGAGCAATAAAGTTGTTCTGTGTTTTCTAAGATAGCACAGTGTTCTTTTATCTCATTTGCCACTTAGAATATCCATAGTACAGCTACATACAAGGATATGTAGATTGATATATTGAAGCTCTACGTTTGTTGAAGCATCATCATTCACAAATGTTTAAATGGATACCTGCTTTGATGTCCCATTTAGTGAGATAAATTCATTTCATTAGCATTCTGCAAAGGCTTCTATGGGTAATGGTGACAGAGAAACAAATTCTTCCTACAGATACACATGAACATTATGGAAAAAAACTTACTAGCAATTTGACTCGAAGAACACTGAATAAAGAGATTGAAACCATCTAGAAACTCAGTAAACATATGCAGTTGCACTGGAAATACAGGGTTTATCTCTTTATCAGGAACAGAGTTTAGGAGGAGTACATGAAACGATAATATTCATGGGACTCAGGACTAGACCGAAGATAAGAAAAATCCTCAATGGTTCCATTGCCTTGAACTTTGAAGATTAGCTTAGGTTATCACCACATGAATATAATACAGTGGTATTGTTATTAACAATGCTTGCAATTAACAGCCACTTTGCACCAGAACAAGATTCTTTCATAAAGTTACTAACAAATTATTGATAGTAAACACATGGTTAAGTAGATCTCCATTTAACAAGCTACTCACTCAGTCTACAAATACCTCAGAATACATAAACTGCTTTTACCCTTAACTCAGGCAGTTAGCGAGTATTCAGGATTATTTTGTTGGATCATTTTCACTGGAAGGAAAACACCTGCTTTATCTCTGCATATCCTGGTCGTGCAAATCATCCACCCAAAGTCCTGTTTCTTAAATACAATAGTAATACACAACAGCAGGACAGTAACCTCCACATTCAGAAGCCTAAGCTCTTTTTTCAAATAGGTCTGAGTTCAAATTTTTTGATCCATGTTTGAATTACAGGTACAGATTTTACTGGTGTATTCTTGCAGTGGAATATAGGAATGAAAACAATTTGATGTTTACTATTTTTTTGTTAAATGAGAAGTATGTCACTCTAAGAGAGCAATAACAGAGAATTATATGTCATTAAGTAATATGAGTTTAAAATCCAGTAAAAGATTTGAAGTGGGCTGTAAGCCAGTGACAAAGGCTTGCTCTTTCTTTTGGGTTCCCCTTCAGGTCACAGTTCTAGAGGTCTCCAGTGCTCTTTCTAATCTCCTCGTTGCTTTCATACACCTATGCTGTGTGATTCTCATGCAACCAAATCAATTCTCCTTCCCTATTCTAAGAGTCACTCTCACTCATCATCCACTGGAGTGGAGCTGAAGCCTTGCACAACTAGGTCAATACTTTACCTTCATGACACAAATCAGTGACCTAGTCAAAAGTATTTTCCCAGTTCAAAGTTATTCTATGTATGTTGCTGGGTCAACCACACACTAGTAGGCTTTGTCACATTAGGCATTGTCTCTTCGTGCAAGTGATGTCTGCAGCTGTCTCATCCTTTTCATCAGTTTCTCTGACTCTCCCTCCTGGTCACTGATGCCGGTGATTTTTGTGTCTGGATGCTGCAAGTTCCAATTTAAAATTTTGCTTTAACATCAGACTACGCTTAGTTGGCATCTTCCTAATCTCTTAACTCAATCTCTCCACACACTTGCCTTCCTCATAGCCTGTTTCATTCCACCCTCAGCCCTCACTGTTGCTTCCACCCTCACCTTGCACCAGAAAGGTATCAACACGACCCACGCTGGAGCCATAATTAGATTTCCCAGGTAAGAAGGTCATTTATTAAGTCCTTTCCTGGTTCCTTCCTTTGTCATTTTCTGGGCATGGAGCCAGGACCTGGGCATTTTGCCAGCACACATGCTGCTCTTCCACCCCACCCTGGACCTCATGTGTTCCTGCCTACCTCACCTCTGGAGCCACGTTGGGGCCGCACCCCTCTCTACACCCCTGCTGTGGAGCCACTCCTAGTCCTGGCCACGACAGCTCTGCCAGCCCTGCCTGGGAAGCCATGCCCAGGACTGGGCTTCTCCACACACTCTTGGCCAGGTGCTTCCCTGCCAGCTTCCTCCATGCATTTTCCCAGCAGTGGAACCCAGCTTGGGTCCATCAAGGTCTAGTGCTTGATGCGTTGAATTCTGAATGCAAACAAAAAAGATACAGAGATACATTTATAACTCACTCTGCTTAAGACAAGGAGAGAACACAAGCTGCATCAATCAGACATCAACAGGTTATGGATTTTTAATTGATTTGTGGGCTTACAGTGATACACAATCCTCAGACATATCAGGCTCCTCCACAGGTGTGTCCACTGGCACAGGGGCTCCTCTCCTCTCACAACAGCAGCTCTTGTAGCAGTAGAACATGCTCAGCCCTTGCACTGGGTCTGGCTGGGATGGAGTTAACTTTCTTTGAAGCCTACTGCGTTTCCTGTTTGGGACTGAGACAGTGTTAGTAACACACCAGAGTTTTGGATGTTGCTGATCAGTGTTTGTACTGCCCCAGGGACACCAGGGACACTTTTTTTCCCTTTTTTTTTTTTTCT
>VZDJ01000158.1:8724284-8992639 GCA_008694505.1 Cyanoderma ruficeps
TTTTTTTTTTTTTTCTTTTTATTTTTTAATGCCTCTATTCTGCCCCACCAGCAAATAATCTGGGGGTACACAGGAAGCTGGGACAGGACACAACCTGTCTGAAGGGATTTTCCATGCCATAAAACATTGTGCTCAACTATGAAATCAATGGGAGAGGTGTTTTTGGTTAAAGCAGTTGTCATCACAAGTGACTGTTATGTGTCGTGAGGTCCTGCTTCCCAGGAAGTAGCTGGACACCTTCTGCCAATGGGACACAGTGAATTAATTCCTTATTCTACTTTGCTTCCACAAATAGCTTTTCTTGTCTTATTAAACTCTTTATCTCAATCCAGATTTTCAGCTTTTGCACTTCCAAGTCTCTCTCCCATTCCTCTTGGGAGAAGTCAGCAACAGACTATGCTCAAGATCAGCCACTACAGCACACAAACTACTTTTGCCTTGACTGACAAAGTCTTTTTGTTGTCCTGAATAAATACAGATCTGCTCTTTGTCATCAGGGCTGATGGAAAACGGGTACACGTGTCCCCATAAGGACACGGAGGAAGAACTGGTTTTGCCTCTCACCTTGAATGAGGAGGTGTTTGAATGAAAACGTATTTCTGGTACTCTGACTTAATCATGCATGAGATGAATTAATTGCAAAGGCAAATAATTATTTCTTTCTCCTTTTTGAGCATCTTCTACCAAGCATCACAGTGCCAAGGAAATTAAGGAGAGAGGAAAATGTTTTGCTGTTCTGGGTAGCAGAACTCAGCTCCTCCTTAGAAAATGTCTGCTTTTACTTTACTAATCTCATCCCCATCCCCTGGACAGCATATCCAACTCCTAACAAGATCATGAAATTTAAGATCACGCAAAATGTGGATAGTGTTACCAGAGGCTGTCCATACAGGGGAGAGAAGTTAAGTGTGACAGGCAGCTCCTAACTGCCTCCATATTAATTATTTGTCTAGCTGCTGGCAGCTGCTGCTGTTGTTGAGTAATAGTGTGTCACCCAGGTAATACAACATGTCACTTTTCAATGGGCTACAGCACTTAGGTAGTCCATTCTGCCAGATTACAGTAGTCAGTGCTATAAGTGCCATTTTCTATTTCCGGGGGCAGCAACTGACCCCCAAAACAAGCTGTCAAGTGTCCCAGTATTGCAAAATGGGGCATATAAAATTTTTTCTTAAGGAAGTATGTTCTTTGATATTTGCTCTTTGTGTAATTTTAAGCCTAACTACAAGAAAGGAAATTTAATCCATGAAACAGATAGCAGCTAACAACCTCTAAGGGATGTCTGGGTGTTAGAAGGACAAATTAGTTGTCAGTAGGACTGCATCGTTAAGATTTAGATTCAGTGATCTCAGATCCAGGGGGAGGTTACTAAAGCATGGGAAGAAGAGTGTACCACTGATAGAGGATGCTGAACCTGTGGGCCATCAGGAAATTTGGCAGAATGGACAAGATAAGGAGAAAATTAATAAAGCCAACTCAGCAATTGTGCTGGGGAAAGATAATTCTGGTAGTAGGAGACTGACCATGACTCAGGGCCCATTGACTCCCAAAACCCACAACTCAAGAGAAGAGAACAACTGAGAATCCTTAACCAGTAGAAGATTAGCACCACTATATAAGGATCTCTGTTCTGCAATGGGTCTGGTAAACAAGGGCCTGCAGGGTAGGCAAGTCATTGCAAATTAGCCTATGAGAGCAGATAGCATTTCCATTCTATATATGGCACAAAATCATTATTGTGCAATTCCACTGGTTTGGTAATGTCTGTTGCCATGCCAACCCTGTGGCAACATTTCCACCATCAACCCCAGACTAGTACATAAATGTGATTGTTTATCGAACACGTGCATCTCATAAATCCCTTTGCCTTTAAAGCCAAGCCATTACTAAGGCTGTGCCATCTTGGTTCTGTATTTTTCTTTTGCTCTTAAGAAAGAAGTTTCTGTGTAGTTCTTGTAAGCTTGTAAATAAAACAAGTTAAAACTTGATATCTTTTGTGCCATCAAAATTACTTTTACTAGCTTTTTTGGGCTGGTAATTAAAGGAATCAGACTCATCCTATCTTTATAGTGTTATAAAACTTGTGTGTGATTCTTTCATCTGATGAAATAGACCAGTATAAGGCAAAATTTATGGATGGTGTTACAAGAAAATGAGAACTTACATCAATTTTTCGGCATGTCACTGGTCACTGTACCAAAAAAACACCAGAAAATGCTGCAGTTATATCAATATAACTTGACTATATACTTGAATATAACTATAATTTGTATAATTTGTGTGTGTGTGTGTGTAGCCTCTAACGCCTTCCCTGTGGAGTATTGAAAAAATAAGCAATGAATTTCATAGCACAGTCACTTTTTCCTGCACAGAAACTTCACATTCTTTTCAGTATGAAATACAAAGTCTGTATGGTCCATTAAAAAAGTGATAATTTGCAAGAAAACTATCAATGTAGTTACTTCAATTGGAACAGGAAAACCTTAATTCTGCTTCCCTTCAGACCCCAGGGTTTTACTTAGTCTGCACCAAACATTATTAAATAGAGGTTGACACAATTAGAACAATTCAAGCACAGATTTACCCAGAAGGAGGGTACCAAAGGGGCTGAAGTTACCCTGCTAACATTACAAGCTATCATCTCCAGTGCTCCCCACTAAAGAGCTCTGCAGAGCACGCAGTTCTCCCTTACAGTCTTACACAGACCAGCTATTCATAAATGGCTGGATTAGGTGCCACAACAAAGGCAGCCAGGATGTTGTGTGGATGAAAGCTAGGAATGGAATAGGGGCCTAGTTTACAGCAGAGCTGCTTGTTTAGCAGAAAATCTCATACCACAAGAATGGGGTAGGCTAAATAAAAGAAAAAGCATTCAATTTTGCATCATTGTTTCTAATGTATTGAAGTTGCTTCTATTTCCCCACCTACTTAAATCCTCTTCATTTACTGCCAGGTGCATGGAGAGAGTCCTTTGCTTTCAGCCCCTCTGTACTGATTCTTTTCTTTTAATTTAGTCCTGTTATTAATATGGAGAGTTGCTACTTCAGTTTTTAATATGTTTAAAATCTTTCCAAGCTGACCTCTTTTGCCTTTGCATCAAGGTTGCCAGACAAGGGTTGTCTGGGGAACTTATAACACACAGTTCTCAGCCAAGAGCCAAAGCAAGGCTGCCTCCTCTCCCTCATGCAGCTCCTGCTAATGTTCTGTCTTCTCAAACATGTGTTAGTCTGAAGCAGATTTACAGGTAGAAGTAGAAACTGAATTAGATAATATACATGTAGTGTTTAACTCTAGGGTTTGTAAATCTTAGGTCTAGCTCCTTCCTTTCACAGAGTTCCCTCTCTCTCCTTATTCAAAATGTCTGTACCACTTGCACATCAAATCAATGAACTGTGTAGCCAGTTAGGTATTTAGCATGAATTCATCAAGGAGAAAAGAGAACACAAATCTTCTGGCTTCATCTCTCCCAGCAAAGGTCCCTGTGTTACATGTCACGGTCACAGCCATGTAATGCACACCCACTGCTTCCTCAGTCCCCCACATTAAGACCAGGACAGGAACCACACCATGGCTACATAGTTAATTTTCAATGGTTTCATTTGGATAACCATTCATTTCCATCTCTGATAGCAGGGCCCAAAAGTTTCTATCAAATTTTCCAACCACAACTCCATTGCACTCTGTGTTATAAATACTACAATAAGCCTATTGTTACCTGGGGTCCAGCACTGAGGAGCTCTGCAAAAGTGACAGTGCAAAATGAGTTTCAGAGCTGTCACTTAAACACCATGATAACATCCTGCTGGACTTTATTTAATAAATTCCAAGTATTAATTAAAGAGCTAATAATCCTGTAGAAGGGAAAAGCATATGTATTTCTTGATGTTACTTCAATTAGAATTAGTAAAGACAGTTATCACTAAGGATTTGTCTATACTGCTTACATGTTTAATTTACAAGATGGAAGGGGAAAAAACTAATTTACAAAAAATTCCTGTTCGAAATATAACCTGTATTTATAAAATATCATTTCTCATTAATCATTGGGTATCCATTTCTCCTTGAATTTAATTAAGTATACTTGATTAAAGAGCGAACAGCAGTAATTGACAAGACTCATTAAATTCCTCTTAAAACATACAGCTATGGACTTCAGTGGAAGTTAAATCAAACTCTAAATTAAGAGCCAGATTGCTTCAAGATTAAAACAACTTGTTTCAAAGCCTGGGGACAGTTTGTTCAATTTTATACTGTATTGGTATTCTTCTGTTATTAAGTGTACAAACAGGTGGGATGAGATTCCTCTCACCCAACTTTAGATGTTTACAATTTGGAGCTAGTCATGCCAGACTCCCTTTATATTCAATGGAGAGAAACAGCCTCATTTAGGGCATGATTCACCTGACCTATTTAAATGTCTACTTTAGAATGAGATAAATTGTGTACTATAACCATTTGGTCTTCATTGAAAATACAAGTAATTAGGCTAATTCATTTAAAGGGAGCTGTCTGCAGCACAAGTGTTTACATTTAGTAAAATGAATACTTTCTTTGGCAGATGAAGGTATTTAGACTTATCATCAATGTGTGTAGATGAGGAGAAGCTAGGCAGTGGAACTGAAGCACAAATGTATATTTTACCTGATCTTTCAGATGGATCTTGATTGCTATACACAAAGCAAAGGCAAAATATTTTTTATTAAATAATACTCTTTGTTCTTCTGATCTGCTGTATTTGTAGCTGACCAAGATCAAAAGTAACTCTTATTTAAAAGAAGGATGTGAACAGGCTACTCCTTCCCCCCCACTGCTGGAGATATTTAAGCAAACGAAATAAAGGAAAGATTTTATTCTTGTGATATTCTTATTCTCATGATTCTCTTGCAATAAAAGCACTCTTGGAGTTAAGTACTAAAAATGATCACAGAATTATCTGTGATATAATTAAGTTCAAGACAACCTGCTGCTTTGCTGGAATGAAAGGCATTTTTATGCCAAAATTTATATTCATTTCCCCTGTAATATTCACAGAGGCATTTTGATTTAGCTATAGCATAGTGGCTGTACCTTGTTCTCCAAGACAAAGCATGTAAACAAAGCCAGGGTTTTCTCTGGGGCATTAATAATTGTACTTTTTTCAGGGTTTAAACAGAGTATGATATGGTTTTAGCTCAGAAACAATTTTACTAAAGATATCATTACGATTTTCTGTTACACAACTTTATTATAGATTGTGAGACTTTTTTACTCTGACTCATTTATTTTCATTTTCTTAATTAAATGAAAATTGAAGTAATAATTTTTTGTACAATTTATTCCCTTTCTTCCCCACCCAGCTCTGGAAATCATTAAATTCTAAAGACACTAGTCACAGTTGCTGGTAGTGACTCTCTCTGATAATCTGTTTATTAGTCTCTAGTAAAAGATGACCTGATATATATGATGAAACAAACTTCTTCACGATGGGTCACATTTACATCTTGCTGTCAGTACACAGAAGCATTTTCTGTCCCATATAATTTTTGTTTTGAGGAGATAAATGTGACATATATACTATAAACCACTTGGAATCACAGAAGCATAAAGTAATCTAGATGCTCTGGGACCTTGTCAGGTTGAATCTCCTCTCAAAGCAGGGCTAACTCTGATGGTAGATGCTCAGTGCCTTCCACAGTTTTACACATATGCAACTTTCCTAGACAACCTGTTAAAGTGTTGGATCAGCCATGATTCCACCACTGGAAGTGTTCAAGGTCAGGCAGGGTGAGGTTTTGAGCAACTTGATTTAGTGAATAAGAATGTCCCTGCACATGGCTGGGGTGATGGACTAAATGATCTTTAAAAATCCCTTTCAACCCAAATAAATCCAGGATTTCTTTTTTTTTAATAATGCTGAATTAGAATTTTTTCATGGAATTTATATCCATTATTACTTGTCCTTTTGTGTTGGACCTCCAAGGAGATCTGTAACCATCCAGTAAAAAGCTGTAAACGAGTAAATTTTCTTAACCTTTTCTTCAGACTGACCCCATTTACCTCACCTCTACTCATATGTCACAGGCTACAGGCCTCTGGTCAGCTTTATGCTCCTCTATTGGACTTGTCCCAAATGCTAATATTTCTTGTATTTGGGAGTCCAAAACTGGACACAGGATTCCAGATGCAGCCTCTTGAGTTCACAAGGAAGTCACTTTCCCTGGCCTGCTGGCTACACTCTTAATAATGCAGCCCAGCACGCAGTTAGGCTTTGTTGCTGCGAGGGCACATTGTTGGCTCATGTTTGGGTTGTTCATCGTGATCCCCAGGTCCTTTCCTGAAAGACTCCGTTCTAGCCTGTCAAATCGTACAGTGGCATTCTATCACAGAGCTTTAGACGAGGCTTTACTTGCCTTTTTAAATTGGCTTTTTTGCTTATTTGGTTGAGTTTTTTTAATTTGCTTTTTTGAACATCAAGAAGTTTCTGTCAGGCTATTTCTCTAGCCTGTTATATTCTCCAGCCTGAATAACTGCCCTACCCTCCAGCATGCCATCTTTTCCTCACCATTTAATGTCACCTGCTAATGAGGATGCATTCCATTTCATCATTCAGGTCATTAGTGAAGAAGTTAAGTACCACCACAATCTAATGCAGAATACCACTCCTAACTGGCTACCAGAATTTCAGCTACTAACCAGAACTCTTCGAGCCTGATGGTCCAATGATTTGTTTCATCAATCTCGTAGACAATTCATCCTGTCCATGTCTCTCAAACATGGTTACAAAGATACAACCAAACATGGTCTTGATAGTCTTGCTAAAGTCAAAATAGCCAATAGCCAATATCAATTACTTGCCTTTAATCCCCATTGAAGTCATCATTGAAGACAGCCAGGTATCTGTGGTAAAGCCATGCTGGTTGCCCTAAAATTGTATTAGGATTTTGGGTTTTTTTGTGAAAAAACAAATATATCACCCTACACAACTACAGCTGTTCCAGGGACTATAGATGGCATGATGTCCTGCTTTAACCCCATCCAGCAATTAAGCTGACTCCCAGAGGCACAGAATCAGAAGAGTAAAAGTGAGAAAACTTGTGGGTTGAGATAAAAACAGTATAATGGGACAGAAGAGGAAGTAAATAATAATAGTGTTAATTACCATAATAATAGGAATCAGAATATACAAAACAAGTGCAATGCACAATGCAGCTGCTCACCACTCGCCAGGTGATGCCCAGCCATTTCCCAAGAGTAGCCCCTGGCCAGCTTTTGCCCTAATTTATATGCAGCATGATGTCATGTGATACTGAATATCCCTTTGTTCTTCAGGGTCAGCTGCCCAGGTTCTGTCTTCTCCCAACTTCTTGTGCCCCTCCAGCCTTCTTGCTGGCAGAGCACAAGTAGCTGAAAAGCTGAAAAGTCCTTGACTTGGTAGAAACACTACTTAGAAACCTAAACACATCAATGTGTTATCATACTAAATCCAAAGCACAACGAGATACCAGCTACTAAGAAGAAAATTATCTATCTATCCCAGCCAAAGCCAGGCCAGATGCAGCTGTCAGATTTGGGTTAGCTTTTATGTAAGAGCACATGCAGAGGGAACCACAGGGACAATTGAGTATGTCTTCACTGTCATATGAGATTTTACTTGAATTTGCATGTCTTGCCTATGTTTCTCATGTGCTGATTCACATAAACCTGAATCTAGCATAAGCATGAAAGCTGGCTTGATAAGAAATTAAGATACAACTAGAGAAGTTTTGAGTTTGAATTTAATTCCTGAAAGCAGTTTGGATGCAAAAATGCACAGATCATTTGAACTGGTCTACTTCCAATCCTACAAAGTTGTCCTACCATACAGAGCAGCCTCATCTATCCATCTGTATGCCTTCATATCTTGACACCACTCTGCTTCAATTCTGACACCCCTCTTTCAGCTGCTGCTGATGAACTGCAAAATTTTTAAGACTCTGATGAAGAACAATTTGGTACCAACAGGAGATTTATTGACTCCTAAGGTTACAACTTCTAAGTTTGGATACTTCTAAGTATCCAAAAACTATTTGAGGACAGCCACTCCAACAAACAACAATCCTCAGAAACTTCTTATCTAAGACAAGGAGATTTCCACAGCCACAGGAAACACATATTCCTGATTACAGCTATGGGTCTCGAATCCAGGATGATGGCCTCTCATTTTTGTACTTGAAGAAACACCAAATTCCTTTCCACCATTTCTATAACACATAGAAATATGGAAAATATAGAACTCCATATTCTAATTCCCTCATTCATATGGAGAATATATATGAATTTATAATCAGAATATATATGCAGAAATCTATGTTCATATGGTATAAGAATATGTAATATAATCTGTGTTCCATACAGAATTCCATATTCATACATAAGCTGTAAGAAAATAAATTCCAATATTTGGGTTCCTTTTCTGATGTTTTCACAAGTTATGCATATCATAAAGACCTTGAATCCAAATGGTAATAGTCAGCTCAGAGTCCATTGCTTACTGGTGAAAGCTGCTTGTATGTGAAGCCAGGTTTTTTTCCACTGTATTTCCTAGTCATTGTGTCTTACAAAAGCTTCCTGTGGTCCTTCACAGTATGCCTTTGTCCTTATTACCCTGAATGTCTTCATATCACATATCTTTCCCACCATACCAGCAAACTTGCTCACCTCACTGCATATTTCTTTTCCAGGTCACCTAAGAATGTGCGTAGAGCTCTGGGAAAATCAGTAGTTACCAGTGGTTGTGACCAGTTGTTAGCACTGACCTTCCACTATAATAAGTAACGTGTCCTCTTACCCTCTATTTCCCAAGTTGTAACCTGTTATTGACCCATAAAATGACTTTTTATTTAATCTCATAACTGCTAAGTTTCCTTGGAAGCTGTTGATGATGGTACTATGAAATGTCTTCAAAAGAACAAGCAGGTTACATGAACATGGCTTTGTCCAAATATTTGCTGCCATCCTTCAGAAGAGCACTGTCAAGTAGGAGTTTTGTTTTTAGAAGTCATACTGAGTCTTTCATAGTGCTTCTTTTATATAGCAGTTGTTGATCAGCCTTACAGACTCTCTAATGAGCTTGTTGGTGTGCTGAAGAAGGGTTTAGTCCTCGTTTAGAGATCTTCAGTAAGTTGTTCCTCCCTGCTATTTTTTGTTTGGTTGGTTGGTTTTGAATTTTTCTTTTTTTTTTTAATATGTTATCAGCCAGGATTTATGAATTTTTCTATTTTCCTCATTTGGATATGACTACAGTGTTTTAAAGGTTGTCTTCTCACTTCTGATGACATCTCTTCCTTATTGTTTAGTCATGCCTGGTTCTTTGTACCTTTACTCAAGCCTGTCTTAATAGGTTGCATGCACTGGCATATGACCTAAATATATTAAATGTATAATTCTCCCGTGTCCCAGGTATTGGCCTCTGGTGATTATGTTTATGCACATATTAGTTAAGGAGGAAGAGAAGGTTGCCTAGTTTCTGCCAAGAGAGCAGATGTTATATGCAGTACTAGTCAACCTATGGCTCTGACAGTCAAGACATGAGACCCATGATAAAGCAGAAACCCTGCATAATTTCAACCAAACATGTTTACCCTCCCATTCCAAGCAGTGATTTTATATTCCAGATCTGTAAAAATCTGTTTTGTGTGCCTCTCCAGACCTCGGACCTCAGCTGCAACACCCTCCAAGCCCAATCTCTCTTGCCCTGTGAGGGATCCTACTCAAAATATTCTCTTCTCTCCAGCCCAGAGAAAGTGCAGTCCCAGTGAGTATTACAAAAGAAATTAGTGATTAACCGAATCCTAAAAATAAGGGAGGAAGAAGGACAGACATTCATAAGAAAAAAGCAAACCAAAGGGGTGTCATGGATTCATTTTCCAAAGCAGCACCAAATACACAGAGGATCCTGTCATAAAGTGCCAGGGTCAGACTGCAGTCACCATTCCAGAGATCTCTCTCATGACCACCTTTCCTTGCTGCTATGCAATGCTAATATGCTTTTGGGGCATCACTCTTACCTTTCTTCTGGTAGGCAAAAACCAGATTGTATTTTGGTATGACGTCCTTATGTCATTCTAAGGGATCAACATGTCTATTTCAGCAGAAACAGTCCTGCAGAGGAAACAAATTGAGGAGTCCATACTAACAATGTATGGGGTAGGAAGGCCTTGGAGCAAGAAGCAGCAGCAGCAAGCAATACTTGTAAGGTGAGGAAATGTGCTGTGTGGGCAGAGCAGAGTCTAAAAGTGGGGGAAGGGAGCAGCCCACACTCCAGGGATGGGGAGGAAAAAAGCGGGTGAATGACAGACTCAGCAAGAGGAAGCACTTGAAGAGATTGAGAAAAGGAGCAGTCTGCAGCCACACAGGCTGCAAGATATGACTTGGGAACACAGTGTACCTTGAAGATTGGCTGCCCCTGTGGGAGCAGATCTGCTGCCTGTGGCATTTACAGGGTGGTCAGAGATGGTCTGTGCCCCACAGCCTGCTCAGCCTGGTCTTGGCTCCCTCCTTGCCTCACAAGAGGCTGTGAAGCACACAAACAGCATTTGGATGTTGATGTCCAGGCAATCTTCAAAGTATACCACTTCACAACCGAAATGCCTAAATGAAAGTCCAAAGCTCTTTTGAAGTGGGAGTTGAGGGCCCAGTGGAAGATCCTGAAGGACACCCATTGCTCAGTGGAGATGCTGAGCTGTGGCAGTCGGAACCATACAAGCCTCCATGTCCCTGAAATTCAGATGGATCTCCAGATGTTGTCACACATCAACAAATAATCATTATTAGAATAAATGGAGGTATAAACAATGGGCTTGTTAAAGAGAGGAGAGGCGCTGCTTTTGTTCCTCCAAGTAGTATGATCCAAGTATTTTTCACCTAGTCTAGTGTTAGAAATATTTATTTCAAAAACAATAAGCAGATTTAGTACATTTTAAATGAAAGACGCTTCGTATTTATTCCTTGCCTTGTCATGAAGCCATTCTCACTTAATGCAGGGAGTTAATTAAACCAGCCTTCACTAATCTGGCTGACAATTTAGATAGTAATTAGTGCAACAGGAACAGACAAGACTTTACAGTTCTTTCAAGCCTCAAGGCTGATACAAGCCTCAAAGCCAATTGCTGCAAGATTTACCCAACCCTTCTGCGCATTCCTCTCAATTCCCTAGGTACAGACCAGCTTTTAGAATCAATCCTTCTGGCTTTCCAGAACCCTGCACTTTGAATTTCTCTACTGAGTATAAGTGGAGTTAGCAACACCCATTAGTACAGCAGTATTTGTGAAATGCAATTTTTGAAGAATTTGCCCTATAATTAAGCTATATGTGTCAGCATCTTCTTTAGTGGCATCGGCAATTAACATTACTAATGATGTCTCAAGTCTGCAGCTTCTCATATGCCATTTTGGCCCTCTGTTTCAGGTTTTTAAACCGGAAAACACTACTTATTTACAGGAAACACTTCTATATCTTCCTGGAACAGCTGTTAGCTAAAAAACATGGAAAAAATTTAAAGCATGTATCTTATCTTAGGTTTATGGAGCAGAAATTAAGCACATAAGGTGCTAGAGACTGAAAATACTGGAATACAGGCAGTGGTTTCTTGCCATCGTGACCCATATATGGAAAATACATAAATAGTAAGTGAGGTAGAGTAATGAAAAGACATTTAGAAAAGTGGTTATTTTTCACAAAATAAATTTATGGTAAAAGTCTCCATAGATAGGATCTGTTCCTAGTCCTGGTCCAACACATGTTTTGTGACGCTTATGTGACGTACCAAAAATGCTCTGTAAAATGAAGGTCTTAGTATACAAATGGCTATGCTCAAGTCTCTAAATATTCTGGAAAAAAGCTATTGAAATAACTATCATTGTGAAGTCTTGCATCCCTCTAAAGCCATTAGTGTATATACTTGTTACTCTTCTAAACAATTCCATTGCTTTGTACACAACAAAACACATTTCTTTCTTATTACCTGGAAGAGTAGACATTGCTTATACATTAAATGAACATTTTGTCCCTGTTTCTCTCTGCACTAAAAATATGTTAACAAATATTTTAATGATGGGAAGAAAAATGCACCAATTAATCCAGTTTCTAGAAATGAAGAAAAAAAATGACAGAAACTTAGAAATACTAATCCATTCTTGACTTACCTGCAGGATAGATACACTTGTAGATAGTCACCAAATTTGTGAGGAAATGTCACCCTTTATTTGTAAGAACTGTAATACATAACTTCCTTTGCAAAACCATAAGAAAGTGCACAGCCTTCCTATATAATCTGTGTGTATGTATTTATTTTTCACCATAGAATCACTGAATGGTTTTGTTCGGAAAGGACTTTTAAAGGTCATCTAGTCCCATCTCCTGCAATGAGCAGGGACATCTTGTAAGTTTGCACAAGAAGTTACAAGACCACAACTCGCCAATAAGATGAAACATTGCTTTTAAGGCAAGTGTGAGCATTGATGAGCTTCACTGCAATGGATGTACAGAAAACAATGTTACCATGTTCTGCCCCAGCTCTGGGAGCAGATCCTGTATGATGCAGAAGCACAGTGAGCAACTGCTTCCCATATCCTGCAGGTGCCAGTCAGAAAGGGAGAGTGATGTTTAATTCACTGCCTGGAAGAGTCCCCAGGAGAACTCCATACACTCAGCTTCTGCTGGTGAAACAGTCACCCTGTTATGCTCAGTGCAACAGAATGGGAAGGACAGGACATTTACTCTTAGAGGGAAGTTCTCCTAGTGCAGCAGGGACAGCTGTGGCTCTTGCACCTTTAGAAGCAACTTAGAAATGCTTGGACTTTGCCCAGAAGCATGTCCCACACACTATTAAAAATTCACTGTCTTTTCTCTGTTGGAGACACACACTCTCCACATAATAATTCTTCATAGTTTGCTTTTTTATGTTTTCATCAATTGTCTCACAGCCTTGTTTCTGTTGTTTTGTTACCAGGAGTAAGGTAAGTTTCTCTTTGGGTCAGACAAATTATGCCAGAAGCTCTGCGAAAACAAGGAACCTCCTGCAACCTATTATTCCTGCTGTGCTCTAAGGCCATTATTTCCACTTGTACCACTCAACTCCCTAGTGGGGAAACATTCTCCCACAGCCCCACGTCACCCGCTGCAGGGTGGGAAGGTGGCTGTGTGCATCACAGCCCGGCTCCTGCTGCACACTGCCCTGCCTTTTTCCACTGACTTGCTTTGCCACAATAAAAATTGTGTTTTCTTTCATAGAAGCAGAAAATATTAAGGGTTTGGAAGGGACTTTAAAGATCATCCAGTCTCAATTCCCCCAGCCATGGGCGGGGACACCTCCCACTAGATGAGATGGCTCAAAGCCTTGTCCAGCCTGGCCTCGAACACTGCCAGGACTGGGGCATCCACAACCACCCCGAGCAACCTGCTCCAGTACCTCACCACTCTCTCAGTAAAAAAATATTCTTTCTAATATCTAACCTAAATTTCACCTCTTTCAGTTTGTATCCATTACTCCGTGTCGTACCACCACAGCTCCTAAGGAGGAGTCCCTCTCTGGCTTCCCTGTAGGCCCCCTTCATATACTGAACAGTTTTTACAAGGTCTCCCCAACAAACCTTCTTTTCCACACTGGAGAGTCCCAACTTTCTCAGCCTGAAATAATTCATCATAATTTTCCTTCTCCATCTGCAGTTCAGCCCTGAATAAAGCTCTTCTTTGATGGAAAATTTTCAAAGGACATTTTACAAAGTTTACAAAGTTTTCAATGAATACAGTGAACTACTCAGACACATACGTTGGAAAGACACAGCAATTCGTGGTGCTCCCACCAACACAGAGCTGATAGAATGGAATCAGGATGAAATTACTTCCGAGATGTGATTATAACTCCCAGATCAAGAACGGGAATAGTTCTCTACTATTTCTTCAGGAAAACCTGAAAGGAGACCAATTAGGAAACACAGTCCTGTTGTTCCCTAGTGGAAAAGTTGCCGCTTTGCATCCACACCGCAAAACTACGGGCATGTCCTCCTGCAGCGCCGGGACGCAGCGTGCTCCACGGAGGGGCTGCCGAGGGTCGAGCAGCGCCCGGGCGGGGTGGCAGTGCCGCGGGGAACCGGGCAGAGACGTGGAGGGGCTTGCCCGGCGAGAACCGCGCCGTCGGCGCCACGGGGGAACAGCAGCGGCCCCACCCCGTGCGGGCGTGTGCTCCCCGGGCAGCGCCAAAGCAAACACGGCGCCGAGCGCTCAGCGCATCGCCCGACTCAACCGCGGGCCGCGAGCGGCGGGACACGAGCACGGGGCGAGCGGCCACTCCAACACCAACCCTGGTTCCGGCTCCGGCTCCGGCCCCGACGGCGGTGCCACCTCCCCTCTCCTCCCTGCCCTGCCCCGCCCCGCCCCGCTGGGCTGCGCTGCGATCGCTCCGCAGCGAGTTGCCCAGCCCGCGCCAGGGCGGTTCCGAGCGGTGGCCGCCCCGGCTGTCGCCGTTCGGGGACACGCGGGTCCCGCGGTGCCGGCGTGCGCGGCCCGCCCGGAGTTCGGCCATGCCGGTGTGGCTGCACGCTCCGCGGGGGTCAGCGCTGCCCGCCCGCCTCCGCCCGCCCGCCCGCCGATAAGCCGAGCCATGACCGCAGCGCCCCAGGGGCCAGATCTCAGCTTTCTGAACGAGGAGGAAGCCAGGGCGATTTTCCAGGTGCTGCAGAGGGACGCGGAGCTCCGGCGGGCAGAGAAGGACAGAGTCAGGTACCGGCTTTCACCCCCGTCCTGTCGGTGCCCGCCGCGCCCGCGGGGCGGTGGAGGGCGCGGAACGGGGTTTGCGGAGGGCGCACGGCCCCAGCCCGGCGGCGCGGGGAGACGCTCGTCCCGATGGGGAGAGCGGGAAAGGGCGTGGTGGGTGGGCTCCCCGCGGAGAAGAGTCTGTGCCGGCCAAGGCGGCGCGGGGTTCCAGTGCTGAGCTGCGGGGAGAGCTGAGCTCCTGGCGGTCCTGCCGGGGTATCGGGCAGTGCCAGTGCCTCCCGCCAGCGCTGGCTGCCGCCGGAGCCGTCCGGCCGGACACCTGAAGCATCGGGACGTTTGGGAAATGTGTGTTGTGACAGAGACGGCTCTGAGTCACGGCTGCGGCTCCCCGTGGCACCTCTCCTTCCCCGGGGAGGAGGAGGAGGTCGCTTCTGTGCTTCACCGTGCCGCTGGCATGGGGTGTGGGCTAAACACCGGTACCCGGGAGACCACGGCGACGGGAAAGCTGTGCCGGACCTTGCAGGGAAACGTGGCAGCTCTGCGGCTTTTGAGTCGATCCTGGCAGCTTTTGAAAGCAAAGCCAGGCACTCACCTGCCGGAAAGGTATTTCACAAGACTCTCGAAAGTGACTTAATTGAATTCTCTCTGCTTATCAAGATACAGGACAACTCGACCTTGCTTCTAGCTCATATTTCCCCTTTGTGCAATCATTTATGTTGATAGTGAAAGCCAAGGTTGATGAATTAATAGAAATTATGCTGGGAAATGAGCCGTTTATTATTAAAGGTTATAATTTCTTTCCACAGGTGTGACTTTTGGCACATTGTGGAGTGAGAGGCAGTGTCCTCTCAGATTTGCAAGTGGGCACTTTTCACAAGTAATGCTTTCATGTAAGATATAGAGGGAATGTTAATGAGTAACGTTTGTGTCAAGTGGATTTTTGTACTGTGTATTTTTTATTTCAGTAAAGTGGATTTTATGATGAGCATGGTTAAATATTATGTGTCAACAATGACTTACATCTAAAACTTTTCTTGGTTTTCTGTGGCATGTGCACCTGGGCTGAGTTAATTTTGGCAAATTCTTTCTTCCGTAATTTGGTATTACTTTTCTTTTTCTGATTAATTTCTGTTCTGTGTGTCTTATTATTACCCTCCCAAAAAGGAGAAATATTTTGCTGGATATAGGGAATTACATAGCTGGAGAGCTGTAAGTTTAAAACTCTTAAAGTTTTTGGGACTAAAGCTGAAGCAAATGCATTGAAACTTCCAGTGCTGTAGAGAGCCTTGTGAAGCAGTAGCCTGCTCTTGCGCTTGGAGCTTTCACCTGCCCCCAAACTTGTGTTTGTTTCTTCGTCTGTTCACTTAGGACTTTGTGGATAGAAAATGTTCTCCATGTGAAAGCTGTCAAAATAAACATGGTATAACAGGATGTTTCTGGTGATGCTATACTGAGGTGTAGTCTGTTTAAATCTCAGCTGAAGAAGCATTCACAAGCTGAGCAGAAGGTAGGGGAAGTGTTCATGACCAAGGCACCATACTGGAAATCTAGGTTAAACCCTGGATCTGTCAAAGGTATGTGTCCTTGGGCAAGTTTCCTAATCTCTCCTGGACCTAATAAAAGTACTTTCTTTCTTACTCCACTTGTCTACCTGGTCTTATTTAGACTGTAAGCTCTTCAGGCCAGAAGACTCCCATCAGGAGCAGACAGGTTCCAGTCTGTGTGGTGTTGCCTTGTGCTACTGTAATCAAAGTAATAACAGTGATCACCCTGGAGGGCCAAATCTTGCAGTTCCTACATGACCACAGCGAGCTTCAGAGGCTCTAAACAAAATTGCATTTGTTCCCCTTTGTCTCATATGCCTGCCTCCTTGTGATTCTTACTACTAATATTTTGATAATTAACTTCATAGACATTTTTTTCAGTTTAAAAGTTTTAGAAGAATGCCCAAGAACTGTGGCAGCCTGCTCCTGGGATATTTTCAAAGTGTGATTTTGAAGCTATTTGATGCTGTAAAACAAACAAGGCATGTAGGAGACACTGTGGAATGAATGGAAGGAATGATTTCATTAAGACTACTCTTTTTGCACAAAGTTTGTGAAGTGAGTTGCCCTTCAAACTGCTCTTGAGCATGGGTTTGGAAAGAGCTGGTTGGAACTGGGCAGGGCCAGGGAGCAAATCAATAACCAGTGGTCAGTAACAAATTAGTAATGTGTTTTTGGTGACCATCTGTTTTTACAATATGGCATGTTCCTGTATAGACCAATCTAGACTGGACTGACAGAGGGAATGAAGCATTTACTGGCAGACCAAAGTCAGGTTCCAATGACTGCCCTGGTCTTGTCCATACTGTTTGATGTCATACAAGCAAGCACATAGCTGTCTGCCAGTCAAAAGAGCAATGAAAAATTAAAATTCATCCCCAGATATAATTCTAGAATCCAAAAAAACAGGAACAAGCTACATTTGTTATATTGAAAAATGTTAACACCAGTTAATTTTGAAAGATGAAATAAGAAATAAAATCAAGATGAATTCTGACGTTCTCTGTGGTTTATTGTGACTTCTTCAAATGTGTTGAGCTTGCAGTTGTTTCCTGACAAATGCATTTTTTTTCTTTTCTTGTTGCTCACCTACGCCGGGTAGAACTGGATCTCCCTTCATCCAGACGGCCCATGCCTTTGTGAAATGAAGTGTACAATGGGGATATTTTCTGGGGAAAGTTTGCTTTATACAGTCTCTCTCAACTCCCTTTCTCTTTGTAGCCTTTGTGTAGAGTAGGAATATGTGAGTTAGGTTGTCAGTTGTGCACATTTGTGTAGTTCTCAGCTCTGCTTGGTGCTTCCCCTCCTGTTGCTGCTGATGCCCCAGCACACTCTCTGGGTACCATTGGCTCTTTCTTGGCTCCCTTGGCAGCCTTCAGACCTCTAAGCCCGGCCTGAGGCACCTCTCAGTGTAGCTTTCGCTTTTATACAGAAATGAACTGTACATGCTGTTGGACCTTAATTTGTTCTTGCTATGGGCGGGGAGCAGAGCTCTTGCTGGGTCCTGGCCTGCTGGTTCCCAGGATTGCATTTTTTGGCCTCTTCTCCCAGTGCCCTCTCGTGGCTCCTCTCAGCAGTACCTTTGAGCAGCCACCACAAAACCAGCCGTACCTGCCTCCTTCTCCTTGAAACAAGTTCAGAGAAGCAGCAACAGTCAGCCGTGGCCGCTCACTGCTATATACACCGAAAATACTGTGGAAACTTACTTACCATGTATTTAACAATTTAAAAGAAAAGATAGGTGTTAGTTTTGAACTTGGGTAACACTTACCTTCAGATTTATTTGCTCATCCAATCCAGTTTCATTCATAATACCAATTCAAAGCAAATTTCATTTATCATAAGTGTTAGTATGGAAGAGAGTTGGAATTTAGCGGTTTTATATCAATATACCTGAATCGTTCCATAATAGTATTTGCAGTATTAAGGCAGAATTCCAACTCAAGTCACGAAATGCTATTTAATAAGCCAATTAATGAAACTGATGATTTTCCTGATGATTGTGGAAGGAGGTTCCTTGTCACAAATATTTCAGTTACAATTAGATGCCTAGGAGAAGACAGGGAGGAATACAGCATGTTCACAGTGCAGTTTCCATAAGAACAAAACGAATGTTTGCACACTTATTAATACTACAGATCAACTTTCTTTATGTAATGAAATAGGCCTGAAAATCACAACATAAAAACATTCAATATACTATTTGGCTTACGGTTTCAAGACTTCAGACTGCACCCAGCTCATCTTCTTAAGCTTTGTTCTGCAGCTGCTGGGGACAGAAATGAAAAAAAGAACTGACAGCTGATATTTGCACAGAGAGCTCCAGGTCCCAAAGGTTAAACAAACCTGTAGATGCTTCTCTTTTCTGTCCTTTATTGGTGAAGCAAATGGGCAGAGTGAAGAGAGGCTGACTGCCTTCCATCTCTTCAGGACAGCACTTCAGAGCCTGGCAGGTAGCAGAGGAACTGGCAGTCCTTGTAGGAAGTCTCAGCAGCATTAGGGCATGAAGCTATGGGATACAGAGGTGGAGCTAATGCCTTTTATCTCCAAGGCAGCTCCTCCCTCTGCAGAGTGTGGAGAGGCAGACAGTGCCCAGGCAGGTGTCATTCCAGTCAGCTTTGGGTCTCTGATGTCTCATAGTGTCTGAGCACTGAGTGTTGAGATGTACCTCCACCCCTGGAGCTGCATCAAGGCCCAGAGAAAGCAGCTGAGATGAGAAGAGCCAGAGACATGGAGCCAGCTACTTAAAAGAGGCAACAGGTAGGGGGATATGGCATGGGAGCAGGTAGCTGGTACACTTGCAGGTTGTCCAAAAAATGAACAGTTGGAAGACAGAGTAGAAGAGCTATGGATAAATAGAAAATGCATGTAAAAGGGCACAAAGGCTCTGTATTCTTAAATAATTTTATTTAGGAGATTTGGCTGCTTTATGTAATGCTCCTATTACAACTGCATGCTATAGTCTTGTGCTGTTTTTTTTTTTTTTTATTTATCCTTNTTTTTTTTTTTTTTATTAATCCTTGAGAAAAAGGGAGATACTGTTATTTTCACTTTCAAATGAGATATTGAAAACAACTGAGAGACTGAGCCACAGAATGGGGAAATGAACCTACCTCCCCTAACAGCAATTTACTCTCTATATCATGTTTTGAGAACTAACTACGCATGTTTTATGTAAGGATTTTTTCCCTTTTTTTTCAGTAGGAAGAATGGCAAAAAATTAATTGGCAGCTCTAGAACGTATCTGGCACATTAACCACTGTCTATGAATAGGAACAGGAAAAAAGAGGAAAGGGAAATTGAGCTTTTAGGAGATGAGAACACTCATTTCATTTGGTTTGTTTTGCTCTTTTCCAGGTTTGTTTATGCTTTTTGGGGGAGGTTTTAGTAGATTTATTTTGCAGATGACAATGAGAATAGATGGCAGCAAAACAAAGGTTTATTTTAATTTACCCTCAAATTTGAAGATGAAAAGCATATTAAATTAATTGGGAGGTACAGTCAGCACCACTCAATGTTCCACTCTTGCTGACCCATTAACAACACTTGAGTGTTGTGGGAAAGATGAATCCCTTGTTAGACTGTTCTAGACAGTCTCTACAATAAAACATTTGGACATAGTTACTTGTTACAGCACACAGCTGTTCTTACTGCCTCACGGCAGATCGTTTACGATGTTCATTTGTTGCAAGTAATTCCTTACTGTATTCTCTGGACCGACATTTGCTGTGACAGGTCTGGCAATAGAAGGTGGGAATAAAATCCTGTGTTGGAAATGTATTTTTTTTACCTTCTTCTCTTGGGGAGATATTTGTTGCAGAAGTGCAGACATACTCAGTTTTGTATGTATTTGAGCACATTCATACTTGGTGCTTCAATTGTGTTGTCTTGCTTACAGTTTGAGAGATCTGCCATTGCAGGCTTTATTTTGTCTTATTCACAAAAGCAATCCTGTTTACCTTCTAGGAGACCAAGAATAACTTCTTGGGTGCTAGAGATCTAGATTTGGGGCTCAACTCCTCATAATTACAAAGAATTTAAAATCAGCTCCAAAATACATGAGCTGCTTGGGTGAGGAGAGCAGACAGGATACCAGGACAGCATTACTTGGGTATATTGTTCCAGTGGAGCTCCCTCCCTGAACAAAGCATTAATAAAGAAATTCTTTCATAAGAGATACTCCACCCAGGAATGTTTCAGGGTGCAAGTGTTATACTGTGTCTTGTTTGTGGAGGAGATACTATTATTACTTACCACTGATACTGTGCCACCGGCCTGTTTAGTGGTTTGTAAACACTAATGAAAATAGGTCCTTGTAAGCCCTGAAGGGCTAGTATGCTAAAGAAGTGCCAATAGAAGCATAAATGGCAGGGAAGATTGGGATTTAAAAACCTTTACTTAGTTTGGTAAATAATTACTACCATAAGAATCCCATTTTGGGACTTCCCTTGGTTGAGTGGGGGTACTGTAATGAAATGCAATTTACCAATTGCATATCAAGTTGCGTATCAAGTTTTTTCCTCATTGTGTTTTTTAGTAGTCCCATATTTTGGTAGGGTCTAGACTCATGGACTGGAGCTTCACACAGGGTGAGAAAGAGAAGTAGAAATGGCCGGGGGCAGGTGGGCACTGTGTGTGCCGTTTTCTCTGTTGGTTTTCACTCTGTCCATCTGTGCTAACTAGATCAAAGTCTGTGATGTAACTCCAGTTTTATATCTACAGAGCAGAGTCTGGATCAGCATTGCTCCCAGCTCATTGGTCTTGTCCTTTCATAGTGAATAGTGAACTAATTTCAGTGTCAATCCTTTCCTCTGAAGATTTGCACTTGGTGTTTGGGGGCAGGGGGTTTCCTTTGGTGTATGTGGTGGCAGAAGGAAGAGCCTTTTGAGGTGTGTAACATTTGGAAGAGCCTGTCTGTAGGGGCACTGAATGTATTTCTTTTTTCAGGATATTGAGGCTGTGGTGGCTCCCCATGGTTGCTCCCCCCAGGGCTGGCAGGGCAGATCCTGGCCACCAGGGCCTGTCCCTGGTGACACAGATGGGGCACCCCAGCAATTGCTATGGTGGTGTGGCAGGGCCAGGGCCAGGCTGTGGGGCTGAGTCATGCTCAGGGTTGGGGTCAGGCCTGCTGAGGGCAGCCGGGTCCACCACAGTCTGGTGGTCACGGGGCAGGGCCGGAATGATGCTGTAGGCCCATGGTCAAGCCGAGAAGTCATGTCAAGCTTAGGCATGGTGGCAGTGACCGGGGTCAGCCATGGCCCTGTGATGGCCAGGTAGGCCAAGCTGGGTGTCAGCCTGGGGGTCACGGCAGAGGCCGTGTACAGACAGAGCTGGGGATGCACATGGGGCTGTAACTGGAGCAGGGCCCAGAGGGACAGCCTGCGCTGAAATGCAGCTCCCCGGGGAAGGAGGGCTCACCCTCGCTGAGGCTTGTGGCTGTTGTCTTCATAACACTTTTCTCTAAGAACACCCAGCTCTGCTCTTCCCAAGCTGGCCCAGGCAGCCAAACCCACAGGAGTGGGAAGGACATTCTCAGGGCACTTTCACCTGTGCTTGTTCAAACACAGGCCTTGTGCCAGGTCTTTCGGGCTGTTGAGACTAATGTTTGCATTTTCAAGTGACCAAACAGTGTAAAAGTGAAAATCACAAGGATTTATTATTATTATTGTTATTGTTATTATTGAACTCACTTTCTGATGTCACTAGGGCTGCCAAAGTAAGATGATGTTGAAATTGATGAGATTTAAGCAAAGACTTACTGTTAAGTCATAGGCAGACATTTTCCAAGTCCAAGCTTAATGGTAAAAGTAGAATTTGTTGAACTCTGTCTATATAGATAAATTGACCAGGCTTCAAGGATAGATAGGTCGGACACAGCAGAGCAAGCAAGCACTAACTGTTGAGTAGACAGTCAACATGGGGAGTTATTCTGGAATAGCTAATGCAGAACAATCCAATTTTAGCTTTTCCATGGACTTGTGACCCAATTACTGTTTTGTGCACCTTGTAGGAAGTCTGCACACTTCCCAGATTTGACCTCTCCAACAGTAATGTCTCTATATTCTCAACACCCTCTGTCTCCTACACAATTCAAATGCAGAAGTTAAATTAATAGTTGACATTAGTTGGAATTGGAAATTGCCATTAGGTAGAAGAAGACAGCTTTCCATACTAAGTAAGCAAAGAGTTATTGAACTGCCTGCATGAGAAGAGAATGATTTTCTCATGCTGACAGCTTCTACACAGTGTCCCAACACCTTCAAGTCCTTGCATGTATTTCAGAAATAATAAATTGGTTATGCCAGCAATTGAAAAAAGTGTTTCACAGAAACACATCTGATTCATGTTCAGAATAGCTGGCTATCTCCCTGGCTATCACAGCTGTGCTCCAGTGCTGTGCTCAGGTTACATGTATCACAGGCCTGTCAAAGACTGCAGCATCTGCTTTTGTAGCGAAGCCCAAGGCACTGGAGTTTTGCTGGATTTGGTCCCTGATGTACTTCAAACTCCTGCATCCCTCCAGACATGCAGCACTTGCACCTCCTGCAGATGTGGCTTGGCCTGGTTAACAGCTGGGAGCAAAGCTACTTGGGCTGTGTGTCAGGACACCAGCTGATGTTCACTGGTTTCTGTCAGATACTGTTTTGACAGCATTTGAAAATTGTTGTGTGTGTCCAGCTCCTTTTCATCTTGTAAATTTGGGTTTTGTCAGTGGTTGTGTATACTGAATGTAATTATCCTTTAAAATCTTTTTTCTTTTGAGTTTTGAATTTTGGGCACAGAGACCTCATTTTCTTTTTTGTTCCAGAAATTTAACACAGGACTATGTAAACTAAGGCCTGACCTCAGTTTGGTCTTTCCTGTACTTGTTTTAAATTGAAAAATTACTTATTTTCTTGGAGCTTACAGTCTGAAAAAATTCACTACTTAAGTATATGATGCAAGAAATTCATTAAAGCAGGTAGGGAAAAATGGGATTTGTTCTGAGGATGTGCATCTAAATGTTCACATTAGATGTACTTCTAATCCTTTCTTGCAGCTAAATTATTATGTTTACACTGTTAATTAAAATAAACTGTATTTGAATATCTGCATTTTAAACTCCTAACTGAAACATTTTCTCAGTCTTACCTCAGAAATAAATAAATGAATCCATATACTGATACCATATTAATTGTGAACAAACACATCAAAACGACAAAAGCTAAGAGTAAATTATGAAAAAGTACAGTATGTTTATACCTTATAGCACATAAATTGCATAGAATTTACTTTGTTGTTGGAATAATCAATGAACTGTAACACTTCTGCTTGCCATGTCTTTGGATTTTTAGATCAGTAGGGATCTGAGTGCAGAAAGCTGCAGTCAGGAAAAGCTTCAGCAGTGTGTCTTGGGTGCTCTCCAGTCTCTTTCTCCATTATAGACTTGTGTGTTCTTAAATACCTATTTATATGTGTATTTTATATGTGTTCTTTAATATATCTAAAATTATAGACATGTAAATATAATACTTTAAAGTATTGTTATACCATAATATTTCAATTTCCAGTGGAAGAGTTGTGATAAATTATGAGAGTCTAAGGTACTAAAGCAGAGGATCTCTGTGCAAGTATATATTACATACATGTATATAAGAATTACATTTCCAGATGAAAAACACCCATTGTGTCAACTTTTAAAGCTTTCATTAATTCTTATGACCTCTTTCCTTACTTTAAAGCAATGTAAATAAGGCTTTTGTAGTGTTCAAATAACACATATACTGTGTGCAGGTACACTGACCTGTCTTACTTCTGTTGTCCAGAACTGTAAACTCTGCTCAGTGTGAGACTCTGCACTATTATCTGAGGCTGCAAAGGTGGATTTTGAGTGCCCTAGGCTTCAGCCTTAGCTTTGTACAAGCAAATGTCAAAGCCTGTTTGGAGCCTCTCAATTTCAGAACCCTGTCCAGACCCATGGGCCATCATACACGAAGCTGCTTGTAGAGATGAGGATTTGCTCTTAATTTGAAACCATATCACCTCTTTCAGAGTTCTCACCTGGCCTGTGTTTTGTTTTTTTGATTGGTTTTTTTTTCTGATATTGTTTGTTAGGAAAGGTTTTACATAAAGAAAGTCAAGCAACATGAGGAATAGTGTCTGCATTGTATGTCTTTGTAAGGCAGCTAACTTTACAATACATGACTGAGCTGTAAACTACTTGCAATAGACGACTGTCTCTTTGCATGCTATCAGTATTTATAGAAGTTCATTGGAATCAGCTAGCAGCTCTACCCTGGCAGAGTAAATATGTCTGCTGTTAATCATTAGCTTCAGATTTATTGAGAGACCTGATCCTCAGCCTTTCAACGCATCATGTGGTACACATGATATACATCTTATATTTCCATGTAAGTTTTCCAGGTCAGAAATTCAGGAGCTCAAAACTTATACCTGGCATGCAGTGTTTTTGTTAGATGAAACTATGTGTATAACTGCAAAAAAATCAGAATCTTTACATGGAGAATTTTATCTGTTGCCTCAATTAGCATGTGTTAATATTAATAGAAATTCCTACTAATGAAGTAATCTCATTAGAGACATTAATTACTACCATTCAAAAGCTATGTGACACACTTCAAAGATGGTAGGTGGCTTTTCTTTCCGTTGCATCATGGGTTTGTTTTGTTATTGCCATGTAATATTGGTAGGTAGTTTGCAAGTATTAACAGCATGGTAGAGTAACACCCTTTTTTCTAGACTGTCATTTGTAGCCTACAGAGACATTGTAACTAATGGATAAAACATTCACAGAATAGAGCTTTCCCCTGCTTTGCATGCGTTGTGAGGGCAAGGGCAGAGAGTCAGCCCAAGCTGGAGAGTCACCAACAGCTGTGACATTCCTAGTGGTATTCCACCTCATTCACTCTTAGTGACCAGCTGCCCAAAGGACTGAAACCTTTCATTTTCTGAGTATGTATAACCGCTGAAAGATCTGTACTTTGAGACTTCTCTGTTTGTTCCAGCAGGGCTGAAATTATGTTTTCACTGTAAACCCAGGGTAGCTGCTAAAGAAATAGCTTCATGTTAAAAGTAATGTTTAGAGGCATTGTTACACTTTGAGATGTGTGATTAATCACCCTCAGCTCCTTGTGATCTCAGTTTTCAATGCTCTGTTTTGGAAACTTAACTTCTTGAAGACAGTCATTGAGCTTCTCATTTCAGAGCTTTAACTGAGAGTTTATGATCCCAGAGCTGCCAGAACAGAGAGGAGTTATGTAGTCGGCATGAGAATTAACCTTTGTTCTTGCCCTTACAACATTTCCTAGTTTTCCATTTCAAAGGAAAGTGTCATTCTATGCTCTTACTCAGGAAAGCAGACAAAAGCTTCAAGGGGAAAGGAGGGAAAGGAGCGGAGCTGGACTTGATGAAGGAAAACAGCAGCTAGTGTAAGTCAGTATATTAATTTTACACAGTTTAAATTGAGAAGTTAATGTTTTGGAGAAAACAAAGGTAGCTTCTGATCACTGTACAGAGAGTGCTGAAGTTAAGGAATTGTGTACACAAAAGTCATTGTGACTTACAGAGTAGAAGTATTCGATGTCCATTGGGAGTCCAGTGTTTCATGTATGCTCATAGTCTCACTGTCTTTGTGGATTGTGTGTAATGAATACACACAATGCCACTGGATTAGGCTATCTCAAAGCAGGTGATCAGCTGTAATTTAAAATAATACATTTGTTTAATAGAGATAGTGTAATATGTCAGATTTTGTGGTTTATTCTACTTTTTAATTAAGAAGAAGAGGGAAATAGAAGGGTTTTCCCTACAAGAAGACAAGGTAGACCTTTAGTAAGAGTAGAAAAGATGTTCTGCCTTTAACTCACATATTCCCTGACTGTATCCCTGACACACAGAGCAGGCCTTAATGTGTGAATCTGATACCTATTCTCGGAAAAGTGTTCTGAGGACAAAATTATATTTCTGTTCGCAGGTATCTGTTTATATAGCCCTACTTGCTGTTTGAAAGGATACTTCAGGCTGTGTATCAAATTCATGTGCAGAAGTGGTAACTTTGTGTTTTTAGTACTTCTGCCTATTAAATGTGCAGTCTGGGAGGAAAAACTAGAGAAGATTAATTCCCTTTTCACTTTCTTCTGCCTTCTGCCTCTTGGTTTTGCACATTACTGGAATCTAAACATTTAGGGATAATTATGAGCTGGCAATGTCATGTGACCATTAAAGTGGAATTGAAAACATATGCCATACAGTTCCGTGCTGGGCATTTCTGGCCTTCGGGTGAATATTTCTCGGCACTCCAGTTGCTCCTTTCCATGCAGTGGTGTCACCACTAGGGGACTCTCCCTGCCGCAGCCTGGCCTGCTGCCTGTTCACGAGGGTTAAAAGTCCTTCCATTACATTTATTGGTGTTTGGGCCCTGGTCAGTAACAAATACTGAACCCCACACACTCTGTTCTGCATTGTTGTGCCACATCTCTTTGCCCATGCTCATCTTTACTTCTGTTGGTCGCACACTCAGATAAATAGATCTGAGGGCAACTTAGTGGGCTAACGGGCATTATAAAATAAATACATAATAACAAAAATGACAGAAGAATGAAAAGGAGGAACACTTAGATAGAAAAGTACTATTTCAGGGGAAGAGAAAATTAAATTGGAGCATTTGATTTGCAATGACCTAGCAGGTTAGATTCAACCATTATTAGCAACACATTTTGTTCATCAAAATAGAGGAGACCTTGTCTTTTCAGAGAATTACTGCAGAAATGCTTAATTTTACCAATATCATATTTTTTTAAAAAAGTGAATTTTCAGTTAGATCTTTTTATTCTCGTAGTATGTGCAACCAAAATAGGAGAAGTTTTTTTCCTCTGTGATTCATTTACTTTGGCATAATGTCTTACATGTAATAATGAGGCTGACTTGGTTAATTTTTATTAGCCAAACAGACAACAGTGAGAAAGAAAAATAAACAAAACAGGCTTTAACGTGAGTAAAAGTATACCAGCCACTAAGAATAAAGACTGCCTTAGAAAACAGACCTGTTGTGTGTCTGATGTGCTAGGAAATAGTGTGTTGACTCATTGTTTTTCTTCCTGGTAGGATTAACGTGCCACAGGAGCTTCTCTGACACCTTGGCAACCAGAATGTTGTTGTTATTTCTGTTTTATGTTTCTAGGAAATGACAGATAAGTTTTTTTCAAATTACTTAAGCTGTGGTAGCCTTTGCCTTTGTCAGTAATACTTTTCGCCCCCCCCCTTTTTTTTTAAATAAGATGACAACTTGGAAGTATGTCTTTAAATTATTTTCATAAAATTAAAAGGAACTATAAGTAAGAAAATATACTTGCATATGCGTTTGTCCTGGTTTGAGACAAATTTGGAAGGGACCTTCCAAAGGGATGTTCCCTAAAGGGCAAAATTCAGCGGCCCTTCCCCCCACCTGTTCGAGAAATAAACCTCCTTCGAGAAAAGTGGAAAAAACCTGGTTTTTTTAACAAGCAAAGTATTCACAATCACGAGAAAAATGGAAAATACTAAACAATAGAACCTCTCGTTGTTCTGAAGAGATGGCACATTCAGAGAGAGTCCTTGTGTAGTTCAGAGTCCTTTTCGTGGGTGTGTCCTCGGCTTTCTCTCATTCTCTCCGGGGCTCAGATCCGGTGTCCTGGCCGCAGTGCAGCTTGAGGGGCCCCGGGACGATAGTTCTGGTGTTCCCGGACCGAACAATGGCTGAATAGTTGCATAAAAACCCTCTGGCCTCAGCTAACTAGAGAAAAACCAGCAAAAATAGCAAGGGAAAACTCCCTGTCTCTGTGCAGAGCGGAGAACTCCGAGAGCACTGCTTATCTCTATGTTTTGAATACAGCCGCGAAAAAAAAAATCCATCAGTTTTCCTTCTACCCCCTTTTTCTCTTAGATCTAGTTTTAAGGGTGCAGAACTTATTTCTGGGCTTAACAGACGAATGGGGGTGCAATTCAGTATCATAAAGTCACCCCAGGACAGGATTTTCAAGCTACTTGTGGCTGTGAAAAAAGCCAGAGTTTTCTAGAAAAATAGCTAGGTCATAGAGATGATGGAGTTGTACAGTTCACCAGCGCAGCATAATGTATAAAGTGTTTGGAAGGGGATAAATTGAAGTAAAAAACATTAGGAAAGAGCAGGTTCTTCAGGCATTGTTTTTTAACATCTCTAGCCTTTTCTTCCTGACAAAGCAAGGAATATGAACAGAGTAAAGAGAAAGGCTTGGTTTAGGTTACTGCAAGTTATCTGCCCTGATGTATTTTTTCTTATGCTTTCAACATTGCTTTTATCTGCAGTCCTTT
The DNA here is from genome assembly GCA_008694505.1 of Cyanoderma ruficeps. Lineage (NCBI taxonomy): Eukaryota > Metazoa > Chordata > Aves > Passeriformes > Timaliidae > Cyanoderma > Cyanoderma ruficeps. Next base: position 8,752,887 of record VZDJ01000158.1, read on the forward strand.
CAGTCTTGTCTTTTTGGATACTGAGGGCTTTGATCCAGTGAACAAATTTGATCTGCTTATTCTTCATCTGGTGCAATTCCTCATTCTTTGTAGTTGCTGTTTATTTGTTCTCTTATGAGGTGTGTGGTAAGAGTCCTTTAGACTCAAATCCTGCCCTGCTAAATTCAATAGGAATAATAATTTCTGCTTTAGCAAAAATGGGATTGAATCCTCTGTCCTCTGCAAACAACAGTGTTGTCCCAAAATGTCCTATTTGGCAACCCAGTTTCTACTACCTTGAACATGTTTTCCTCTTCATATTCAGAGTGAAGATGGTAAGGAAAATGCCTTTCCTCTTACAGTTGCAATTAAAACGCCTTATTATCCTACAGGAAGTGGCAGAAGAGGCTACACATCTATTGACAGTATTTATGATAATCCACATGAAAGTCTAGAGCACAAAAACATTTAGGTTAACTTTTCCCTGGAGATGTCTGTAAAAAACACTGGAACATCATTGTGCCAATAAGGAAGAGATGTTTTTAAAAACAGTGTGAAGAAATTGCTCCTGAGTGATTCATTAGTTTAGATGCTGTGTAGAATAATAGATGGGAAAAGGTAATGAGCCTGTGAGGTCATTTAGGGTTGCTGCCTGCACTGGTTTGTGGAGCAGTCTCCTGTAAGTAATCCTGGGAATGGATTTGCCTTCAATCCCACAATAGTTTATAGATACTTTTCCCAGTCACAATGATGTTGTCTCCTCTCAAAAGGCAGTGGCTCCAAGTGTACAAAATAGCTGTAGGCAAATGAGGAGTAAGGATAGATGGAGCAGACTGGGGAGTAGGATTAGTACATTTGTTTTAGAGGGCAGTAGGTGTTTTGATACTCCTAAAGTGCAGTGTCTCAATACATAATGTGTAATCCAAATAACAATAGTGCTGCCTCAGAGGCAAGTTCATTGCAATACGGAGTGCAGATACCATCTCCTGCTGTAATTGTTTCTGGAGATGGGCTTTCCTGCTGGCTCACAACTGTCGTTCATTAATATCGTGAGGGGGCACTAAACTTGACAGAGCAGATATGTAGGGAAGTGATGTGGTTTGGCCGGGAGCCACCGTGAAGGAGAAATACTTAAAAGTCTTGCAATATTGCAACTACATGTCGTGTCTCATATTTGTTAACTATTATTCGTTACTCAAATAACTACATAGATAGGGTTCTATATATGGGCCTCTGTCTACAAATCTAAATATGCACAAGCAGTTTAAAGGATTTATTTTATGAGTTGGGCATGACAGCACAAAGCAGCATATTCACAGATAACGACTAGATAAGGCCAAGCATGTACCAGTAAAGATTTTACAGTGTTTAAGCATTGAAGTCAGTGTTTGTGCAAGACTAACTCGGTTTCTCAGTGCGAGGCATGCTCGTGCAGTGCCTGGTATGGTCGATGTTAGAGTGGTTGCGGGGTTTTTATATTTCCCTTTGCTCTGGAATGCGTGAATGTGCAGCAAATCGCTATTTCTCTGTCCTTGCCCTCGCTTCACCGCCGCGGGCGTTGCGGTGGCGGCGCTGCCCCGGGCGGGACACGCCGGGAGCGGGGGCGCTCTCGGCAGCCGTACCGGTGACCGCCGCCGGGGGGCGCCAGAGCCCCGCCCGTCGGGCGCCCCGGGAGCGGCGATGCCAGCGCGGATGTCTTCCCGCGGGAAGAGCCATTCGGCCCGGCCGACTTCTGAAAGCCCGCGGGGATGGAGCCTAACAGATGCTCTCCACTTTCGGGACTTCAGCAGAACTGCCCACGGGTTGTTTCCCGGGCAGTCGCTGTGGCTGCAGCCACTGCCCAAGCAGCTCATGCCTTTGTCTCTGTGCTTTTACTCCTCCCAGTATCTTGGATCCCCTTTGGTGAGGCCACAGGAGTGAGGTCATGGAGTTGGCTCTTGAGAGCACATTGTTCATCCCCTCCTGTTTCGCATCAGTGCTAGGCTGTGTTCCAGGCTGCACTGTGCATTTACGGTGTTTAGTCACTCCCATGGTGCGGTAATATCTGCGGTGATTAACATTTTTGCCTTTGTAATAAGTTTATTTGGAATGGCTAGTACTCGTGCGTGTGGCTGTGTAATCTTCTTCAAAGGAAATACTCATTTCCCAAAAATGTCTCCCTCCAGCCTTCCTGTCCGTCAGATGCCACCAGATGCACGGTAGGGGCTAGTATGGACAATGAACTTTGTAAATTCCAGAGCAGAATATATAAATTTCCAGACTAGTTGTTTAATTTTAAGTTTGTTCTGTGAAGTAGTATTGTCTCGGATGAGGTTTTATTTAAGTTGATAACTGAAGTAACTTATGTTCTCTGAGAGTATCTGTATTCCTAGACACAGGTTTTCACCACTGATTGAGAAGGCAGATTTACATGAAAGCCTTGCTCAAACATTGGTATTAGATCTCCAGGCTGTACACGAAATCTTGTTGCCATCAGAATCAGTTGGGGTGTGGATTTGCTGTATTTGCATCTATACTGTTGACACTAGTGTAATGTAATTTGAAAACAAATAACTTTGCATGTCCCTTGCATTGTTCCCATTCCTTTGCAACTGTACCTCTTGTTCTTTTCTGTCCAGCTAAACAATTCATTCCTGTGACTTCTTGGTCTAAAACCTGAACTTGCTACTAAATATCTTCTTTAGTTGAAGCCACGTGTGTAGCTTGCTCAGGCTGCACCTCAGTGTGGCAGAACATTCATATTCATTATTAGTTTCCTCCATCCATATTGAACACTGGCAGAATCACTATGCATCAAGGAAAGAGGAATATGTGATAAACTTGTTGAACATGTTGCATGAATATCTATCAGCTGAATTCACAATTTGCTGTTCTCTTTTGCATGCAAAATGTGTAGTGGACACCTCACTGTCAGGGCATCAGTTATCTACCCCTAGAAAATAAAAATAATCTTGTTATTGCTTCTATTTAAATGAGTGAATAAATATCTCAAAATTTGCTTTATTTAGAGTGTTATTTATTCTGATTATTGGATCAACTTAATCTTACTTTCAATTAGTTTTAGAATGCATATGGATTGCCTTATTCTTGCAAGGAAAAAAGATGTTCTTCCTCAGGGAAGAGAATAATGCAAGCATGAGAGTCATCCACTTAACCTGGTCCCATAATCTCATTTGTTAAATCATAGAATGTTGCTGTTACTAAAACTTTTATGTGATTGCTGTGAATATATCATGTCTCACTGACTTTGTAAAAGTCATTATATGTAGAGACATACTGTAAATACTTTAATGAACAGCAGAGAGAGTTCCTAATGATGGGCCTGTGATATCTAAAATGGCTTATTTTTTTTTTCCTTTTTAGCAAACTTCTGAAGAGAAAGAAGTCTGAAAAAGGGCTGCAGGGAGTGACTGGAGAATGGTTTGAAGAAATAAAAAGAAGAAAATTTCAGAATTACGTTGATGCCAGTAGAATGTTAAAACCACCATTAGAACATCAGCTAAGGAAGAGCAAAAACACCAGTGAGTTGCATTTGCTCATTTCCTTATCTATATAATAATGGTCACCAAACCAATGTCAGAGTGTAATAGTTAAGGAATTTCTGAAATTGCACTGAGTTTCTTCTCATATCATTGTGTTACCAAAGATATATTTTCAAAATGGGTATGTTTCTCTAAGTAGATTCTGTTAAAAGCAGAACTGGGATTCACAACAGAAAATCCCTGATATTGTTATGCTGTAGTTAGAATCATAGTGTGGTTGGAAGCCCAGGTTGGAAGGACATCAGAAGATCTTCAGGTCCAGTTTTTCATAGGAAAGGAAACCTGGATGAGATTATTTAGCACCATTTGCAGTCACATCTTGTAAACCTCTAATCATGGGGACTCTACCATGTCCCTGAGGAGGCTGTTCCAGTGATTAATTGTTCTCACTGTAAAAAATGTCTTTATTAATCAAAATGAAATCGCTGTAATTACAGTAAATACAGTGGTAGTTTCTCAATCAAACCAGTGATGTCTGCATTGTACAAAAAGGTTGTGGTTTAACCCCAGCTGGCAGCAAAGCACTACATAGCCCACTGTGGGAGGGGGTGAGAATTGGAGGACTAAAAGTGAATTGAGGTGAAGACAGTTGATAGATAAAGCAGAAGACACACACACACAAGGAAAGCAAAGCCAGGCATTCATTCACCATTTCCCATGGTCAGGCACTGTTCAGCCATCTCCAGGGCTCCATCATATGTAACAGTGACTTGACTGTGAATGTCCCCCCTTCCCTCTTCTTCCCCTAGATTTTATTTGCTGAGTATGATGCCAGATGGTATGGGATATCCATCAGGTCAGCTGGGGACATCCTCCCACCTCCTTGTACACCCCCAGTCCACCCATTGATGGGGTGGGGTGAGAAGCAGAAAAACCTTGGCTCTGAGCACACCCTGCTCAGCAGTACGGAAAACATCCCTGAATTATCAACACTGTTCTCAGCACAAATCCAGAACATAGCCCCATATTAACTACTATGGAAAAAATTTACTATCACAGCCAAACCCAGCACATTCTTCATTCCTTATTCCATACCATTTACATCATGCTCAGGTCTCACATTATCCAGTATATCCCTGTTAGCCACCCCACTGCCTTCACTTTGCCTCTGCTCCAGCTTAGACTTACCCATATACTGCAGTGTCTCAGGGGTATACCTGCTCCAAGGAGAGCCACAGTCTCTCCAGGGATACACTTGCTGCACCATGGACTTATCTACAGCCCCAGTCCATCTGAGGTGCACCTTTTCCAGCACGGTCTCCTCCATGGGCCACAATGCCTTCAGAAATGCATCAACTCCGACATGGCTTTACCCATGGCTGCAGTCCCTGTAGGGGAGTACTTGCTCTGTCATGGGCTTATCCATGGCCACACACTTTGAGGTTCTCCAGCAGGACCACATGCACAGCCACAGATGCTTCAAGATGTACCTGCTATGGACTTAGTCTTGGCCACAATCCCTTCAGAGGCACCCCATGACCATGGCACATTCCACCAAGGTGCACTAGGCTCTAATTTACAGCCTGGCAAGCAAGCCCCATGGCAAGGGCTGGAGCCTGTCAATTAATAGCTAAACAGCAAAACAGTGATAAATTCAGTCCAGCACAGTGGAATCACTGAGATCTGTTATCTCAAACACTTCGGGCCCCGCGTTGGGCATCCTACAGGACTCTTGTGGTTTAACCCCAGCCATTAACTAAGCACCACCCAGTGGCTCATTCACTTGACCTAAATCAGGATGGGCAGAAGGCTAAAAGTGAGAGAACTCGTGAATTGAGATAAAGACAGTTTAATAGGTAAAGGATAAGCCTTGCACATGAGGAAACAAACCAAAGAATTAAGTTATTTGGGCAGGCAGGTGTTCAGCTGTCCCCAGGAAGGCTGGGCTCCATCACACACAATGGTTGCTTGGGAAGACAAACACTATCACCCTGAACATCCTCCCTTTTTTTCCTCTCAGCTCTATCCTCTGAGCACAGTGCTGAATGGTCTGGAATGTCCCTTGGGTCAGCTGGGGTCAGCTGTCCCAGCTGTGTCCCTTCCCAGCTCCTTGTGCACACTGAGCCTGCTTGCTTGTAGGGTGGAGTGAGAGGCAGAAAAGGCCTTAACTGTGAAAGTACTGCTCAGCAGTAACTAAAACATCCCTGTGTTACCAACACTGCTTCCAGCACAAATCCAGAACATAGCCCATGCAAGAGACTGTGGAAAAAAAACACCAGCCAAAACCAGCACAAAAAAATTTGGTTTTGCCTAGTTTTCTTAAAAAACTAAAAGCACCTAAATGACATTTGGAATAAGTAGATGAGTTTGGGTGAGAAAGGTTTGAACATATGAGTGGAAAACTTTTTCTGCTAACACTGGGCTAAAGGCATGCCAGTGCTTATTATCAGCGTGAGAGTCAAAGCCTGAAAAGTTGGCCTGACCAGGAAGCAATTTCTTGAGAACTCATTTCACAGGTTCTGATGCCCATCCAAAATGAACACGTACAAGAAACGTGTTGTCTCAATAGAAAGCATGGCATTCTGTCTTTCATCTTCTATCCAGATAGTTCTCATGCATAATATATGCTTTTGTTCCATTCACACTTCTGCATGTTTTTCATTGAGCTCTTCCTATTTGTACTTCATAGCAACTGGAAGCAGAGTCATGTATTTCAAAAGAAAAGTGAAACCTTAAACATTTTCCTGATACTACAGACCTGCACAGAACATATCTCAGTCTTTCTTGACCTTTTTTCCCCAACATCCCCTCTAGTCCTCAGCTACATAGTATTTTTCTCTTTCAGAGATGGTCTAATTGACTAAACTCTATGTAATTGTTCTCTGGTATTTAGCTTTGAAAGAACCTGTTTCTATTTCAGATCTGAAGAAGGGCTTGTGTGCCTCAGAGGCTGTCTGATATTTCCAACTGTGTAAGTTGGCTAAATAAAAGGAACTACTTCTACCTGCAGGCCTTGCTGTGTGTGCATCTTGGCTATGGCAGAGTGCTATTAGGACTCCCTTGATGTCACCTGTGTTGTCAAGTCAATGCCACCTAGAGATTATGGATAAAGAATGCAGCATTTTGAAGTACACAGAGATTGTCACTGAAGGGAAAGCCATGTATTACACACAGGTTTTAAATCATATTACATGAATTATTCACTTCATTTTGGACAATGTCCAAAATGCTGCCCCTTGCTATTGTTATAAATGACACTTGCTTCTAATTTCTGGGTTTGCTTTCTCCTACAACCATTGGATAAGCCATTTTCAGGCTGTTGTATTGTTTCAGGCATGTGTTGCTTTAAATGAAAAAAAAAAAATTGTAATGCCTTATTCCTGAGTGACTTCTTGTTTGTTTATATCCTCCACTTAAATGTGACATGGTGCAGATCCTGCAGTTTCTTTCCCTTATCTGTAAGCAATACTCATACTCATATTCCCACCAATACTCATACACTATTCCCAAAGCTGCTTTTACAGGCAGCCTGAGTTTATGTTCAATTTGAAGAAAACAAAGAAATCATTCATGATATCTTGCATTGAAAATACAGATGTTTTGCTACAGTTTGCTGTAGCAAATACAGTCTGTAGTAGAACTACAGAAAAAAAAAGCTACTCCAGTGGCCACAGGAATTCCATTGTAAGGAATTCTATGATACAGAGGACATGTTAGTCAGAGTTAGTGTTATGCACGTGACAGTCAGGTCATTGTATATTCTGGGTTGTCACATTTATATTTCTTACAAACGTGAAAAGAAAGTGAGTAATGATTGTGGGCGCCTCAATTTTCAAATGTTTGATTTGCCTGTATTTTAAAACAGGTATGGTTTTCAAGGGAAGGAGTGCTGATTACTTTGTGAAGATCAGCCTCATGTATCTCACGTGCGTCACCCAAAACCAATAATACCTTTTGAAACTTTAGACATGTTTATCTTTCTCTGTCTCCTAGTTAATCATTATAAACCAGTATGTCACATAGTCTGTCCAAAAATGTCAAAACTGGATTTTCCTGACATAAAAGTTAAGCAAAAGAAAATTGTTTATGAAGACATAACATTTATGTATATTTTAATGCTGTATTTATTAAGAACTTGAAACAAATCTACTTTTTATCACATTTTTAGATCATAAAGAAATAAAAATGTCATCCCGCACAAATCCTCAAGCACAAAAGACCACTTCACCTTCATTTCTGGGCTTCAGATCACCTTTTGCTTGGCTTTCCTCCTTTAGAAAATCAAGGAAAACCCAGACTCAGAAGCAACCACGGTGAGCAATAATGAGAACATACATTATTTCCAGCTTTAAAAAATTCTGTGAATTGTTCTGCATTTAGAAAAAAGTTCTAAAGTTTCTAGAAAACTTTGTTAAATTATTTTTCCGGTCTCTTCCTTTTCACCTCATGGGGAAGATTGGGATTTTACTTGGCCTTGTAATGAGAGATTATCTGTATGGTGTCAGAAGAGGACTAAGTCACAAGTAGCAGGTAGAGTCTCTTGGCTAAACCTAATTTGTTCAGGTTTTGCATAAAGACTCAAAGTATATGAAAGACTGTAGACTTAGGAGCAGCTGCATCCTTTTTAATTCCCTCTCAAGAGGACACGGTGTAAGGTGCATGGGCATCTGGTGCCCTATGGCTGTGATAGAATAGGAAAGCATGGCTTTCCCAAGTCATGGCAGAGAGTCCCGGCCCCAGGCAGCTCAGCTGCATCTGTTCCCACCATTTCTAGCCCAGAGGCAGCTGGAGGCAGCCCTGCAGCCTTAGCTCCAGCCAGGCAAACCGGACGGCTCTTGGTGCTTTTGCCTTCTGTGCTTTGTCAGTGCTTTGGTTTCGGTACTTTGGTTGGCATTGGTTTTTGGATCTGAACCAAAGATGGTCTCATTCACAGCTCTGGAGCAGCTGTTTGAAGAACATCCTTCTCCATTGCCATTCCCAGGGTTGAAGCTGCTGTTCAGAGGGAAAGAGGTGGAGGGACAGTCAGGCTGGTTAGGCTGCCTGTTCTCTCTTAAATTTTGTCTTGTATGGCCGTATGTCAGCAACACGTGAATGAAGCCTTACTATTCTTGTGTGCATCTTAGGGTAATGCTTGGGACTGGCAATCACAGGTAGAGCTGCATTGTGCAGTGCTGTGAAATCTAAGTATGAAGGTGCAAGATCTTTGGTACAAAAAGCTGATTTTCACTCAGTGAGTCTCAGATTGGTATTCTATGCCTGGGGCTCCCTGCTGGCATGATGCTAAGACAAGGAACAGCTGTAATAAACAATGACAGGGAATGCAAGCCTCTAAAGAAATTATGATTAGTCTGATATGTAGGTTTTGTAACAGAGCAGCTTGCTGTTGTGGAGTGTTTGTATCAAAGCAGGAGATTTAAAGAGAGGTTTGAGCAGAGGCTGTGAGGTTAGCTTTGTGGATGTTCACTGGTAACAATTCCCTTACATAACAACACAACATAGAAAAAGAATATGGAGTGTTAACACTGCTTCATACCTGTCATGTTCTCCTTTCTCTTTCTTGTGACCTGGTAATGCCCCTCATCCTGGAACACAGAAATGCTGGGCCACAGTCTTCCCTAAAGAATAAAGGGACACTTGTGTAACTGGGAATCAGATTTCAAGGGTGCTTTATCCTGGTGCACAGTGAGGTAGTCAATACACACACGAAGGTCAAGGCTTTGCTGTAGAATCTAAGCCCTGAAATGATTTCCTAATTCAAGAAGGCGAAAAACCCAACCGTGCCTACTCATTACATCAGCTTTTCTCATGTGTGTTTATCTGGTTTTCCATGGAAAATCTGTCGTATCTCAGGCTCAGATGCCTTTGATTTCCGACCGAGCATAACTTGAAAAATAAACAAGTCAATCCTGACGTGTAACTGAGCTGATTGCTACATTTTCTAGTCACGCCTCTCTGTTGGAAACTTCCCCCACCCTCTTCTAGGTGTTGCCGTGGCCTGTGGTTTGCTTTATGCATAGGCAAAGCACTGAAATAATCTGCCTCTCACCAGGTAGAGTTATTTTGGAGAGCTAGTGAAACACTATAGGACGCAACACTGTAAATCCTGTAAGTAAGCCTAACTGGCAGAAGCTTTTCAATGGCTAAACATTAATGGCTGGATAGAGGGTCCTTTCAGTTCTGGAGAGACAGTTTCATCAGCTGCCGTGGTGTTCTACAGTGAGAATAAGTTATGGATGCTGCAGGAAGGAGCACGCTTACATGGAAATACAGAAGATGCTAATAAAAGGTTTGTAACTGTAGTCTGAAGGCAGTGAAATGTTTGATCACTTTCAGTTCAAAGGTGTCAGTGTTCTTGAATTCATCCTTACTATTTTCTAATATATATGTGATTCATCCATATGTTTAATTGTGTTTTCAGCATATGTGAGTTATGTGTTTGGTTTTTAGTTGGCTTTTTAAGTAGGACTGATTAGAATAGTATCGAAGGAAGTGGATTATACTGACATTAGCTTGGTGGGAGCCTGGGGAAGACAGGTGCCTTGCCTCTGTGGAAATACTAATTCGCAGCAGATTTTATTTCATGGATTTTATTATTGTTACCAGTAGTGATAGCCATCTTTTACTTTTAATCTTACATTTGATTGTCATTAAAAAGATACATATATATGTAAGTGGAAAAGTATAAAATATAATTTCTCATTTTCCATACTGAGGAGTATTTTCCAGATGGCAAATATTTCTGAACTTGAACATCAATTTAGCTTCTTTCCTGTTCATGAATAATAGACAATATTTACAAGTATATGTATATGCATTGTGTGCAAAATAATGTAAACATTGCTCGGTGTCATTAACCAAAACAGAAACTGAATTACCGTTTCCTAAAATTAAGCAGTATTTCTCTGAAAGTAAGAAAAACTTTAATTTTGAAATGCTGGAAAATTTAAAACAGTTCATAGAAAATAATAAGGCAGTTTGGGAAATGGAGGGATTGGCATAGGGAAAAGATTAAAATAACCTCGTCAGTATAAGTTAGCAGGGAGAAAAATAAAGCAGGATGCAATGACCAGTTATTTCTGAGAGAACAGTGACAATAAAGACACAGATGAATTTAGAATAGTGCCAGAGGTGCAAATGAAAATTTAAATTTTGCCTAGACTGTCAGAAGACATTTCTAACTGACATTTCTAACTCACATGTCTGCTTCATGTAGGTTCATTGCAAGGAGCAATTAATACAATTTCAAGCGGGGAGAGCTTTGCACTCTCAGGCTTTGCCAAAGAGTGGCTTTGCACAGTAAAACAGAAGAAGAAAGCTTCTAACAAGGCTTTTGTGTTTTTGTTATGCATATAAGTAAAACTAAGGTAACTTACTAAGCCGCAGGATTTTACTGACCTTAATTTGCAGGAAATCATTGTGAAAGCTCTGAAACGTAAGTTTAATTCTTAATTTGGTTTAGAAGCATTAAAACACAACTTAAGTTTAAAGAAAAAGCTACATACATTTCTGAGTTCTGGTTCCGTAAACGTCATTCAAAGGGAGAGGTAACCTTCTGATTTAACGGCTGTTTTTATTCAGAGCTACAAGGAAAAATTAGAAATTTCAGATTCAGACTGTCTAGCCAAATCCTAAGCCCGCTGAAGTCAACAGGCTTGTTTGGTTTCAGTTGGACCCCATGTCAGAGAGGAATCCTGGTTTTACAGTTCACAATTACAGAAGCAAAAACAAATTGCACCTTTCAACTGTTCTTCCCTGCCTTCAAGCACATTGCAAACAAATGACAAAGCAGTTCAGGAGGAAAGGCTGGGCCACAAAGAACTTGCCAACAAGCCGGTTTGTACTTGCTGTTGAAGCACAATAAAGTAGACTACCTGAGCACAGGGAGGTTTTAAGAACCTAAGAACAAGGTCATTCAAAAAGACTTGGAGACAAACAGGACTGAGCAGAACCATCTTTCCCTGCTTCATTTTCTCCCAAGAATTAACTTCCTGGGAAAAAACAGTTTCTGAGACAAGGAAGAACTGGCAATAAGCACAGGCTGAACAACATTTCCTTCAGGGCTTTTGAAGGGACTGGGTTTGCTTGCTAGTAAAACAAGGACCTGCAGACTCAAACAGACTCAGTGAAGTCTAGTCCTGTTCGTGTTTCTTTGATTTATTTTGTATTTGTCTGCAAGTCACCCCATCGAACAGAGTTACTTTTTATGTTCAGGGCCTCTCGGCTTGTTCTAACCACGGCATTACTCACGGATGCTCCAGCCAGTTCTCTGCCAAGCCCTTGCAGCCTTAAATGGCTTAGGAAAGCAGATGAGCCTTCTACCATGTCTTAAAAATTGGTAAATAAAGGGGTTTTTGGGTGAGTAGCAGCAAGTTCTGAAGTTCACACCAAAACCAATCTGCTGTCTGTCTCTTCTCCTTTGCAGGGACAGAGCACATCTCAGAATCTGAGTAGGGTGAAATGGAAGAGAAAAACAATAGACTTGCAGATGCACACCACTCAGAGATTAACAAGTATATAATTCAGGCTATGAGTATTACCTACTAAATTATTTTTGTTTGGAAAAAGAACAAATACCATCTTAGCATAATGCTGGATTGAAACAAATACTTTATGGCCGTTGCAGACGCTGAGATGTCAGTAGGTTGAGTTCATTTTTGGCTGTGCACTTATGAAGTTTGCAAGCTGACAAGGCCAAACTGAATGGTACATTTTCCCACCACTTTATTTTCATAGGATTTTGGTGGGGGTGGGGGCAGTAAGGATGAGTTCTTCATAGAGCAAGTTTTCTTCAGATGCTTCTCAATAGTTGTTAAAATGAGAAACTGCTGGATATTTGGTACTTGATGAAATTACATCAAGTTCCTTTTCAAAGCCAACATTTAAATCCCTGTGCCTACAGATATGACAATTCTGCTAGCCCATCCTCAAAAGTGGAAGAAATGGCCACGGTAAGTACCTTATCAATTTATTGTTTGGAATGTTTAAATACAGATTTTTCAAAAACTAGTCCCCTTGGTGTAGGCTGTTGCTTTAACATCTGTTTAAATAGAATTCTTGCAGTGCTTGTTTTAAATGCTGAGTAAAATGTCTGTGTTGTGAACTTGTTGCATGTGGTAGACTGAGCTTGTCTGTTAAAGTCCAAAGCTTTCCTAGGAAGGCCCTACGTCTAGCTCTGCCAGATTTCAGTTCTCTCACAATGACAGAATGGATCTTTTCCTAGGTCAACATCTTCACATATCTTGGCAACTGTAACCAACCTGTAAATAGATCAAAACTCACACTAAACAATAATCTAGTGTACTAGTATATTTACTTTGTTTCATTTCATTTGTACAAGGATAAAAAAGACTAGCTGGCTTGGGCAGGCAGTAAGCTAGAACCTCTTGTGCAACATTTCTATGCACAGAGTTCCCATATAAATGTAAATTTTGAAGTAGGATTTTTTTTTTTCGGATGGGTGGTTATTCCATTTTATAAGCACAAGCTCATTTTGAGGATAAGACAACAGATTTATTTCTGATGTCATTTAAGTGCATGCTGTTGAAATATCAGATTTTCTTCCGAGGATTATATTTTCTATCTTAATTACGTTATTACCCTGTATTACTAACGTGTTTTTCCCCATTTTCAGTTGGATGGTATAACCACCAAGGGGACTAAGAAGGTATACACTGTGTAATCAAAGGCACAGAGGATGTAAAGTGGCCACCTCCCTTCTCTCATATTTCAAAAACAAAGGGATAATCCATATTAATATACGACTGAGCAAAGATCTTATCAGAGAATCCTGTCTCTTATATAAACTTATTATATAAAGCTATATTATAGCTAGATGAGTAAAATGTTATGAATATGGTGAACAAAAAAGTAGTAGGGTGGGTTTTTTTGAAAAAAGAGTAAGAGTTTCAGCTAAAACAATTCAGCAGTTAAACTGTTCTCTGCACTTCCACCATCTGAGACTGTGAGCTGAGAGAAACGGTGGGATAGAACCGCTCAGTTTAACATGTAATCCAAACAGAGATGGGCAATAGGATGACATGTTCCCCACTTCTACCACTAAGTGCTGTCTTGCAATAAGAAAACAGACTGTAGTGTTAAATGATTAAATCTCTGTTGGGAGGTCAGTGTGTGAATTTTAAAATACACTGGTCAAGGAAGAACTGATTGTGGAAAACTAAATTAGCGATACAGTCCAATAAGGATGCATTTGGATAAAATAAGTAAACTATGCCCTTATCCAAAACACGCTACAGGATGAGGACAAGATGAGTAATTCTCCTTATAGCATGTGTAGAAGTCTATAAAATGCATGCAATTTAACAACCCTCAGTTGTGTATTTTAATAATACATTATTTAAGGGACTGACAGAGTTTGCTCACCTCTGGGGCTTGTGACACAATTTGTGATGTGACATGTGAAATGTGATTTGAACATGCAGAACTGAAACCAGGTTATCTTACACTTTTTAACAGGCTGAAATGTGTAATTCCCCAATGTCAACTGAAACAAGTGGTCATTCTTTTGATACAAACCAAAATGAAACAATGGAGAAAAGTACACTGGAATGGAATGAACAGCTAGAGAAGGAGATTTTCAGTGGTAAGTGTGTGTCCTTATTTTGGTATTGTTTGATAGCATTGTTACTGTGACTGTGGTTTGAGAGAATTTTCTGCAAAAGTGCAGGCTGTAAAACATGGCTCATTTTTAGTAGAGTGGCTACTTTCTGTTATCTTTGTCTGACAGCAGAATCCCATGTTCAGAAGAATCCCATATAACTGTACACAGTTCTCTCTGTTCTTTCTGCCAGGAGCCCATTTCTGCCCTTTTAGATGAAGACATATGATTATGTGAGAATTCTATCCCAGTTCCCTGCATGCATAATTTTGATAATGATGAATTTCTGGGCCTGGTTTTATAAACTGTAAAGCCACAAACCACAGAGGCAAGAGGCATTATGGCATTCACTTTGTTTTTTGGGAGCCTTTTTATACCCCCAGTCAAGAGTTGCAGGTTCTTTTTTAGCTTGGCTCATGTCCTCCCAATGGAAGACTGAGAAACAGCTCATCTTTTTTCTTGTTCTAAGCTGAGTTTCTCAGGAGTCTTCTCTTTTGTGTGCTGAAGAGAAAATTAGGAAAAAAATGGAGAATTCTAGTACCTTTGGATTATATTTTATTCCAACTATACATATTTATCAATGCTTTCTTAATGCTTTTGTAGTGTTAGCACAGGTCTGTAATGACTGATTGCTCAGTCTTATGTATTTAAGTGGATTAGGAAATTCTGTAACAAAACAATCATATCCATTGTATATTATGTGTGGTGTTTTCAGAATAGCAGAAGAATACAATTGGCAAAGGCATAATTGGTTTCGACAATAAAAATAGTTTTAATACATTACTGTCAGTCTTCTGACTGAATATCTTGCTTAATTGAGCTATATAGTGTTTAATTCCAGTTCATGAGGTTGCCTATATATATTTATATAAATACATATTTGTTGCTAGACTGAATCACAGCTTCCTAACTATTTAATTTGCCTTTCTTATCCAGAAAATGCCATTTTTAGTGCTCATACAATTCAGAAGAGAACTACTTTTATGAATGAAACAAGCAGTGGACATGCCAGACTACTGAATGTGCTTGTTTGACAGTTTGCAGGATTCCATTTTCATACAGTTTCGTCATAACTGTGCTTTGTGAACACACAGAAAGGTCCATGTTTGCCTAGTGAATCCTTTACAGGGATGTTTTTGCTTACAGACTGTATTTGGAAGGTTTACCCACATGGACACACATATACAGTGTGTGAGTGAGAACTCAGACTTAGCATAAAGACTAACATTTACATAAAGAGCAGTCATTGAGGAGAGCATTTTTTTTCTTGTAGTCATAATGGGTGACTGCTGAAAGGTCCTACGGAAGAAGAATGTGTGGTTTGGGAAGGGTTTTGAATGCTGAGAAGCTGATTCTTTTAAAGCCTGTTCTAATTATTAATGTAGTACATGAAACCTTTTAACACAAGCAGTCAGAAGATTATTAAAGAAAACAAAACCAAGTATCTTTTTTTTTTTTTCCTGTGCAGTTCTAAGTGATCTGGATGACCAGCTGGCCCAGGAACAAACCCAAGACCCTTTGGACAGGACAGCTTCTACTAGCAGTGCATCAAATGTCCAAAGTAGTAGTGCATTCCCTACTTCAAAGAGGCAGACTGCTAGTAGGGGGCAACAGAGAAACGACTGGAGTGACGTGCCCAGCACATTTTTCCCAGATGGACTGAGAACACTAAGGGCCAAAGATGAACACAAGATTTTCATCAGGCCAAGGAAGTTGCACAGTGCATATATAAACTGGCACCAAGCAGCCTTTCAAGAAGATTGCAGCTATGGTGATGCAGTCGAGGGAGATCCTCGTCTGCACCGTAGGAGGCTGTCTGCGGTTTCTTTCGGACGCTCTTCGGAAGGGAGCTTATATCCCCCTTCTGTAACACAGAACAGTGGATTTAGGCACAAGGGTTGTATCAACAGGGATACAGCCGGCAGAAGTTACTCTGTGTGTTCCCTGCGGAGAAGTCCATCATCAGTATCTTCTGATCAGCTATCAGCATCAAGTTTACAGCATCCATTGGCAAGGGAGAGCAAGAATGGTTTTCTACCAAGGTTTGGCCGACAGAACCCAAAGAGAATTCCTCTGTCTTCCATTGTATGGAACAACACACCAGACTCTTCAGAACAAACTCCAGAAACAATGTTTAGAACTCAATCACTGATGGAGTTTCACGCTACAGACCATGGTAGATATCCCAGCTCTTTACAAGAAACTAAGAAATACCCAAGTTACAACTCAAAACACCACTATAGAAGATCTATTTCAAGCAGTAATTGCTTTAGTAGAATTAGTTGCCCTGACAAAGCTGTTTCTCCGTTGCCCTTTGATAACTGGGAAAACTATCCTTTATACAAATCAGAAAATAATCTCTCTAGATCCTACTATAGAGATACCTCTTCTCATGGCAAGTTGTATGCAAACCAAAAAAATTCTTATGGAAGAAAAGACAGCTATCCTTCTTGGGCTGATATTCCTCAGTGTTACAGTGATGAAGTGTTTCTTTCCCCTGATGCCAGTTTTGAAGCATTCATGGCTAATTTAAATGATCACCAGTGGGCACATACAAAGAATGCCAAGTTTGGTTCACAGCGCCTGCAGAACGATTTTCACATGTACTCTCCAGAAAATACAATTATCAAAAGGATGACAAGAAGTGCCAACAGAAATTTTTCAGAATTCACTGAGAGCTGTCAGCCTTGGCTAAGCTGTAACTCTTCTGTTTCTTCATCTGGAATCAGAACTGATGAGTCAGTCTTTCCCAATTCAAAGGACCAACCAAAATCTACAGGACTGAACAGGAATTCAGTTGTTGTTACCCAAAGGAGTACTAAGGCAGACTTTACACACTTGGAAAAGGCTGAAGGTGTGAAACAGCCAGATGAAGACATGCTGTTACAGTCAGTTCCTCAACAAGCAGATACAAGCTACATCAACGCACGGAGTTTTTCCTCTAACAGCCCTGCTTCTGCCGTGGGGCAAAGAGATGTATCTCTCTTTAACACAGTGACATCAAAGAGACAAACCCAAGCCACTGCCAGAGGAGATACTGCAAAAATCTCTACATCAAATGGTGATAAAAGAAATGTAGAAATGAAGGAAAATGATTGCCCACCCAACAGTGTGTTCAGTCATCCTCCCTGTGTTTTGCCAGCTGATGGGAGCAGGAAGGAACCTTTTCTTCCAAGTCAGAAAAGATGGGAACATAATCTGCATTATGCAGCACAAAGAGAGAGCATCAAACAGGATAACTGGAGTACAGAAGCCCTTAACAAAGCTACTCCAAAGAGACAGTCCTCACTACTGAATGTTACTTCTTCTCTATCCACTGAAAAATTAGCAATCTGTCAAGGCACGTTGTCCTGTTCTCCTGAGTGCTCATCTAGTTTCTTACAAAACTCTCCACAAGCACTTTCTCATAAAGACAATGCAACATGCTTAGGAACACTAACTAGCTCTTCAGTAAATTGCACTGTTACTGAATCTCAAGCAGTGGTGGGGAAAACAGCTGAAGTGGGTAGAACAGGTTTTAGCAACGAGATTTCACAGAAAACACTGCAAAATGCAAGCACTTTAGTTACTAAGGACTGCAATGGACAATTCACTACTAGTTCTCCACTAAATGGAAATTCTGGAAATATTTATAGGCATAGCTTTGATGGAGACCCCAATACCTCTGAAAATAGTTTAAGTTATTTTTGCCTTGAAAAAGGAACTGAAAAAATGAAGAGTACTTCACCTTGTCTCAGAAGGTTTCATAAGCAAGACAGCTCACCAAGACATACCAGTAGCTGCAGCATTACTGGCTCCCCTGGCAGAAACAGCTCCAAATCTTCTGACCCCCTTGTTATTTATTACACTTTGCCTAGAAAATCAGCTAGCATTGCTGGTAGTATTATGTCAGAGACGCCCATCTCTTCACCTAGAGAAAGTAGAACAATGTACAATCGTTTAAGGTCTGAAACTTTGCATAGAGCTGACACCTCTTATTCTAATCAAAGAGATGTGTCTTGTTTAGACTCAAAATGTTCCTTTTTAACATCAGCATCATTAAATGCTGCCACAGGTGACCAAGACTACCACAGTCCTTTAACCAAAAATATTAATGATTCAATAAGTAGTAGTACATCAATTGATCTGACAGACAGATGTGAACATCGAAGTAGAAGAGAATCCTCTGTGTTTTCAGATTATAAGGAGGGGGGAAATTTTTTGCAGAAATATAAAACCACAAGCACATTTACAGTTTGTGTTGATGAAGATCACGTCAAGTATCATGAACTAGTTTCAATTTATTACACACTACCACGGAGGCATTCAAAAACATTTTGTAGCCTCTTTAGAGATAATTCAGAGGATGCAGATTTACCTTGTCCCAAAGAAAATGCTCAGTCACCAAGAATACAAAACAAGAAAAATGAAGGTCATGTGAGTTTAGCAAATGATTTTTTCCCTACTACTTCAGAAAAGGAGGTGCCTTCCTATTCTTCTGACCAAGTATCTCCAGTTCTGGTCACACCTCAGAGTTTAAGAACTGCTATTGATAGTGAAGAAGAGAATTCTCACTTATCCCCTAGCTCTGAGAAGTCAGTGAGTGTGGTACCTAACAAGAAAGATAATTCAGCATATCTTTCATTAGCAGAAAATGTACTTTCTGATGTGGTGACAAAAGAAATTTCTTTTGGTGGCCCACAATCCACTGCAATAGTGGATAAGTTAGGTAAGGCCATTTCTAATGCTTCAAGCAGCCAAAAGGCACAAATAAATGTAAAAGAAAAGAAGGAACTTTTACAAAGAGCCACATCACGAATATCCAGTTTATCAACCCCTCCCAAGCCAGGCAGACATTTAGAGAATCGTTTATATTCTAATTCAACAAATAAAAATATTGTACAGAAAGGAAGCTCTGAAAGTTGCTCTCAGCCCCCAAAAGTGAACAAGAAAAATCTGAATAGTTTATTCCTCCGCTCCAGAGAGAAGAGTTCCCTTGGAAGGAGTGATAGGACAGAGCATGCTGATGTGCCACTTTCTTCCATGGAAGATGTGTACAGGGATAGTACCCAAGTTAAACAGAGAGTAGATATCCTACACCGAACCACCCCTCTGTGTAATAATAAATTCAGTGGACTGCAATTAAGGGCTGACAGTTCAAGAAAAAAAGAGAATGGTTTAAACATTTGTAGCAAAGTGCTTCCAGAGTCTCCAAGCAAAGCATCTGAGGTAAGCACAGCTTCCAGTGCTGTTCCATTACTTCAGCTAGACAAAGTGGCTAGCACAGATACAGATGAAGTAAAGAATTCAAAAATGAAAAAAGAGCAAAACTCACGGAGTTCTCATATGGGTAAAGTTTACAGTGGTTTTCAGGAATCAGAGAGGCATAGTGGGGGCAACCTGAACATTAAAGATAAAGTCCCCAGGGTTGCACAAGATCAGAACATAACACAGAGTGCAGAAGAGGAGAACAAGCTTCTCTCAGACTGCACAAGTGACAAAGTCAAAGATATAGAAAAAAGGAAAAACAGACCTTCAATTAAAAATAAATTGGCAGCTGTTTACAAAACAAGTCGTAAATTTTCAAGTAAAAATTTACCCCCCAAACCACACATAAGTAACATTTTTTCACAGAATGATGGAAATGCTACTTCTTTAGATGTCAGCATGTCCCTTGACTCATTGGTTTCAATGGATTCCCACCAGCCATTCCTGAAGTTGGACAATGAAAATCGGAATCACAGTCTGAACTCTGAGAAGAATACTCCAAGACCAAGAACAGCTGATAATAAGAAGACTGGAAATCAGAATGATCCTTCTTTGCTTATTAACACCAAAAGGAGGCCTTTTACAAGTTCATACACCCAGAAGGAAGCCATCAGTCCTCAAAAAACTGCACTGAAAGTGGAAAATAGGCCAGGACTCACAACCCTATTTCCAGATAAAGCAGTAACCACAAGAAATAAGAATTCCCAAACACTTGATCTTGGGTTAGAAAGCAAAAGCCAGCCCATTGCTCCCAGTGCTACTACCTCATACCCACTGGATGAAGAGAAAGGAAGAGCTAGCCGTCATGCCTGCGCTCCTCCCTCGCCACTTTTGACTGACAAAAACTCCAACACTTACATAAACAGCTGCTTGCAGGCAGACACATGTCCAGAGCAAAACTTGACTTCCCAGACAGTGCTTGGTCAGCGTCAAAATACCTCTCAGCCTCCCAGCTTAGAAAATGCTAACCTCAATAGCTATCAGTTGTGCAAGAGCCATGCAAAAAGTCAGCGTGAGCGTCACCTCTCTGAGGGCATCTGTGCTCGAGATTCACTTGAGACCTCTGCCTCAGGAAGCAATATTCTACACAAAGATGGCATACATGGGAAGAGATTTAAATCTTACTCAGAGCTGTTGTCTTGTGATGAGAATGAAAACTGGGCATCAGATGATGAAAAATGTTACAGCACTAGAAATTTAATGTATCCCTCTGTGGAATTTGGTATATTTGGCAAAGAGCAACAACTGGCTTTCCTGGAAAATATCAAGAGGTCACTCACCGAAGGGCGATTGTGGAGACCATGTCTTCTTAACAACCCTGGTGCTTTCAGAGATACAGAGAGCTCTTCTATAAACAGGACTGAGCTTCTGAGCTCGAGTTCTGCTGGGAGCAGGATGTCATCAGCTGCTTCGTCCCCCCGAGAGCTGACTGATACCTACGTGGAGGACCCAGCCGCTTACTCGGACTCAGACAGTGATACCACCACTGATGATGAATATTACCTAGATGAGATAGATAAAGAATCAGAGCTATGAAGGGACTGTGGTACTAAGAGGGCACAACAGCGTGGTAGTTTCTGGGCAGGCAAAAACACGTCAAATACGCTGAGCCTGTTCTTGTGCTGCTATAAATCGGTACAGCTTCCTTAGTTTCAAGGGAGTTAGTATGTTATATTAGCTGAGCATTTGACTTTTGGATTAAATGCGTGGTTTCACCTTTCCTGCTTCTCTTAGCAGAGCAAAACAATGTTAAAAAATCCCTTCCCCAAATAATAGACGGTAAACAGCTGTGGAGCTTTGGGCAGTGTAAGTCCAGGGATGGCTTTCCTCTGAGTCAGCAAGCAGTAGTTAGATTCCCGCCAGCTACGCAGTGCTGGAATGGATAAATTTTAGCTTGAGCTGCTTTTTCTTACAGAACTTAACAGGAAACCAAGAAGTTACTTTGCTGATAATCTGCTGTTTCTCCAATCTTCCTCATTATCAAGCATGATAATCCTTCCCACTGAACAAATATCCTCTCAAAATGAAATGCCTTAAATCTTTACAGCATATTCTGCATGAATATTCTTTTTCTGCATTCCTGGGAAGCGTAGCAGCAATGTCCCTGGTGGTGTCTGTTCTGCTGTGCTGTTGAGGCAGATTCCACACCAGGACTTTCAGCATTGCAAGAGCAGTGAGCAATGTGAGTTGCAGAAGTACTTCTAGTGTAGGAGAAAAAGCTCAACACAAGGCACAGCACTGAGAAACTGACCAAAAGAAAGACAGCTAAGCATGGAAATTTGCTTTCCAGACATGGAAGATTCATAACCAGCACAGCTTTGGTTACAGTTGACATGATTGTCCAGGTTTCTGCCTTTGACTTAGAAACAGGTTAATTTGGATTAAAAATCAGAACTTTTAACAATTCAAAATATAAAAAGATTTAGCCTGTTGATTTCCTGTATTAACCTCATAGGTTGAATCGTTAGTTGTCCTCGTAGTGAGAAGATAACCAAAACAATTTGTGAGGTCCCAAAGTTCTGCCGCTGCCTGTGCTTGGCTGGTCTTAGGATGAGGCACCTGCAGCCACTGGACTCCTTCAGGGCAGCAGCACCTGGGACAGCCTGAGAGGGCACTTGGCTGGGACACCATTGCACCACACAGAAAGTAGCTTTTTACATGCAAAGTACATAAAACCAGCAAGAAAGGCTCTTTCCCCTTTGTTAAATTATCATTCCTTTTTGGTATTTTTCAACTGTTCCTGCTGTTACCACAGTCCTTTTTATCCTCTAAACTGAATTGGTGTAAACATGTTCCATTGGCTCATCTTCAGCCACAACAACAATGTAATATTATTGCTCAGTAGTGAAAACTTGTCCCTGACTATTACATTTCTAATTAAGCTTTGTTCTCTTTTTATAAAAAATCAGAAGTGGCTCACTGAGCCAGAAGATATATTTTAAAATAATTACACAGTCTCTTCTACTTTATTTCTAATTTCATATATGGTCTGAAATGATGGTCCATATTTTTATATGCTTTTTAATCCAATAAAATTTCTGTAGGACATAACTATATTTTTCTAACTTGAAGGACAGTATACTGGTATTTTAAAATAATATATTTTACACAAAACAAGCAATGCTTGTATCACTGACTACTCCACAAGAAACTAAAAGATGAAATTATTATGAAAGTAGGTAAGAGGTATCATTATTTTTTCATACTGTAAGCTTCGTTAAAGAAGTGGGTCTGTAGTTCAAATCTGTACTGATATATAAGTATTATTTTTGCTGGGGTAATTTGTCTTTTGTTGTACATAGAAGGACTAACATAAGCTGTATATTTATAGTCAGAATCTCTCTACGATATGCCTGTTTCACAAGGATATAAGAGTATGCTGACATAGGCAATGCTGGAAGGAAATGACTACTGTATAATTGCAGTCTTGTAAAATGTGGTATTCTAAGGAGAAATTAGGTTTTTCTGTAAATGTCTCTATTCTCTGTGTGTACAGGATTCTGTAGAGTAAGACAATAAAACCAGCTGAGTATCTGTGCAGAATTTCTGCTGTTGTACATTTCTGCAAAATGAATTAATCCAAAAATTTGGGATACCAGCCTACATAAGGTAAAGAGTAATAAAAAGAAACATGTACAAAGCAAGTAAATGGTCATACAGTTTTTCTTGACTAGAAATTTTTTTTTACATTTTTTATTTGTAAATATTTTCTACCCATTCAAAAGTAGTTGGATTAAGCGCTCACCTTGTAGGCATAATGTTTTTTCATTTGCTATGCTGTGTGTGACAGGAAATGAGGTGGCTTGATTTAACGTAAGCAGGTTTTCCATCTGAGGTAGAATCTTTACAGTAGACATATTAAACCCTTAGAGAGCTGTATGCCTACAACTTGCCTTGAGGTGCCAAGACTCCACATAGGGGCCGAGGGTAGTGTTTGATGAGTAGTTTTACAGGTGATGAGCTCCACGTGAAAATCCCTTCAGATGCAATTAGGCCTGAACGAAACCTGGCTGCCACGTTCCATGTAATAGTGTGAGACTCATCACGGTCCTTCAGCCTTAATTACTACAGCCAGTATTTGTGGTACCTGAGCTCAGTGATGCAGTCCTTCAGCCTGGCTTCAGAAGGAAACATGGTTTATGAACTGAGGTGGTTTTTCTGTCTAGACCTCTGTCCACCCAGTAGGTCATGCATGTACCCAGATTATCTTGGAGCATTCTACCATCTTGATGGCATTTGAAAGAAGGGTCAGAAAATTCATGGTTTCATCAAAGGATAAGTCAGGGTGGGTGTGAACTCAGAAGATCTCTGGTCCAGCCTTCTGCTCACAGCAGACTGGCTTCCAAGGTCAGGGCTGGGTTCTTAAAGTTCCATCCAGTTGAGGCTTGAAAATCTGAAGATGGAGACTGGACAGCCCTCTCTGGGCAATCTGTGCCTCAGCCTATAACATGTAGATGTTACAGGGTGACTATCTCTTCTTTCAACTCATGCCATTTGTCTTTCATCCTTCTGCCCTGCACCATCTCATGATCTTCCTGGGGGCTTCTGTAAGGTCTACCCCCCCCCACTGAAGATAACAGTGGCCTTAACAGGCTTAACAAGTCCAGCTGCCCCAGTTTCTCCTCACAGGGCTGGTGCTCCACCTCTGCCATCTCAGTGGCTTCCCCTGGATTTGATCCAGTTTATTGATGTCTTGTACTGGGGAGTGCAAGGCTGGATGCAGGATCTAGATGTGGTCTAACAAGTACTGAATGGAGGTGAATAATGACTCTCCTTGACCTCTGCCTCTGCCCTTGTTCCTTCAGCCCATGCTGCTGTTGGCCATCATTACTGCCAGGGCTCATTGGTGGCCCATGTCCGCCCATGCCCACCAGGACCCCCAGGGCTGTTCCCTCAGAGCTGTTTCCAGCCCATACCAGAACAGGGGTTCTCCTTCCCAGGAACAGGGGCCCAAGAGCACCATCAGGCCCTGATTCCCCCATCTCCTCAGGGCTCGCCCCCCTCTCCCTGCCCATGGCTCATGATGCCATTTCAGCCCAGTCTGGGGCCATCAGTCCCTGCCACACTGATGGCATAGCTCATTGGTCTCCATCTCTATTCTGCCCTTCCTGCTGAGGTGGCTGCAGCCCTGCTGCAGGCTGACAACCCCAGAACAGGCAGCTATCCCACAGCAGTGCCTGACCTCAATTCCCCTCACAGGGACTGATCCTGATCTGCAGATTGATTTCCCTGCCTGACCTCAGCCCTGCCCTGTACTCTGCAACACTACACAAGATTTCTCTCACCTGTTGAGAGTATCACACATGGTATGTCAGTGGAGATCTGTGGCTATCTGAAGTGAGGGAATTGAAGAGACTAAAGACAAAAGCAAGGAGGAAATCAGACTTGATAATTCCCCCTTCAAGGAACCTGTTTTTCACGGTCTGTATGCACAGAGACTTGAAGTTCATGTTATTCAAAACCAGGCAGAATTCATTTGTGCTCTCATTGCTTTGCATGTGAAAATCCAGGCTTGCCCAGAATCTTGATTTAATTCTCCTACAGCCTGTAAGCCCTCCCATCTAATCATACCTTGAAATACTTCCTAGTAGCAGCAAATGGTAAAAATGATAACCTTAGGAGACCAATCACTGGGAATTTTACCCTCTTTACTTGTATCCCAACATTTTAAATCTATGCAATTACTTTGTTGTTACATTTTCTAGAGGATAATAGTGTGACCCCCTTTCCGCCCCTTATCGTCACAGCACTGATGTGGGTCACCTGCAGCATCTCAACCACAGCCCTCAGGAGCACCTGGGCATGGGTGCGTGTCTGAGCCTTCTCTCAGGGACAGGGAGCTGAGCCCAGTGACAGGGAACCATGTGTCAGTGCATCCTAACAAGGTTCCTGCTCTGTCCTTCAATTAAAATACAATTCCTATGGGAAATCCTAAAAACAGTGAGGAATTTTAAATTATGTCAGGGTTTGGGCCCTTTTCCTTTTACAGCAATCTGTAAAAGGCAGTAACAATAAGCTATAGCGAAAAACGACTTTTTCATCTTAAAATTTCAGGCCAGCTGTTCAGCTGCCGGCTGAGTTGGATCTTAAACCACAGGTAACGTGTTATTTGACGGGGGCAAATAACACACCCCCCGATCCTCTGCTCTTCAGCGCGTCCCGCAAAGCGCTCACAGGGCAGGAAAACCTCTCGGGACAGGCAACCGCAGCCCGCTGCCCGCTCTCACAGCGGATGTGCTGTATTTTCCTAGGCTTTGGGGAAGTGCACGGCTCCGAAGCCGCTCTCCTGCCTGAGCCCTGAGGGCAAGACACGGTCCAGCCGCCGGCTCACACGGCCGAGGCTGGGGCACGCTCCCACCCCCCGACCTCCCTGGGGATATCGCGGGACAGCCCGGAGGAGGGGAAGGAGAACGAGGAAAGGCGGTGCCGGATTCAACCGCCTGGGGACAGCCCGGCCCTCTCCTCTCCTCCCTCCGGCTCTACCCGGCCCCGGCCCCGTCGGGCCGCCCCGCGGGGCGGGGAGGGGGCGGGGGCCACGCAGGGCCCGAGGAGGCCCTGGACCCCGCTCGGAGCGGTCGCTGTGGGGGCCGCAGGGCGGTGGGGACCAGCGGGGCAGTGGGGGCTGGCGGGGCGATGGGGGGCCGCGGGGTGCTGCCGCTGCTGCTGCTGGGCGCCGCGGGGCCGCTGCTGCGGCTGGCGGAGTCGGCGGAGCCGGCGGATCCCGTGAGCGCCGAGCGGAGCCTGGTGTGGGGCCCCGGGCTGTCCGCGGGGCTCACCGTGCCCGTGCGGTACTTCTACATCCAGGCGGTCAGCGCGGTCGGACGGAACTTCTCCCGCTCCCCGCCAGGTACCGTTCGTGTGCTCCGGGGCGGGAGGGGCGCGGAATGGACACCCTGCCCCGGGCTGCGGTTTCGCCACAGAACCTGGCTGGAGGTGCCCACCCGTTCCCCTCTTCCCCTCCTCCTTTCTTCCTTCCTTCCTTTCCCCGTTCCGTGCGGTGGCTGTGACATCTCTGTTCCTGGGCTGTCCCCCGCGCCCGATCCCGCACCGTCCGGGACACGCAGGATGGCAAGCGAAGCACATGGTCAGACTTCCTCCTGGTGCTGCCCAGTGCCTCCTCTGCTCCCACCAGTAGTCTGCTCTAAACAGAGTGCAATTTACAGCAAAAAGTGTGCAATTTACAGCAAAGAACCAGTAAGCTCAGAAAGAACTGGTGCTCCTGGAGCTGGGGGATGTAAAATCCCAGTACACAGCTGGGAAGTGGTGACAATAATTGTTTTTAATGCCGCACACGCACCAGTTGCTTAAGATTTCTGTCTCAGTCAGCAGAGCCCTCTGGGCTCTGTTTTTCCTACTGCTGCTCCGTTAAGGAGTAATTTTCATTTGTTGTTTGCTCAGCAGAAGTACAAACCATCCCATGACACTTCTCCTGAGGGTGGGAATTGGGTTTGTTCTTGCAGGCCAGTGGTATGGTGGCAGTCAGCTGCTGCAAGTTAACTCCATGCAATCTATATTAATAATTTAAATTTGGAATAAAATTGCATTTGTGCCACAATTTCCATAATGAAGATAACCCTGAGATAGCCCTAGAGAAAATCCTGTCTTGCTAATTAACAGGGTAGAAGCTACTTAATTTGCTGTGTATTATTTACTATTCACAGAGATGGTACAGAGAGGGCAGCTACCAAGTATGCACGGCCCAGCCTCTTCATGTCTTGTTAGTTAGAAAGCTGCTGCTTGCAGAATTAAAGAGTAGACATATATTATACAGGGTATGTCTTCAGTCTGACAGAAGTGTGGATACTTCACATATTTCAGGTGTGGACTTTCTCCATCTGCTGTTGCAGCCTGGTGCTGGATGTCAGCACAGTTTTGTAATTGCAGTCCAGAATGTGACTGCGCGCTCACTGCCAGTGCTGAGGAGGCTGATAGCAGCTGCACAGGGAGGGCCTTGGGTTCAAACAACAGGTTGCTAAAGGTGAAAAGGTGTGAAGTTCAGTTGAATTCTCATGCTAGTGTAAATCCTCCAAGATGAACTGCTAGGACTGAGAACCTGGATTTGATTGCAGTGTGTTCATATTTATGTTAATAAATTCAGTGTCACAAGAAAGTTTCCAAGTCCCAATGCCATCTGGCATGGAGTGATCTTCATTCATCCCATGCCCTGGTGTGGCCTCCAGTTGAAGACAGAGCATGCGTGCTGCCAGCAGAGAAGAGCTGTTGCCTCGGCCTGTGCTAGCTGCTGTCCCATGCAAAGAATTGTTTAGGAGGGTGCCAAGGGTCCTTAAAAAAGTGAGTGGTAGAGCTGACCATATTCCAGTGGATGAGCACTGTTTAAAGTGCACATGCACTGGTGTATGATCAACTGGCCATAAACTTTCTGTAAAATGTCATTAAAAATTACAATTAACAATATTCAAGCACCACTCCCCAATTTAAACTAAATACTTCTCAAAATACACCTGTTGAGATAGCAAAAAATCTGCATTATCACCTCCATTGCAAAACATGAACACTGTGATCAGAGCAGTAGAGCTACGGTTAAGGCATCACATTTGTGAAACTTTTCCAAATCTATTAAATTGTTTTTTGTGTGCAGTTCAGTCAAGTGGGTCAGGACTTACTGGGATCCATTATAAAACTTGTATAGCATAATTAGTAGATTTTAAATCCAGATTTGTTCTCTGGATGTCAAGTCTGTTGACCAGAATTGATATGCACCATTGCACATCATACTGGAATTTCAACCCAGAGACTGTAACTCTTTGACCTGCCTTTGTAGGAAGATGTCAAATGATGCAGAATTCATTCTTTCCCTAGAAAAATTATTTCAAAGATTAAAAAAACCCCTGCTGAAAATATAGAAGTTTCTTTTAGTGTTAACTGCGTAGACTTTTTTTTTTTCCTTTGGATATCTGGATATGCCTTATCCTGGTTTTCTGCTAGGTATTATCCTAGGTTTAACAACTGCCAGCCCTGTCTTTATATACTACTGACTGTGATAAAATCAGCTGTTAACTGTTGTTCATATGATCTACGTACTCTGCTAACAAATATTTTTCAAGACCTCCCAGGTATTCTTGCAGGTTTCACCAAGTGCTTTCAAAGAGCAGGGCGTGCTTCTTCCAGCTCTTGTTCCAGCGCTGCCAAACAGAGTTGTACATCTCAGTTCACTTGCCTTTGTACCCAGGCACTGCAGGACTTCCCTTCAGGTCTTTGGTTGACCATGATCCCTGGGCTTTTGTGATGGCCACACACAAGACCTGTGTGTGTTTGTTTGTTTGTTACTCTTGGATGCTCTTGCATCTGGCTCTCTGAAAGTATAGGCTAATAATTTGTGTGTCTCTTTAGTGACTCTGTTGATTTTGTGATTTCCATTTGTGAAAGTAACCAGCAACAATTTCAGTGAAACAGTTGAATCAAAAAAATCTTCTTTTCAGATTGTTCTCCAGCAATTTGCCTAAGTCAGTATCTTACTACCTTTTCCCTCTTTCCCTCCATTTCATCACTTGATCCTCCATGCATGGTGTACCTCTTTTTGCAAGCTGCACAGAGGGAAAAAATGCATAAAGCATTTTGACTGTGTCTATATTTTAGTCACTCTTTAGTACTGGGAAATTATTTTGTACCTTAAATGCTGTCCCAGACATCTTCTCAGGGTAACAGAGAAGTACTGGCAGTGCTGATCCAACAAGGGCGCATTTTTCTTTTATAATTCCTTTGGATTGAGAGAAACAAAAAAACATGAGTGAAAGTACCATGGTAACTTCCTCCAAATAAAAAATAAAAATCAGCAAAAAGCTATTAGGATTAAGGATGCAGTAGAGGCCTTGGCCCCGTTACACAACAAATCCTGTAAATTACAAACAAGAAGTCTGTTGCCTCAAATGAATTATTTGTACTTACATGAAATACTTGATGTCGTTTTTGTTCCCCTTGACTTTCAGTGGAGTTATCTTTTTCTCAGAGAGCTTTGTTGTCAGTCAGTTCCCTTATCAAATGATTCCTATGTGTAAAATGCCACCAACTAAAACTGGCATATCCTTTGGGTAGATCAGGGGCTGCTCCTGTCTAGAGCAGGACGCTCATAACCAGCAGGGAAAAAGACCCATGTAGTTATTTCCTGTGGGTGAGGACAAGGATATAAAATTCAGTAATATTTGAGTCATGATTTTTCAATAGTCACTCATTTTTATGACAACTGAAAACGTACTTTTCTTCAGTGGGAAATCACTATGCCCAGTAAAAACGCTGTTTAATAAAATGGGTACAGGGAGACAAAGACATGATATCAACAGGAAACTGTTTTCTTTGTGAACCTCATGACATGCTCTGGATTTGAATACTTCTTCATCCAGATACTACTAGGTGATAATCATAGGGAGAGGGTACTTGGTTAAAGTCAGCTACTTTGAGGCAAGTTAAAAATGGTGGTTG
Organism: Cyanoderma ruficeps; assembly: GCA_008694505.1. NCBI lineage: Eukaryota > Metazoa > Chordata > Aves > Passeriformes > Timaliidae > Cyanoderma > Cyanoderma ruficeps. The sequence continues at coordinate 8,782,647 of VZDJ01000158.1, forward strand.
TGATTTACAGTCACAACTTTAGAGGCAGAGATGTTCATTCCTTCAGGAGAGTAATTTAATCTGAATATTCTTGCACAGTATTTGATTTAATCCAATTTCTAGATCCAGTGATATAAGGAAGACATGATTGATCGTTAGAAGATTGGTACTTACCACATCAGTGCATTTATCTGTGGATACCAAATGTAGAGTTAACTGTGACATCTCAGTCATTTAGTGCTGTTGGGACATATTCAGATTTTAGTAACATCTTGATTTTATCTGGATTTTTTCAGTTTCATTTTTTTCTGTATATTACTTGGTGATAGCATTGATTATATTTGTTTGGTTCACAATGCTTAGACTGTCACACCTCGTAAATAATTTGTCCCCTTCTTTTTTTAATTAATAAAGTTGACAATGACCACTTGTGATAGAATTAAAGAATATAGCATATTTATGTTTATGCATACTCATATTGTCCATATATTATTCCATATCTTAGTGCATTAATGATGAAATGCTGGTGATCTTGAAGCACAGGTCAGACAGATGTCCAGGGAACATCTCTACTATCATTCTCTTATCCCTGCTTTTCAGTAGCTGGGACTTTAAGTGTGCAAGACAGTCAGCAGCAGCCCAAAGCTGAACAATTTGTATGTGACTCCTGCATGCTGCAGCTGCCTTTCCACAAGCTGGCAAGTATTCTTTTCTCTTGTTACTTTAACTTGGTTTCCTGTCTTTCTTACTCTAGAGGAAATTGTTGTTCCTCAGAGCACTAACTCGAAAACTTAGAATAAAACCTAATCTTAGCTTCAAAATACTGTTAGCCTTTCCTTCTGTCTTGTAATCAAATATTTAACTTTTTGTCTACACCTGCAGGCTTTCCATTTAGAAGTGTGCAATGACTAAGAACATTTGGTAGGATGATATTTCATCACTGGAAACTAGTTTTACCAACTTGGTATAATTAAAAAATTGTAGTGAAAAATAAATTAAATTTTGTGGTCTTATTTCAGTGGAGTTTGGTCCTTTCCTTTATTTACTAGGTATGATTTTAATTGCTTAAAGTGGTTTTGTCTGGTTTTCTTTTCCTCTTGCCAGGGAGAACACAGTTTAAAGTGATGATTAAAGCACTCTCTCCAAAAGAAGTGACCAGAATTTACACCCCTCGGCCTTTGGATAGAAATGATGGTACATTCCTGATGCGGTATCGGATGTATGGAAGTGTCACAAAAGGCTTAAAAATTGAGATACTTTATGGTGATCAGCATGTGGCTCAATCACCTTATATTTTGAAAGGTAAGGGTAGTTTTTGATATAATGTAATGTGTCAAAGTTCTGAATTAGGATATATTTGAAACTGCAGTACCTGGGCTGTGGTAGCTGTGGACAGCTCAAAGAGTTCTGAATCCCCCACGTGCTTGGCAGGTTCACAAAAATGGAACTTCATTTAGCAAAATAATTTCATCCTGATAACACAAAGTCTCGTATTTCTGAAAAGAGAAAAACGTTGCTATTTTCTCAGTTACACTGCAAAATTCCAGAAATTATAGAAAGGATGATTTCCCAGGAAAACTGTAGAAAACATAGTATAAAAATGCCAAGCCACTGTAACGTATAAATTATGTGTGCTGTAGAATCAGAAATACAGACTCTGGGTGCTTTGTTTTCCCCAGAACCAGTTTATCATGAATACTGTGACTGTCCTGAGGAAGACCCTGAGGTCTGGCAGGACGTGATGTCCTGTCCATCCCAAGAACCTCAGATTACAGAAGACTTCATTTCGTTTCCCACCATTGACCTGCAGCGAATGCTGAAGGAAATCCCAGCAAAGTTCAGCCAATCAAGAGGTGCTATTGTTCATTACACTATTCTGGATAATCACGTCTACCGGCGCTCCTTAGGGAAGTACACAGACTTCAAAATGTTCTCCGACGAAATGTTGCTGTCACTGGCCAGGAAGGTACCAGTTTGGATCTTGTCAGACTATTAAGGCAGTATCACAGAATCAGAGTGGTTGGGGTGGAAAGAGACCTTTGGAGAACATCTAGTCCAACTCCCCTGCCAAAGCAGGTTCACCCAGAACTGGTTGCACAGGATCATCTCCGGGGTGGGTTTTAAATATCCACAGCCTGTCTGGGCAGTCTGTTCCATGGCTCTGTCATCCTTACAGTAAGGAAGTTTTCCCTCATATTCAGATGGCACTTCCTGTGTTTAAATATATGCCTGTTTCCTCTTGCCCTGTCACTGAGCACCATTGGAAAGAGTCTGGCCCCATCCTCTTGACACCTGCCTTTAAGAAACTTGTAAGCATTGATAAGATCCCCTCTCAGTAGTCTCTTGTCCAGCCTAAACATATTTAAATATGGAAGTACTGCAATTGTTGTATCTTCAGATGTATAATTTCTGAAGTAAGATTTGACATTTGTTTTTCCATCAAGACAACAGTATGTTAGGAGTAGTGTGTGGGGGCTGGCCCTAGCAGTAATGAAAATTTTTGGAAAGCTCCAAGGGCCAAGGCTCAGCTGTGATTTCGTGGCCTCTGGGTGTTCCTTTCATACTCGCTTGCAGGGCAGAAGCTTGGAATTCATACATGAAGCGCAGCTAAATCTATGAACTATCCAGTAAGTGCACTGAGTCTGCATGACATGAGAGAACTGAGGAATAGATGTAAGAGTGACGAACAGCTTCTCTGTGTTATTATCCTGTCTTGGGTACCCATTTAGGTTCATCTTCCTGACGTGGAATTTTATCTCAATGTTGGAGACTGGCCAGTGGAGCATCGGAGAGCTAATGATACACCTGGCCCTGTACCTGTCATCTCCTGGTGTGGCTCTGTGGATTCCAGAGATATCATCCTGCCAACGTATGATGTAACCCACTCCACTCTGGAAACCCTGCGTGGAGTCACCAATGATCTCCTTTCCATTCAAGGCAATACAGGTGAATCAGAGACTGTGGATTTTAAAAGAATTTGCGATTTCCCTCAAAGAGGCAACTTGCATTCAAATAATGTGTCAAAGTCTTCAATTCAAAGTGCCCTAGCACATCTCTGAATACAAGTAGCTTACCCTTTACAGATTGCAAACCCTTTTTGACACTGCCACTAAGCAGGTGTATCATTTAGAACCAAAATTTAAGAGGTCCAGTTTGCAATAAATGTGAATTTTACATTAAAGGTATCCAGAAGATACCTGCTGTGACCTGGCAAAGGAAAACTAAAGTAATTAAAAGGTCTTTCTCCTCATTAAAGGACCCAAATATGTTTCTTCTAATTAAATAGTAACCCTTTTCCCGATTGTGTTGTGGCCCACTGTTCTGTTTATAAAAAATTAATTTGAATCCTGGAAGAAGTAGGCTGATGCTATGCTGCAGCCTCTTTCAAATGAAGAAACATTGTCTATATGAAAAGATATCTCAGAGTGAGTTCTCCTGAATTGCTTTACTGGCTTTGAAAGAAGTGTCAGCTTTACTGACAGGTGTCTTCCTCCCCCTCAGGAAATTAAAGAATACTTAAGGATCAAACAAATGGTATAAGCAATACCTATGGAGTAAAAACGAGTGGAAAGTTTTTTTTTTTAATTTAATTGGTTCTCAGTTCCTCTTTTCTTTATTAGTTTTTAAATTAAATATTTCACTTAAATGATCAGGTAGAAGCATTTTGTGTTTACTCATTTAGTACAGATGCTTTTCCAATTAGAAGACAGTAAGAGACTGCTCCATTTAGTAGGTTCTTTAGGGAAACTTTCAGCAGAAAGGTGAGGAAGGGCATAGTTAATGTTTTTAAAAGCAGGCAGTAAGCAGAGATTAAGTCTTTCAGACTCTTGCTAAGTGTTTAGAGGACACAACATAGCCATTTATTTTCTTTTTTTAGGGCATCATTAAGTGGTTCTTCAAGGACCTAGCTAAATTGCTGGGTAAAAGAAGTGGATTTTACTAAAGAAATTTGGTTATTGTGGCAGGCTTTATGGATGGAGAATTGCTTTAATTATTAGTATTTTCCTTATGTATTTTATTATAATCCCTTATGTAGCTTTCAAGATAGTTGAAGTTATTGAAATACACAATTGTTGAGTGGAAAAACAATTATCTTTTTTTCTTTTTATGAGCTTCTCATCCCAAAATTCAGACAGAATTGGGAGTTTAACCCTGTGATTAATAAATGGTTATGGGAAACCATGCCTGTCCTACCATGTCTCCAAGTGTAACGGCACTGTCAAACCAAGTTCCTGATTTGCATTGAACAGATCCTGAACATTTCTCTGCTGTTTGCTTTTGCCTTCTCACTCACTGCTCATAGGCCCGTTCTGGGAAAACAAAACTGAGCGGGCTTTGTTCAGAGGTCGAGACAGCCGAGAAGAGCGTCTCCATCTTGTCAAGTTATCCAAGGAAAATCCAGAACTACTAGATGCTGGAATAACTGGATATTTCTTCTTCAGAGAAAAAGAGAAAGAGCTGGGGAAGGCCCAGCTGATGGGCTTCTTTGACTTCTTTAAGGTAGCAATCACATTACAGTTTTGGATTAATTTTGCTGTTGAGTTCTTACCAACTGAAAAGACAAAGCTGACTTTTGTTAATTCTTTCCAGTAAACTAAAAAATTATGCTGCTGTGGAAGCACGGGTCCATGGAGGGTAGATAAACCACCTGTAATCAATGTCCTAGTGTGACACAGTTGTAAAGAAAACAAAGGAAGATCTTTAGAGAGACATCTTGGCTTATTTTTATTTTTTAATAGACTGAGAAATTGGATTTCTCACCATCTGGATTTCTTTTATTTGGGTAAATATGAAAACAGTGGACACAACTTAAATCTATTGCAAGTATACTGTGGATGTCAAAAAGAGTCTTTGTAGTAACAAATTAGAAGAAAAATGGTTGAATGCTTTTGTTGTACTTTAACATACAAATTCTACTGCAAGAGAGATATAAAAAAATAAAGGGGACAGAGTCCTGTATAGAGGCATTATAATATATAGCAATTGAAATTCTGTTTCTGAAGATGGATATTTCAGAAATGCTGTAACAGCCAAGAACATCTGCCAAAGCAGTACATTCATGGTTACTTCTAGTATGATGCTTCAGTTTATTTTATATAATAATACATCTCAGATTATTCTACATAATAATTTAAATCAGAATAAATTTACTCTGTTTGAATTGAAGTATAGATTAGTTTTATTTCCTTCCCTGCTGTAGGCCTTGCTCTATCCCAGGACACTTCAACAGGATACCCATCAGGCAGTTCATGTGATGCAGAGGTTCTTAACTGTCAGCCTCATGCTGAAAACAAATCCTTTTTCTATTATGTTATCCAGAAGACCATGAAACTACATGTGTTTAATGCTAAAACGAGTTTGAAGAAGAAAATTAATAAACATGATTACTTGTGCCTGTTAAAATAATGTTTTATACAGTCAGTGTTCCCATTCTGATACACTTTTTTCCCCTCTGTCTTCACGCTATAGTACAAATACCAAGTGAATGTAGATGGCACTGTAGCAGCTTACAGGTTTCCATACCTCCTGCTGGGTGACAGCCTGGTATTGAAGCAAGATTCCCAGTACTATGAACACTTTTATATTGGATTAAAACCTTGGAAACATTATGTTCCAGTTAAGGGAAACTTAGAGGACTTGCTAGAGAAAATAAAATGGGCTAAGGTAAGTTACATTATTGAGTCAAGTTCAAAGTGATAAACAAACATGTGAACAATTTCTCTTAATAGTTCCTTCTTTTGTATTTACACATGTATATTTTGCATGAACTCTGTTGAGATCCTGGAGTAAAGGAAGTACATTTTGTTGTTAGTATAAAATGGGAAGGCCTTATTTGAAGTAACCATCTCTATTTAGGGTAATACTTAAGTGTTCATTTTAGGTATGGACAGAAGAGTTGATGAGTCAGACCCTTGGTATACTGACTAAGGTAATTGTGAAAGAACAACCAGATTCCTAGATACTACTTAATTAATGCTATAGCTTTTTGAGGTCCTGACTAGAGCAGAAGTTACTGCATGTTCTGTTTGAATGTACAAAAGATTGCTGCTCCCTGTAACATGCTCAGAGTGAGAAGCTGGGATCCTGTAAGCAAACAGATACAATTGTGTGATTGAAAACACTGTTTGTGCTTTAAGTCAAAGTGCTGTTAAGGTTAAAAAAACACAGGAGGAGTTTCTCTTCTGAGGGTATTGTAGTTCTGCCTAAGGAATCAGAGGAGAATACTAAAAGCTTTGAAACATAGACCTACAAAGCTTGAGAATAAATACATGAATTCATGCAGTAATTTTTAAGAAGAAGACATTGAATTCCATTGCATTGGACAGGACAACAGTTGTGGTTTTGTCCTCTGTAGAACTAAGTAGGTCTGGGAGATATCAGAACTGATTTTGAAGAAGCTTGTGGCTTGGACAAAATGGTAGAGCAGTAGTCAACTGAGTTTTCAAGATTGTACAGTCAGTCATGAAAGTGGTTATTGATAGCCCTAAGGTAGCAGTAGTGACAGTAAAAGCAATCCAGTATTTTTAAACAAATCTGCAGTTTTAATCATACCTTTGCAATCTACCAGTAATTGCAGTTAAATTTGCAGATTTGAATAGCCCATTTAATAAAACATGTAGTGCTAGTCAGGCTTTTAGTAACTCACTTGATTGCTCTGTTATTCATTTGTTTCATGTGAATTTTCCAGGAAAATGATGAGGAAGCAAGAAAAATTGCTAAAGAAGGACAACTAATGGCAAGAGAATTACTTCAGCCTCACAGGTTTTACTGCTACTATTATAAAGTGCTCCAGGTGAGTACAATACATCACTTTATTACTTTCCCCCCAGCTGCTACTGCTACTGATGCTATAAATTTCATCTTCAGTCCTTACTTAGATCAACAGCAGACATGGTACATATTACTATAGATGAGTGTGAAGAGCTTTGCTAAACTCTGCTTCCTCAGTAAAGATGCTACCTGACATAATAGTTATTTTACAGAATCAGGAGAGGGTTTTTTTGCCCCCATCCCCAATCAGCCCTGTTTTCATTGTCACTTGGTATTTGTTTTCCAATAGAACTCTGTAGGAAATAATCTGTATATCCAGTTTTCTTTCTTTTTCCCTTCGTACTTCTCACACTTATATCATGAGCTACTCTACTACAAAACAATGCATATATGGAAAAAAAGTTCCAGAAGTGTGACTAGTAGAGTGTAGGGGGTGAAGTAGGCCCAGTAGTCATTTCTTCCTTAGAAAAAGCAAATCTCTAGTGCAAGTAGTTTGTCCTCTCTGAAAGTATGGGTTTATTTTCCTGTACTGCTGTGCAGTTATACGTCAGCTTCGTCACCCACAGGTTAACACAAAGTTTGGAACTGTTCAGTGTACAAAAATGACATTTTAGTTCATTTTCTGCGTAAAGTGGTTAGGCACAAATGATGACAATATTCAAGTTACCATAATAATAGGCAGAAACATGAAAGGAGGCTGTCGGAAGCAATGTAGCCTATTAGTAGGTGTGTTACAAAGACACCTTGTGCAGAGGTTGTAAACAATGACATAAGGAGCCTGGATAAAGGTAGGCTTGTGAGTGGAAGGGAGGAGGAAAATTCTGCTTCATGAATTATATGTTGGTGCTTATAGCATTCTTAAATGTTGTTTACATATTTCAGAAATATGCTGAACGCCAAGCCAGCAAACCTGAAATACGGGACGGAATGGAACTTGTACCTCAGCCTGATGACAGGGACTCAGTGTGCAGTTGCCACAGGAAAAAGCCTTTAAGGGAAGATCTGTAACTGTACTGGATGGAGAAAATGACCCACTTAAAATGCAAGACTAGGAATTAAACTGTGAAAGACTCTTATGCAGTAGCAGACATTCTTAGTAGTGTATTCTTGTTTTTTCATACTCTTTTTCACGCTCATTCTGATCTGCAATGTTAGTTCTCACAATTTTGGCTCCATGACCACCACTAGACAGACACTGAGCCTGCAGTGGGGAATGTCTGGGGGATTTGTTTGATGTACTGCATCAGCAGGAAGAAGAGCACAGAGCTGCTCGTGTTCCAGATGGCACCTATTTACTGAAGTTTTATGAGGAACTAGTCACCACAGAAGATCTTGCCATGAGTCAGTGCAAGTTACTCTAAAGGAGCATTTGTGATACGTTGAAACAGTGTTATGATTTCTTTATGAAGTTTACCTCAGTGTTAGATGGTTTCTTGTATACAAAACAATTTTCGAAGTAGACAAAGAAAATGAATATTTGAGATTCACAGATATCGGATCCGGTCATGCTTTCAGATTATTTTGTGGTAACAGACAACGTGATACAACACTCATCAATTTCAGAGGAAAATGGAGAGATGGGGGGGAAAGATTAGAAAAATATGATTATAAGCATCATGGCTGTGAATCACCAGAAGTAAATGCTGCTTTAAAACAGACTCTGTAGCTATCACAATCACAGTGCTTTGGGTGCCGAGTCATCACTCTGATGGCCTGTTCCCTGCCAGTGACTGTCTCTGACTAGGCACAGGTCCACAAAAGGACTTGGGAATTTCAGGCTGTGGGACACACTGGTGTCTTAGTTCAACAATACCGTCTACAGTATTCTAGACTACGTGAAATCTGAAATTTGTTAGCAGAGTTTTAGACCACCCAGGTTTACCTTTTTGGTAATAGTCTAGGGGTTGGAGTCCATGTAAAGCATTTGGGAAGCTGGTTGTCCTTGGTTTAATTCAAAGCTGTTTTTTCCAGAGGTCGCCTTAGCTCCAAACTGGACAACCAGAGGTTTTCAGGTCTTCTGGTGAAGTTCACGTGCAGCCATGAAGCTAGCAATGTGAAAAACACAAGGGCAGAAGGAGCTGGTCATACCTTTTTGATAAAGTCTGCCTTTGGGTGGGGCAGAAGAAAAATCCTAGTCCTGGATGCAGCTCCAAATACCTGCGTTGATTTTTCCCCAAGTTTGTCTACTTCAAAATGCATAAATAGTCCTGGTAGGAGACACCAATACCAAGACTAGTGCCCCCAAGCACCCATTTCTGTGTTTTCATCTTGGCTAATGCAGCCTGCCTAAGCAGCTCCTGATTCACTGCAGTCAGATGAAAGCTTCCATGGAGGCCAAATTCTCCTTACACTAAAAAGAATTGAGATGTCTTCAGACGGTGGACTTGTCTGATTGATGTGGTGCACAAAATTTAGTGCTCTACATGTCATGCAGGGTTCGTTCTTGGTTCTACATCAAAATTTTTGCATTGCAGCAGGAGGAAATGCAGTATGCTAAATATGGAAAGAACTTTGGCTTTCTAGAGAGATCAATGCTACTGTCCATCAGTCATTTGTTACATTATCCAGTTAAGAAGAAAACCTGTATGATGTTGCTCTACCCATAATCCTCTTTGTTCTGGTTCTAACACTCGTCTTTATAAAGGTTGTATTTTTATTTAGCATGAAAATCAGTCCTAGAATTTCAGGCTGTAAGTACATGTTCAACTCATCTGACATAAAATTTTCTACATCAGAGTTCAGGAGCAGGGTTCCATTGCTGAAGCTGACACTTAATACTGAGTATGTGCTCCCCTTTTGTGTATGGTCATTTTTACTGTATTACATGATCTTATTTTGGGAAATTACCCATTGTGCCACGTGCTTTTTATATTCACCTCGAGTTTATGGAGGTGGTGTGCTCAGCCAAGGCAAGTAAGCATAAAAAATGTTTGAACAACAGTTTTCCACATATTTCAAGTTCAAAAGTGATTCATTTATATTTTTTTTAGTGGGAGAGAATAGGGGGAGTCATGATACATACTTCATGATTCTTTGGAAATACCTATGTAGGAAAGCTTGCCTAACTTGAAACAGAAGTCTTTCAAACTGAAGGAAGAATCAGATAAAATTTAAATTATGAGTATAAATAAATGTGAATATTTTATCCCTCCTTTCTTCCCTTGTAAAAAGGGAAAGAAACTATTCTTAATTCTTTATGCCAAAAAAAATCCTTGCTTTTCTAATAAGCATAGCTTGAAAGCAAATACTAGTTTGTCAACAGAGTGCCTTACAGATGCTTTTATAGCTTACAGGCAAGAAACATCCTGAAAAATATGACTGCATTCATCTTCTTGTTGTAATTAAAAAAATAGTAGAGTGGTGGTGAAACTTTTACTACAAGTCCATAGTAATTTGAGAAATTCTGGATCAGTTTCTAACTATGGCTCTTCCAAAGGTAGAAGAGGACAAAGTCTCTCTTCTTTCCATTGGTGCTACTATATGCAATTTAAATTGTAATGGAGAACAATCATAACAATTTCCCCACCAGGGCAGAAAAGATGTCAGATCTGTTTGAGTTTGATGAGAGGATGGTACTCATTGGCCTGGTATGTTACAGGAAATGCTAAATATTGAGTAAACCCTGGTTTTGCAAGTAAAGTGTAATACATACATTAAATAGAATTTTTAAGTGGCATAGACTGGACTTTGTATTATTCTGTGGTAGTTCTTGAACAGCGACCGTTCAAAGGTGTAAAAATCTCTTGTTGGTGGTAGTTCTGGAAAATCATTACCATATCACAGTACTAAATTTTGCTATAGTAATTTCAGTTTTTAAATAGGAGTGAAACCTCTCCTGTTTTCGTCAGGGATTTACCAGTGATGACAGAGGTTTATTTGTTTGAAATAGTATGTCCTAAAGCCCAGGGCCAATGTTTTCAAACACAGGAATCTGCAGAGAAGGGGTTTGACTTCCAGAAATATTGGGAAGGCAGAGTCTTTACCTAAGGTTCTTTATTTTCTGATTTCTTCAACCTTAACATAGCTTCATATAGTGAACGCTGCTTTTATGTTATGTCATATATATGTCCTAATATATTTACGCTTCTCCATTTGGAAATACCCAATCTCAATTTTGTCTTGAAATGAGAACTAGTAAATCCTGATCTGATGAACATAAAGGAGATACAGTTTCATATATATTTTAGACTGGGTTTTTTTTACATTTACCTCAAGATCACCAATATACTGGTTTTGTGACAGAATTATGCCAGGCCTGCCTTGTAGATTCATGATTAAAAAACCCTATAATCAAAGCTTGTCTGATGGAATGTTAGATTCAAGCATCCATGCTGGGAAGCATACGCCCGACATTTATTACATTACAAAGTAAATTATTTAGTTAGGGAGGAGAGCTGACAAGCAAAACATACATCACCTGTTGGAGCACGTCTGAGAAACTTGCAAAGAAACTATAATAAGGAAAAGAAGCATTATATAAACCTACAGTATTATCAACTCCTTTAGCACTGCAGTTTTGCAAATACTTTGTCTGTGAGGGCGGTGATGAAGTGCAAGTGCATTTATATTAATATATTTTTGTTTAAGTTCACATGATTTAATGGCTAGAATCTTCTTGTCTGTGAGGAGTTTTATAGCATTTTAGTGAGGCTATATGAGTACTAATGCTTGAGTTTTGAGTACAGTGCTTACATGTTGAGTTGTTCATAGGAAAGTCTATACTGCAGCCAGTTACGGCACTAGTTTTGGATTTTGCTGTGAGAATAAGGGGAAAAGGATTATTTTTAAACATCTGTAGCACATTCCTTAATTGAGTCCCATCATGTGAGCAGTGATGAGCAGGAGGTGTGCTAGCAGGAGTGTGGCCAGCAGGTCAAGGCAAGTGCTTCTTCCCACCTCCCTGGCAGTTGAGAGGCTGCAGCTGGAGTTTTGTATTCAGCCTTGGACTCTCCGGTACAAGAAATACGTTGACACCCAACATGGACCACCAAGGTGATAAAGGCAGTGGGGCACGTGGTGTATGAAGACAAGCTGAGGGAGCAGGGTTAGGTCAGCCTTAGAGAGAGAAGGCTTCTCAGAGGGTCACAGCAGAAATCCTAACAACAGACACAAGCTGCATCATGGGAAATTCCAGTTAGATAAGGGGAAAAAAATCCTTAACTGTTATCCCTAAGGAGATGAAGCTTGGTCTGTGTGACCTCCAGATGTTCATTATTCTGTGAGCTACATTTCAGTCACACAACAAGCATTTAGCTAGTCACATAGCAGAGGATGAACTCAGCTCTTGAGTGTCTGCAAGAGGCAACATAGTCTTTCTGTGCTGACACTTGACACTCTTCATGGTTATGTCTCCTTCGATAATACTGACAAAATTTTGCATGTATTTTTTTGTTGGCTTGTAAGGCTATAAAGTTATATATTAATTATATATGAATACTAATAATATTTATAATATAATAATTTACCTTACTAATCTGCATTATCACAATATATCCTAGACATGCAGTACACAGAAGATTTGACAGAAGTGAGATATGTTGATTTGGCATTACAGGCCTGGACTGAATGGGCAAGACCTGCTTTTTGAAGAAGGTGAATATATACTTTACAGCTATGAGACTATTGTAAAATGTTGTGAATACAGTTATGAACCATCAAAGTAATTGATTTTAAGCAGTCAATGAGAATATTAATTTATATTATTTATTTATAAGTTATACATATGCTCAAATGCCAGCATGCTCTGTAGGCCACTGGTGAATGAGCATGACATTCCCATCTCATTCCCAACACTAAAACAATCAGTCAGGATCCATGTGCACCACAGGTTGGCAGTATAGTGTGGGGAGACTCAAGACAGCTCAGCAGAATGCCAGAAGGGCCTACCCATGCTGGACATGTGAAACATGATAACCTTCCTGCTGAAAACCCACAAATTACATTATCCTGAATAGAACCTGTCTGAAAGATGATCAATTCAAATTGTACTTGTGACACCTTAACTTCCCCTGTAGCTTATGTGACTCGAAGAGGTCGTTCACCATTAGCAGATCATTTTGCCCATTTTTGGGTCAACACTTTCAGCTTTTCTTTGTCTCCCAAAATGCCCAGTGAAGCTGTTTCACCACTCCAGCTGCAGAGATCTGCCATCTCATTTCTGATACCCACGATAAACCAAAATGGTTGCTACCACATTAATATCCTGCAGGTCCAACACCTGATTTCATCTTGCATGTTACTCTCACCAAAGTTTTCACTGTTGCAACAGAAAGATAATTTGAGTATCTTACTAACTTTAACAGGGAAATCTCCCCTCAGAGTGAAAATAGTTTAGAGTGAAAACTAGGTTTGCTTCCAAATGATCTTTTTTTTTGCTCAGGACCATCAGCTTTTACCTCAGGAAGAAGGTAGTTTTGTCAGCACAGTTAATTTCATTTAATGAAATTTTTTTCATTGAATGAAAAAAAAGAAATATTGTTATCCCAAACCAAAAAAACACCACCCTGCCGGTAAAAGTTGTTACTCTTTTTAAAAAAAGATCCCTGTTACAGATAGGTTGGTATGTTCTTTGTAGTGAAGGCAGAATCTGAACTGACCTTTATAAGCAAAATAAATTTGAAGGGATATTTCAGGAACAGGCTATCCTGTATTACTGTGCACTGATAGTGATCTCCAAGATTAGATAATTCAAAAAAGTGAAAATAAGAGCTTGGATTATACAGTAAGATTTTATTTGCTAAAACATAAGATACAGAAGAATCAAGAAGACATTATACCTCTGACATGGGCACTCAAGCAAAATCTTGTAGTGAAGAGATTCAACTCATTCTGCCAAACGTCCTTAAGTTTATTTAGGCTTTTTGGCAAGGTGGGTTATTTAGAAAATGTCAGGAATGTATGTTAATGATAGAAGCTGCACCTCTGCCAATAAATTCTGCTTTCTTCTGCCATAGGAACAAAGGTACTTTAAATGTGGACTAACCCTCACTGACAAATTCCAGCATGCCATTTCACACTACAACCAATCCATATTATTTAGACTTTGGTATTTTCTCTATTTCCTGAAAGATTTATTTGTGTCTGTAAGGTAACCAATAGTCACACTGATCCCAAACTTCCTGTAACTGAACCTGAAATATAAGTGTGAATTTTAAATACCTGATTTGTACTAAATTAACTTTTGACTCTTTAAAAAACCAAGCATTTAAAGGTGATAGAGATCACATAGATTATGAATTTCTAACAATTGTAAATATTTGGCAATCCTTAAATACAGATAGTACGTAGATAAGATGCAGAATAATTCTCAATATTTCTTGTGAAATAGTTTCCAAATTCTGATTACCTGTGGGATGGCAGATTTCCCTGTGGTGAAATGTTGTCTCAAATCAAAGTATTCCCAAAGATCCAGAAAAAACTGACTTTTTCCTGAATATTAATAATACTATATGTATAGTGAATTGTTCACTGGAATCGTTAATCTTTATTGCTATTTAGTCTTTTGCCAAATAGATATAGATATAGATGATATAGATATAGGTATAGATATTTCCCTCATTGCAGTTCATTCCAGTCACAGAAACACACACTGTCAATTGGATCTTTTATTTCAAAATGGAGAGAGACATGGGAAAAATTGAATTTTTCCTGTAAAATCTGAACCGATCAACTCAGAACATACAATATGTTCACTTAAGATGCCAGTTTGAATGAGGTCTCCTCTAGGTCTCCTTTAGGTCTCCATCATATGCCTGTCCTATGAATCTAATGAAATAAAATCTTCAGGAAGTCCTTCATGATCACACAGCTCTGAGTACCATCCACAAACTCAAGCATTTACTTGAATCTGGTGATCATTGAACTACCCTCACATGCAGTAGATGTTTTCTCCATTCCAGTCCCAAGTCAGTATTACGCCAAAGCCAAACAATTCTTCTGCTCAGAACCCACCACCTTCAACCTTCTCAAGCAGCTATGGTCCACTGTCAAATGTGTTTGCTATATTTAATATCAAGTTACATCCTGCCTTGATGACATGCAGTAATGCCCAATTGTTGTCAAACTGGATCTGTTAAGTGGGTTACTAGGTGCAGTTGTCACCAGTTCTTTGATGGATTATCTTGTTAAGGAGGCCATTAAAAAATCACTTTTGATGGGGAATACAAATTATGTTCACAGGGAAAGGCCAGACTCTGGTCCCGTTAGAGTAAACAGCATTGGATTTTAGCTGAGTGCATTCAGATTTGTAACAATGTCTTGAATTTTAATATAATTACCTGATCCTATGAAAAAATTAAGGGAAAAGCACCTGCTGTTCATAGACAAATGAAAAATTAGCTTGCTTATCTGTGGGGTTAAGACACAGGACATCTAAATCTAGCTAAGCAGTTTCCTATTTCTAAGAACTTGATAGCTTTACAATCTGTCCCCTCAATCAATTCCCTTGAACCACTCCATCATTTGTCAAGACTAGCTAAAACCCTAAAGCAAATAAGAAATTATATGCTTAACTGGCAAAGCTGTGGAGATGAAATTTAGTTCCTTGTCCGTTAGATTTATTTCTCATGGTTACAGCATCAACTAAAATTTTAACAACCTCTGCCCAGATATGAAGACCCCAATGAATGTGGATAATAAACTGTCATTTTCAGGACAACAGAGGCAACATCAACACCCACTGAACTCATTAAATTGGCCCTTGAAAATTGCATCATATCAGATTGTAGTCTCCTACTTGTTTCTTAGAAAAAAAATGGTCTGTTCCTGAAAAGATCTTAATTCTATAGAAAAAGAGAAAATATGATACTGGTCACTTAAGTAACCCAATTTATTAAGTAAGAAAAAATTAAGACATTTTTTGTGGCTTCTCACTTAAAATGGTCTGGCTTTTACTGCAAAACTGTTAATTAACCTTATGATTAATTTTGGACTTCTTAAGGTGAATCACTATGCTGTATTATCCCAAGTTAATAAGTGGTTAAAATTTTCCATATTCATCAATTGCATGGGAAATAAATATTTTCTGATTAAATAAATATATTCTGATAGTTCTCAAAGACTTAAAAGTGGTTGCCTGAAAAGAAGACAGAATAAAACTACGTTAAGGCTCTCTTTCACACGAAATACTGTATATTGAGGTGAATCTAAACCTATAAAGTTTCTCCTCTTCCCCTTCTTGAAAAAAAATCATCAATTCACAAAGGATCAGTAGTTCACCAATTGCTGAGGCAGATTTTCCTTTGGGAAAGAAAGCAAGCAAAGCAAACAAATCGTGAATTACAAAATTAATGTTTCAACTTCACAGGAGCACTTGCTCCTGTCATAGAGCCAGCAGGTATTCCCTTGGCTGATATCTCAAGGTCTGAGAGCCGGGACAGCTTTCCTGGCACTTCCCCAGGATCAAGCATTCACTCACAGTAGGGAAATCAGCCCCTGTATTTTCAGTTAAGCCAATGTTTATTACAGGGTCCTCCCTTTTTCCATGGAACAATGCCATCTATTTATAGTTACAGCTGCCTTATTTGTATACTACTGCACCTACATTTCTATTCTCCCTATATTGTCAGACTAATACTTGTCTGGATTTAGCTTTGCATTTTAATTTAATGTTAAATTACATGTAATTGCTTTCTGTAATAAATTTTAATTTGGAGTACCGATGGGGATGAAGGCCTCTGGCAAAAGCTGGCTCTTAGAACTGGCCTGTGTAGTTTCAAAAGCTATCTTGTGAGTATAGCTGGGCCTGCTTTCAAACAGACTTTATATTACTTTCACAGCTTTTTGATCACTGTTTCAAAGTCTTTGTCTTTGAAATCAAGTTGCAGTATCATCAGCAAATCTAGGGTGTGTTTTCTGTTGTGCTTTATGTCTTTATGTCCTCTTCTTCAATCAAGGATGTTGAAACTCTGTTATATAAAAGGCAAAAGGTTTTGTGGAACAGTATCTCCTGGCTCAATCAGTACAGGCATTCTCCTCTTTTATTTACCTGATTTTATCCATCTAGCTGATCTAACAGCACTTACCATATATAAGAGGTTTACTTTAAAATAAAAACCAAAAACTTAAGGGTTTAGTTTGACTTTCTTTGCCTGTGATAAAGTAAATAATACAGGATAACATGCTACATGTTAAGAAGGATTAATAAATTAAAATGAAATAAAATTTCTTCTTTCTCTGCTGCATTCAGAAATTCCCCTTACCTGGGGCTGGATCAACAGTGTGAATATGATACCTGAGAGTCACCTCTCAGGTCTTCACATTATTGACAAAGGAAGTCAAAGTAGTACACATGCTGCTACCATATCCAGCTGGTCATGGGCTATCCAGAAATAAATGTATTTATTTGCTTATCTGGTAATCTCTGATTTAAGAAACAGAGATTCTGCTTACTTACCAAACTGATGGACATTACATAAAAATACAAATGAACTACACAATAATTTTAAAGTGGATCTATTGGGAGATTCAATTGCATGTCTTCAACTCTCATTGAAACCAATGACAAAATCTACTTCGTTGGCAGTAGGAATGATTTCCTTCTTCTTCTATTATTCTTTAAGTAGTTGGATATTCTGACAGGGAGAATACTCACCAATGCTCTCCTTCCTGAATGTTCTTGATGCAACTTTGATTGAAACTCTAGAACTATTCAGTAATAGAAGTATCATACTAAACGAATATTAAATTTTTAAAAAACGACCGAGAGTCACTCCCTGGCAGCCAGCAGACACCGTGGGCCTGGAGCAGACAGGGCTGGCTGTGGGAGTGCCAGCTCCCTGTGAGTCACCCCCTCCTCCTGGCTTGGTGCTCAAAGGAAAAGGCCGATTTCTTTGCTCATTCCCAGCTGGTGGGAGGCACAGTTGTCAAGCCATGACATGAGTTTCAGCTTAGGTTGCAGCTTACACCTGAGTGTCAGGCTGAGGAGGAAACAAGCACTGTGGAAAGATACATGGACTCAACCATCTGAAATGGGGTAGTTTCATTGTTCAGGGGTGGCTTTCTGTGATCTTCATTAAAGCTGCCAGTTGGAAGGGACCCACAATGATCACTGAGTCCAGCTCCTGGCCCTGCACAGGATACCACCCCAAGAGTCACACCATTTGCCTGAGAGCCTGAAATCCTGTGTATTCCAACCTCAAGGATGATCACAAGGATGATTCCAAACTTTCACTGGTATCTTGTTCACTGTAAGGTTCACCTCACATCTTTCTGCTCTCTCATGGTATCCAGGTGTGTTTTCTGGACCAGCTGTTGTGAAAGGCCACTCAGAAACCTGCTCCTGCCTGCTTTGCCTTTTGTTATTACTGTTTTTTCCTTCTGTGCATGTCCTTTTTTTTAATTCAGGGTCATGTACTTAGGGAGGTCACTCTTCCAGGAGGACCTACAGGCTTGCTTGTCCATCAGATGACTCTAATTCATCAATCATACACATATCCTCTGTTATTATTTAAAAAGAACGAGGAAAAGAATTCTTCAAGGGTCACAAGTAGTTACTTACTTACAGCTAGAAAAAAATCCCAGAAAGGATATGGATATGATGACCTAGTTTTATTAAAAAAGAAAGTTGTGTACGACTAAAACTATTTTTCAGAATATCTCTGTAAATTCTAAGCTGGAGGAAAAAAAGCTGAGTTTCACTTGGTTGTTTTCAGGAAAAATAAAATGAGGGATCTAGATGCTCTATTTCAACCTACTTTCTAAATAGTGAATGTGGGACTGTACTTTATACCAATACATACTTCTCTCTAAAAGCTTTTTCAGTATTAGTTTATTCTAATATAAAAACAAACTATTTCTTCTAAAAATGTGTTCAGTTTCTCTTACATGAACATGATTTATTAGACCATTTCAATTTCTTAAATTCTCTAAGGTTGGAGCAAGAAAATCTATTCACAGCTTTTTTCCACAACAAAGTAAGTTACAAAGACTTTTTGTTATATATTTGCACTTCTCTAAAGGATGCCCATATATTGTTTTATAACAAAGAACTTACAGGTTTTAGAGGAACAGATCTTCCTCCTCTGGTGAGGAGCAATTACCCTCAGGAGATGAGTGCTGTACAAGTTAGGGAGTAAAATCCATTCTACTAGTGGCTTGTTGGGTTCCACTACTGGCTGTGTCACTGCTTTATAGTTGTGGCACAGGGTTGTAAAATAAAGCTCATTACAGTAATTTAAATCAGACAGTTATTTTGGATTGCCTCCAGCCTTTTCTGGGTCCCACAGCTACGGATGGGATGCACTGTGAGGTTGAAAACAACTAAAACTGTGATCCAAGGGAAAACAAAGCTGAACATCAAAGTAAAGACAAAACTAAAGGAAAGGAAGAACAGAAGAAACTAAGCACACAGAAGGCAGCTGTCTTTTAGAGTTAATTACAATAGACTGGAATTCATTTCTTACAAGCCACTTGAAAGCTACTTGATAATTATAAAAATATTTATAAGCCCAGTTAACTTCCTTTGCTTATTCTTGGGAGACTGGTGTATTCTCCCAAGATGATGGTGTAGATAGATAGATGGTGTATTCTTTAGGCAGCTTTGCCTGCCTGCTAGAAACCTCACTATGTTATGCAAGTTTTCTAGTTTCTCTACTAAAGGGCCTAAACCTGCTCAAGAGCCTGTACTGCCATGTACTGCCAAGTAATTCTCAGTGCTGCAAGTACTGCCAAGTAATTGAAACAGAATATTCACAGTAATATACTTTCTGACCTAATTTCTCTGTAGGATGCAAGCATTACAGATCATTATCTTTCCACTTGCAGACAGGGTTGCTAGCAGATACTGTCATCAAAATCAGACTAGGTACTGTAAGCATCACTTTACCATATGGGGTATTCTCTGTGGTATTCTTTCTGAATTGCCACTGCATGAAAGCATTAAGAGTATTTGCATTCACTAAATGTGTTCAGCAAAGCAAGTCAAAGTGGATAAAACTACATTCCTAAATCCACACTAATCTCTGCAGTGCTAACAACTTGTCATGTTACTGACTTAGAGATTTGGTTCTGCTCTTACTAAACCACAGCCTTTTTTTTTTTTTCCCAGCTGAATCTTAGTTTTTCTGTTGATTTCAGCTGCACCTGACTCTTAATGCAGACTTTTAGTGGCCTGATTTATTCCACCTGTCTTTGGGCTCTTAGCAGAGATACATCAGCAACAAGCAAAAGTTGTTCAAGATTCTTTTGTTATCAGCAGGAAGAAACTGGGATCTCTGCAAGGTAATTATTATCTTGGCTGTTGTAAAATTGCTCTGGGGAAGTACCTTTCCAGTTCTGACAGCCACAGAGGGAGCCTGTGGTGTGTAGGCTTCTGATTTCTGTGCTACAAGGAGACTTGAAGAATGGTATGAAGTGCTTAAATGTTCTTTCACTTGAAATATTTTACTACCTGTGTCTGCTTTGATTCAGGCATAAAATGCTTGTCTCTTGATCCTTGGTATTTAAATAGCTTGAAAAAATCATAATCCTGTGTAAATTTCTAATGCTTTTGGGGTATTTAGCTAAGTGTTGTGGCTACCTCACCTGAAATTGCTGGAAGGAAACTGGTTTATTTTCCTAGATTTCTGGCATTTTTACTAAATTTCTGCTTTCCTTCTATAATGATTTAGTTTCTATCTCAAACCTCTTTCTCCTTTTTTAACTTTCCTTATGCACACAATGTCATTAGTATGCCTCAATTCAATTATACACAAGGAAAATGATGCATTAGGCACATCTATACTTTTGAATTACTCCAAGGATTTAACTGGTTTTATTGTGTTTTATTGTTGGCATAGGGTTTTGTTAAGTGAGATTGTAACACCACTGCATGTGCACTTAATTATTTTAGAATTAAGTTTATTTTGGTTCTGACTGTACTTTTTGAAGAGAAACAATTCATCAATGGCTGCAAATGCAGTCTTTTGCAGCACTTTCTGTTTAACACTTCCAATATTAGGAAATGGTATCTTGGTATCTTCTTGTAAAAAAAAAAAACAACCCAAAAACTGTCAAAGGCCACACATCAATACATGGGAGTGGTATCATGAATCTTTCAAGAAAAACAGCTGGTATGTATTAATCTGCAAGGATAAATCACTTTCAGATCATAAAAAATTGAGCAACTCTACAACAACAAGCCCTGATTTTCTTCTCAGTGAATGACAATGCATTTTCAGTAAATTCTAGTTACCTCATAGAGAGACTTGGAAGACCAATATCAAAATAATGAGTTATTCATAAATTGGATCTGTTAAATGCATTGTGACAGCCAGCAATAAAAGTAAATTATTTTATATAGAGAACATGTTGTAACAGCCTCCTCCTCCAGTTAAGAAACCTATTAAAGTCCCTGGTGTATAGTCAATTGGATCACTTCCATACTGAGATATTCATATTTCTAATAAAGAGTAACTGTAAAATGTAAAAAATATTTTTAATATAATCCTATTAGTTTCTTAAAATGGTTTTATAGACATGCAATTTCTTAAAGCACTGTTTAACTTTAAAAGCTTCAAGCATGCTTATAATTAAGAGATTAATAGTTCTTTCATAGCAACAAGCTATAAAAGACCCCTCAGCTACAACTGTAATGCAGATGCTGTAATGAAACCAGAAAACAATGGGTAAAGTAAGGGAGGGACAGGCTGAGAGCCATATTCAGGAAGGGCTTTTGAAATAAATAAATAAAAAAAGTGTAGTTTATAACCATTAGAACAAAGACTCAAAAATAGTGTAGGAGTGAGAAGGAAAGTGGTTGAGAAGGAAAGTGAGAAACAGGGAGCCCACAAGCTGACTTCTGTGTTTTACATAAAATAGAGCTGGTAATTTGGAGCTGAATGATGACAGGACACTTTTGCTTTAAGTAATGGTTGCATATCCTGAGGAGAACCAGAGGCTCAAAGGTCTGTGTTTATCTTTCTGTACATAAAGTCTGCCTTAACACAATGCCTTGTGTATTGTCAGTGCTTTACGAGACCTTATGTGTAAATGACAGAATTAAGGTGAACAGATAAGAGATAATTATAATGAGGTGTGTGTCACATGGAAGTCTGCACCCACAGTGGTTTTCACAGACCTAAATAAATTGATTTAAAACTGGTTTTAATTACACTGGTAGGACAGCTGTGTGCTGATAGGGCATCAGTTTCTGTGTTTTGTCATAGCCAAGGGGCTCTTAGTGTGTATGATCTACTTACACATTATGCAATGCATAGGTGTGTTAACATAATCAACTGATTAATGTAGCTCATGAGGCAAGTCTAAAAACCAAACAAAATCGTATAAAGAACCAGAGTCTCCTTTCCTTTACACTGAAATGATTGAAATGTTTTGATGTAATTTAGGACACACAGCACTATCTAGAAAAAAAAATCAGCCAACAAATTTATTTTGTGAGAAATAATTTTGCATTTTAAACAATGGGACAATATGAAGTGAGAATTATTAAGTAAAAGAAAAAACAAACAAAAAACCCCCCAGAGCATTGATATCAGATATGTCTCATAATTACAGAAACTACTTTGTTAATGTGCCATCTTAGGGAAATTTAATTTGCTTATATCTTCATTTCTGAAGTACAAATAGCACTGTCTCTAGCTTTGTCTCTCTGTTTATAGTTTTAAATTAGTGTTGCAAGGATTTGTAGCAGGTATATGTATAGAGTAATTTTAAAGATGCAAATTGTATATTTACTTGTGTTTCCACTCTTGTTTAGACTTCCAGTTTATTAAGTCACAACATGATCCATATCCACACCTTAACTTCAGTGGAAGAGAGTCTTTTACTCCCTTTCAAGAAAGAAACAGATTTCATATCAGGACCAGATGTAACACCAGTAAGTTCACTTTTTCTCTGAGAAACACCTTTTTCTAATGGATATAAATCCTAAGCGGTTATTTTGCTTGTATTTGTTTATATTTTCTCTACACTTTGTAATGTGGAGTTGGAATTTCAGCAGAAAAGCTGACTAAACAAGTATTTCCCAACTGAAAAAGCAAATGTCAGCTCCTTTTATAGTGGACTCTGCTGTTTATAAACACCAATGTGAATGTTCCGCTCAAAATGCATTTGCAGTAATTTAGTTTTTCAAAATGCATTTCTTCAGAGCACAGCACAAGGCTTCTGCACAGTAGATTGCTGAATTAATGCTCAAACTTTATACTCAAAGCTGAAAAATTGTCTCAAAGTGATCCTTTATTTTTAGCTCTTATTATCAAGATTTTAATCTTTAACCTGTTTCAGTTACATTTACTTAAATGCCTTTTGCCTGTGAAGTCATCCCCTCTAACTGTGATTGTTCTCTCTCTGTCCAAAGCTGTTTGCTTTACTTCTGGCAGCTGCCAACACAGAAGTTCCCCAGGAGAAGGGGACTGTTGTCACAGTCAGTACTGCTTTTAGGGAAGATGAAGCCAAACCACAGGGCTTGTCTGCAGCATCAGCCCTAAGGAACCATGGAATTCACCTTGGATTTTGCATAACTAAAGTCTTTGCCTTTATTGCTAAATAATAAAGGGGTTAGGGAGCCCAAGGGCCATGGGTCAAGCAAGCTGGATGCCTGATGCTCCACACTGCTCAGTCATCTCCTACTTTGTGCTCAGCTTTGGGCAGCATCACTTGGCTTTTTCTCAGTTTTAGTTTGTCAGAGAGCTCATTTCAGAAACAGGGTGCAAAAGGGACAGTGGATAGCACTGCACGGGGTTTGGCTCAACAGCATTTATATGCACTGGTCTGTGGGTGCAGTCAGAGAGTCTGGGAGAAAAAGGAAATGCAAACCAATGTGAAGACAAACTGAGTAAGAGATACTAAGCAGGCTTGGTTAGACGTTGTTTCCTTTATGTCTGATTAGAGTAACTGACTTTTAATTTTTGAGTAAAGTGATGTTACTTTCCAATTAATGACTTACATAACATGTGAGCTATTTCAGGTATCTTGGCAAACTTGGTGGAATGAAAATCACGACCAGGGAGTACTGCTCTAGTCCTGATAGGCCAGCTGCCTGAACACAGGTCAGGACACTCCACGAGTCTCTCCTCCATGAAAGCATTTGTTTTGGGAGCTGCCCATGAGAAGTAGTCATTAAAGCAAAACATCTTGATCATTGGTGTTATTCAGAACTTCCATGGCATGTTTAAGGGCTTGGAATCAGGGCTGGAGACTTGAAGAAAAAATGTAACTCTGCGTCTAACAATGACTGATTGCACTGATAAAATTTACGGCCTTGCTGGTAAGAAGTTAAATTCCCTTAAAGAACAGGACAGTGGGTTGGGAAGGGATACTGAGGAATGTGCACACCACAAGCTTCAGCTTACTGGACAACCATGTAATTTCAGGTTTTCCTTTGGCTTGATGGGCCCAAATCCAACAGTAGTGTCCAGGTAAAGGTAAGCTCAGGGGTACAATGACTGGAAGGTGTCTGGAAATTCCAGGTGAGTCATGAGAAGCACAACTGCCTTATTAGTTGGTCTGAACTCTGTATGGAGCACTTTCTGGATAAAGTTTTCAAAGCCATTATTTTCTCTGCTGTGGCTTGAGAAACACTAAACATTTGGTTTTCTGGAAATCAGAATCTATGAGAAATCTCACGGACTCTCTCTACCACAGAGAAGTAGTTTGGGGAAAAGCATATGTGGAGGCAAAGCTGGGTTTTGTATGGAGGTGTTAACAACTTTGATGAGAATCTAAAGGATGTGTATCTAGATGGAAAAAAAAATCACATAATAGGGTGTGAGAGCAGGATCTGCGCTCTCTACTGAGGATATAATGTACAAAACCAGTACAATGATTAATAGGAGTAACAATTTTTGATTTCAGATAGATATGGACAGTCTATGGTGAAGAAAAATACTTTAAGGACTTTTTGTTTAGTCCTTTCCTACCTGCCATTGCTTGATAGGACATTTCTCCCTTTCCTAAGTGTCCTTTAAATTTCACATAAAGAGCATGTGCTCTGTCAGTTACTTCAATTTTCAGAGAACAAACAGATCACTGTACCCCTGGACAGTATTTCCTCCCCACAAAAAAAGCCAGGATGCACTTTTGGTTGCAAGGATCAACAGAAATTTATGTCAGCTGCATGAAAACATACTACAAAAGACTCATTTTGCCATGTAGACAATATCTTTGAAAAGAAAGACACAGCATAAAGGTTGTGGGAACACTGTACAAATAAAAACCCATTAAATGCTGATTGGAACAGGAGTTGTTCATTTAGACTGCTGTAAAAAATGAATGAAATGTAAACTAAGATAATGTAAGGGTACACCCACCTTTAGTCACATTTTTAAATATAAAGATGGTTTGGGAAGAGTTATTAACTATGCAAATTAGACCATTATTTGAATGGATTCTCTGCTTATCCATATTCACTGACTACCCAATCTTGTACTTTTATGGAGGAGCAATGTCTTCTGTAAAACCACATGCACTCAGAATGAGATTTTTATGCTTGGAATACAACTTCAATGTTTTTGAGAGGTGTTTATTGCGGGTACAGTGACTGTTTGCTTTACAGACATTTCCAATATTCTGAGTTTCATTATATAGTCAATATGTCTTGTCAAGGAAGTCAGAGCAACAAAAGCTAATTTTTTTTTATTATTAAATATTTTAGAGTAATATAAAAATAAAGTACCAGCATAATTCAATTTACAACAGGGGAAAAAAAAAGCAGCCATATTACACCTGACCTAAAGTTGTCATCTATATACAGAAGTGTCCATTTAACTAAGCTTAAAAAACCCCAACCCCAAAACCCTTTGATTCATTACACGTGAGGTTCTCTGGTTTTCTTTTCTTTCACCGTGGAATTAAAGTATAGCCTCCTTTTGGAAATGTGGTTTAGCTGGTTATATCATGAGTCCTGGGTTTTGGATTATCCATTCTACCCAGTCATGTTACCACTACCAGATACAAGAGTCCAGCACTTCAGCAGATATAGATAACAGTGACGAGTCTCATGTTTAAGAATACAACACATCCCGTCTGCCCAAGCAAAGTCCTTGTAGGTCACAAGGAACATCAAAGCAGCTTGGTTGTTTAGACTGTAGGATGAACCTAAGCAGAACAAAAAATGTTTCTCAGTAATAGGTTATTGAAAAAAACCCCAAACCATCCACCAAATGCTAATATGTATAAGGTATCATGCTTGCTCCTGATATAAATTTTGTGAAATACCAGTTTGAAATGTTAAAACAGTTGGTGCAAAAAAAAAAAAGAAAAAGTTTTCTTCTAAAAGCATGCTGGATCCTTCCACATCACACCCAGGGTTTCCATCCGGGATAGAGACGGCTCAGATTTTTAGGGTCCATGGCCTGTTGTATGAGGAGGTTCACCTGCCCTCCCACACTGAGCACTGTTCCCTCCTCAACACCTTTCAGCTTCTCCTGAAGTCTCATCAGAACACGCTCAGCCACCTTGTTAAAACTCTGGTCATCACTGCTGGCAGAATAAAAAAAGAAAAACAGGCGCTCTTGGTATGGATCCTGAACAACATTTAGCCAGAAAACCATAAAGCAAGGCAACAGTGCAGCAAGAGGAGGGTAAAGAAAAAATCTTGTACCTGGCTTTTCTTTTAGGTTCTTGGGGATCAGTACCAAGTGTAGAGCTCATGTCAGCCTCATCCTCTGGCCTCTGCTGCAAATACAAAGCTTTCAAGGGGTTCATGGTCCAGTCGAAAAGAGGATCATAGAGCAGCACCTACACAGTAAATAAATCTCTTTTTAATTTCAGCTGTTAATTACAGCTAGGTCAGTGTCCTAGCACTGTTCTGTTGGAAATGCTCACACTAACCACAATATTAGGAGCTTTTGTTTTATTTTTTTTAATCAATAGAATTGGGCTAAATTGCTTAGTAGATGATCCAACAACAAAACTGCCTCTGATGGCTTGCAGGTATTGGTGTTGTTCATCTTCACAAAGTTTTGCCATCAGTCCCACCTCAGCAGTGAATAGGTAATTTTTTAATACACTGCTAGGCACTAAAGAGAATTATTAGCTTTTAATGTAAAACATAACCTGCTTTCAAAAATCAGTTTCATTCTCTTCTTTGTGACTTATGCAAAGAGGATTTAATTCAGTCTGTATTACTCCTGCTGGGAATGTTGCACTATGGCTAGAAGCATGTAAGTATTGAAGAGGGAGAACTGCCTGAAGTAAACGGTTCCCATAGAAAATGCAAACTGGTTATAACTTTATCAAAGATTACATGAATTTAAAAATCTGACCAACACCACTATGTTCTAATTCAGTACAAAACACCCAAAATGAGTATTTAATGCATATGAAGACAAAGACAAGAAACTGAAGACATTCTGGCAGGTTATTGTCCAAAAGAATGAAAAAATGCTTACCTCTACAATAGTCAACAGAGCTTCTTGAGAATTTCTCATAACAGCCATTGTTTTCTCACAGCATCTAGGAAATATTTTACAGTATTTTAGGTTGTTTTTGGTAAAATGAAATGGTATTTTTGTAATTTAAATAGTGGATATTTGTACTCTACCTAAAGTTTATTTTCTAATATAGGAGTAACCTCTCTGATATTTTCACTTGGGAAAAAAGAGAAATTTAAACATCTAAAACCAAGAGAAGACTGTGTACTTCACTGATTATTATTTCTCTGTGGAAAAGGATGACCTATTTCACTGTCTGGAATGTTCTGATATGCAGAATTAACCACTGAGTTAATACTGCCTGTTACGGTGTGCCACGATGGCAGAATTGCTTGGCTGCATGAAAACATGTACCAGGCATGCTCTGGAACACACTGGAGAATCTTGGTAGGCTTGCTTTCCATGAAATGAACAGATCCAGTGGCCAGACTATAAGCAATTTCTGAAATCTCCTCAATGACTTGATCCAGTAGTGGTTACCTATATTTGCTCCCAAGCAAACTAAGCTGCTGGAAGGAATGCCAAACTATCCTATGGGACAGGTACTCCTGTGGAAGAGGATCAGGCCTCCTGTCTCCCTCAGGACAAGAGCACACACACCAAAGTTAACTGAGCACACTCACAGCCAAGAACTTATTTACCACTTAACAGCACAGGTGTAAGGACAAACCAGGCTGGCCAAGGCAGAAACAGCACCTGCACCAGCCTTTGATACTCTGATTTACTTCAGCCAGAGCCCAACAATTCATGTTTTTCTGTATTATGGTTTCAGAAGCATTATCAAACTGTCATTTTGACAACATCACCTTGAGACTAGAAGTGGCAGTGACTGCTCCTTCATGGACAAAGGTGTACTAGGAACTACTTATTAACCTTAATTGCTGCCTTAGAAAGACAACACCTACACTGTGTACTTTTTTAAAGACATGAAATTTGGGGGTTGCAAATATTACTTCATGAATATCATCAAAGTCTGGAATGAGAAATGTCCTGCTTTTTAGGAATCCCTTGGGTCATTCACAGAAGGTAGGATGGACAGAAACTCAACTCATTTGGGATCCTGTCTGGGTGTTTTTGCAGTCCAGATCTATTATGGGATTTAGATTCTGCATTTGCAAAGTAATATATGATCCAAAATGGGAAAAAGACTCCAAACTACATTCATAAAATTAAACAGAAATTAGAGTCAAAACAAATTGGCTCAAAGACGTTTATCAGCTCTAAATATATAGTATACCTGTGAAAGAAATACAGTTCTGAAGGAATAAAAGATCATTCTGAATCAACACTTAGCCATGGAGCCTTTGGAACCACTGAGCCCTCCCTGAATTCCACAAGAGGGTGACAATAACCCATTAACAAGTGAACGGTATGAAACACCGAGCAACAATAATGAACATGCAGCTGATTATATAAATAGAAGCATTGGAGTTAAGGGTCAGCATTGAGGTTTGGGGGTTACCAGCAGACATCTGAGTCCCCTCTCAAGCAGCAGAACTGTTTAACATGTAACAATCACCAGGCTGGAAGCACTCTGCTGCCTCCTTCTCCCTGTACAATCCAGGAGCACTGACCTTCTGAAGACCCCTTCCACGCCGGTGATGCCCATTCCATCCACAATGTCCCTGGTTAACCGAAAGGGAACAGTCTCTGGTGTGGGAAGGATTTTGCCTTGCTCAAAAGCAACCCCTACATGAAAGGATAATAGAAGTTTTTAAAAAAAGTTAAAGTAAAGAAAAATTAAGGTTCTCTTGCTGTCCTACTTACCCAGATCTATGTGCACCAGTTCTGCTGTTTGTTCATCTATCAAGATGTTTTGAACATGTCTGTCCCCAAGTCCAAGAATGTAGCCAACTGAAACAAAAATGTAAGTGCTGAAATCATGTAATAAAAAACACAGAAAGCCTAAGAAAGATTATTGGTGTAATTATAATAGGTAAAAAAAAATGAAAAGTGAGAATATTTCTTCCCCCCATATATAGATACTGCCCAAGGAAAGAGCAAATGCCATTCCACAAATCCAAAAAGAAAATGTTTACTGAATGAAATTGCAAAAAGGTTATTCTCATACAGACGTGCACTGTTTTACCTACTCCACAGATTTCTTTCCCATTTCTACTTGTAGATCAAAGTTTATCAAATAATATTGCAGCTTAAAAAAAAATTAAAAGCAAGTGCATAATAGAATCAGGTTTTGTTATTATTACTATCATTAGCAAACCTCCCCAACAAAACAACTTTTGTCTAAGTCAGTTTTAAAAATCTGCAGCAATCCAAATTATAAGATCTTGTAAGCCTATGTAAGCCCTTTTCAGTGCTTTAATGTCCTTAAATTTAGAAAAACTCCAAACTAAACTATATTTCCCTTACTGTAATTTACACCTGTTAATGTTTTTATTAGCTGATGGACGTGGACAGCAGTAGTATTTCCTACAAAAATCTTTCATCTGAATTGTACTAAACTGCAGATTCACTTCTTTTTTTTTTCCTTCAGTAAAAAGGAAGTGCACAAACGTGTTACCTTCTAGAATGGGATCTATTAACAAATGTCTTCCAGATACTCAGTACAGGACTGAGTCATTGAAAAACCAAAAAATCCACAGTACTTACATTTAAGTACTTTTTTTTTCTTTATTATGACAGGAAAATCAAAAGGAAATATCCCAGAGCTTAAATAACCATTTCAGCCATGGACAATAATGTCAGTACAGAGACAGCAAAAGACTGAGCTTTTCAATTCAGCTAAAGCATCAGAGGCTACACGTGAAATGAATAAATGTTAAACAGAAATAAAGTCAGGTAAAAAACACAGAGTACCAGAATCTAAAAAAGCAAACCACTATATAAACAAAAATACACAGAATTTCATTCTTCCTTCTGCAGCAAAAATAGGGGTCTGGAGGAACAGATTAGAAATCTTAATTACAAAACTATGCTGATGTTTTTGCTGACCTTTTTTGCCCCCTACTATGCTTTTTCTGACATGTGACACAAGCAGGACAAGCCATTGTGTCTGAAATGGTATAAACTCTTTGGTTGTGCAACCTAAGAAGCTACAGTAAACAATCCAATACCTATGGAAGATGTAGCCACACTGCGAGTGTACGCCAGTCGCTTCTCAAACCACACAGCTGGGTCCAGGAATTTCTCCATGCAGAAATACCGGAACACAGGCTGAAAATTCTCACAGACTTCCATGAAGATTCTGTATTTCTCTTCAGAATGTTTCTTTTGGGCATCCTTTAAACACATAAGAAATGTTTTACCCATGACTAACTGCTTCAGAAGAAAATTACCTTTTCCTTTCTATCTACCTACCTCCCCTCCATCAAATGCTGCTCTCACTTCTTTCTCTTTCTGAGCTAAGAATTACTGTCTTTTTTTGCAGCAATTATTAATGCACCTATCTGCCTTAGTAAACAATTCTATTTTCATACACAACTCAGAGGCTAAAAACCATGGGAAAAAGCACTCCAATTTCCTTGATGCAGCAGGTGCATGTATTTTATGGGCATGTGCAGGTAAATGGATC
This sequence comes from Cyanoderma ruficeps, assembly GCA_008694505.1. Lineage (NCBI taxonomy): Eukaryota > Metazoa > Chordata > Aves > Passeriformes > Timaliidae > Cyanoderma > Cyanoderma ruficeps. The sequence goes on from VZDJ01000158.1 coordinate 8,813,298, forward strand.
TTGTTGGGAGACACTTCCTCTCTTTGCACTCTGTTCTGGTACCTCAGCTTATCTGATGGCCTCATGCCACTGTGAGAAAGTCACTCTCACTCACTCCCATACAAAAGCTCCACAAAGGCAAAATTAAATACACTTTTATCATGTTACTACTGTAGCAATTTGTAAGGAAATAGATTCTTGCACAATCATGGGTATATAAAGTGACAGGTATACTTGTCTGTAAACTTATGGTGAGGTGATCTGTGGAACTAAATTGAAAGTCTGAATATCTACTCATTCCATGCCACTGGTCACATTCATTATTAGAAATACCAAAAGTATAGTGCATAATTCTCTGTAAATTCCACCCCCCACCCCACTCCAAATAAATATTATGAATCAGCTAATTTTTTTGAGTTTTCTAAAGTTATTTGGACTCACCAGCAGTATTTTATGACACTGCATACTGGAGTAATCCTTTGGCCTATATCTCTTGTGAGCTCCTTCTTCAGTATTCACAAGGAACTCTCCGATGGGAGTTGTTCCTGAGCACCATTCCAGAACTCCACTTCTCTGGGAAAGGGGAACTACCTGCAAAAGCAAAACCATGGAGGGGAGGGTTCCACACACAAAACTATGAATACACATCCTGCAGAGCTTGAGTGCACATTTCTGTTTTTTGAAAAAGACAAAGAAGGCCACACGATGCAGCTGACCACAATATATCTTCCAAATACACACGTATACATGTATAAAAATCCACTCCATTTTTTCTACCTAATAATTGCAATTCTTTCCTAGCCCAGAGAACCTTCCACTACACATGTCAGCATAGCCTAATGATTAGCTACTGCCTATTTCCTTCAATTTTCTTTTCTTATGAAAGTCTCTTTATTTCATAATGCAACACCCATTCTATTTTCCCTGCTGTTACTCATTTTTACACACACAGAAACCTGAGTCTTACTTGAAAGTTATTCAAAAAATGAGACTTTGACTCCATCTGAGAATTCTTAAAACCACGTTAGCAATTCAGATAAGCACCTATAGAGATTCCAGAGTGCACATTTCTCATTTGTCAGAGAGAAGAGCTTATACTTCAAGAGTACTTATTCAGAGGTATTCTTCACAGCTATTATTATAATCCCAAGTACATAAAAGAGAATGAGGAAGGCACAGTTCCTGTTTAAATACATTTTCTGAATTCACAATAAGAATTTATTGCAATTCTTATTCCCAATTCCAATTCTTATTCTCAATTCTGATTCCAACATGATTTGGAATCGTATTGCCAATTCCAAAAAAAAGCCAGTTCAAATTCTGCATGAAAGACCCTAGATAGCATTTCTGAATTCACTTGTAAGGAATATTGCAAGACTAGAATTATTAATTAAGGAATATCACAAGGCAAATTAATCAGAATTCATAAACAAACTCATATGTTCAAATTTATTGACTAGCCACTTACAACTTAATGACAGTGCATTACCTAATTTCTTTTCAATTACAAGTTCATATAAAGAAATTTCTGAAGAGTATTTAAATATAACTGGATATTAAGAAATTTATTTTAATGATTTGAAAAAAAATTAAAATGTAATAAATATATTGTTTATTCCATACCTTAAGGCACAGTGACTCTTTTAATAGCACAGAAATAAAAATCCTTTTATATATTGCTTTTGGGTTAAAAAGAGGAGAAGGGGGAAATATGCTTTATTTCTCTGCTGCTGCAGCTGTTCAGGGTTACCTTGTATCTTCGGATATTTAATTTCCTCTTTCGTGTTTCAGTGTTTTGCTGGAGCAATGTATTGCACATCTGGAAAACTTGTTGCATGACAGCATCTTGTCTCAGGTCATCACGCCCCTTCAGCAGAAACAGAAAAAACAGTTCAAAAACACTTCTCAGCATCCATTAACACTTCTCAGCATCCATTTCTTGCTCAGCAAGTAAAAAAATTGTTTAAAAACTTGCACAAAACACAAGTTACTTTTCCACAATAATCACCTGTAATAAAATGTAATTAACAGGGTTTTTGTTCTCAGTATTTGGTTTTCTGTTAGTACTCAGCTGCTTAAACAGAACCATCATTAACTTAAATCACCTTTTTTTTTTTTCTTTTTTTTTGGACAGATGTTATTTCATTCACGTTTCAACCAATCTACATATCCTATGGGTCTCTCTTTAAAAACAGGTATTTCATTCCCCATTATTTAGCAACCCAGCACACAGGTGAAGCAGCACCAGTTGGCACTGCAGTTCTGATTGCTGGATGCAGATCTAGTGATCCATGCTCCTCTTTAAAGCTTTGAAAACTAACCCATACTTAGCAACAAAACAGAATTCTCCCAGCAACTGCCCAATGTTTGCATTCAAAGAGAGAATGAAATCAGCTGGGTCTACGGAGAAATAAATTTTTTTGAGATTTTTATTTCTATGTGCATACTTTTGATTGTCTCTGAATTGCAAACACTTTTTCATATGGGGAAGAAGAAAGAAGGTATTTAACACAGTATGTTGATGGATTTTATTTAGAGTACACTTCAGGTCACCAGCTAAGACATGACCAGGCAAGTCTGGCAATTGTCAGGTAAGTTACTGGATATTAATTACATGCACTGCTGAAAAATAATTACAAACATATTTAATATCACTACTTATTATTTATATTACTTATTAATAATTTGCAATTTTGTTTATTAAAGCATTCCTCAACTGAGAAAACTGACAGTGAAGCATGAAAAGTCTGTTCATGGTACAGAAATGATTCATGAGAAAACTGATAGAACTTAAAAAAGAAACTGCAGCATACCAAGTTCTCTGAGATGTCATTACAGCTGACAGAACCCACCTTAACAAGCTGCCTCCTTTCTTTACCATCTGATCCTACACAATCTATTATTTTAGGCAGATTAATGCCTCCTGCTAAACGAAATTCTCGCTTGAAAGAACTTATTGTGACCAGATTTTCATATTCTCCCGTGGGATCCACCTGAAATTAAAAATATGTTTAAAATGAATGTAAATATTACCACCATTTCACTCAGACAAAGCAGTAATAAGTTGTTTGCAAACCTCATTAGCAGACTATATGCTAAATATTAATATGAGCACTCCATCACCTACAAGGATAATACCACAAAGGCTATGAAAATGTGCTGAGCAAAGGATTTTTTTTTTTGATTCCTCCTTGTTCACCTCATTGCTAGAGGGGACGTGGTGCTGCAGACTTCCACTAGACAAGCTGCGACACAATGCCAGCCTGTCCCAGGAAACTGCTCACATATGGCTGGGGAGCACAAGGCTTAGACTAGGCTGCAAATGGACCCCATCCACCATCCCAAACCTGCTGCAGGGTACAGGATCTGTACCTCAGCCACCCCCTGTACCCTCATACCGCAGAGTAACCCTACTCAACCAGCTGTAAGGGAACACTGCCCCAGCAGGCTACATCACAGAGCTGCAGCCATTTCAGTCAGTCTGTACTGCAGGAGAAGAAAGGCAAAGAAAAGAACAATCCAGTTGAAGAAAGGAGCAATACCTGGGGACAACTGGAGCTCTACAAACAGATGTTATTTAGCATGGGTGGCAACTTCTGGCCTCTGAAGTCAAATACCTTAAAGCATTCCCTTGACTTTATAGACACAGCCTGAGGGATTTCAACACGAGGAATTCTGGCTTTGCAACATTTAAATTTAGATGTTGGCCCAAAAAACAACTGAAACTGCAGTTTCCCAGGTGGAGCATATGGCATCAAGAGGTGAATGCCTGTGCACCTATCCAGTCAACTGCTTATGCCAATGGGAATGGATCATTCCCTGTTGCTCAATGGCAAAAGCATAGGAACAGCAGAAGAGGCAAATCTATTGATTCTCATGCCTTTTGTGACACTCAGTGCCTCCCTGAAGCTCTGAGCTAGCACCTACAACACAGGAGATTCACAGTCCTAAATGCCCTGTGTGAGTTAGGCAGTTCACTATGATAGCAGCTTTTGATGAGACTACTCAGAGGTAACAGTGGCAAAGCTGTCTTTGTACAATAAACCATTATCCACCACACAAGGTCTCCTAAGGAAACCACCTCACCCTGCACCTCCCACCTGAGGAGAAAGCATCCCCATAGGTGAACCTGTAAAAACCATGGGAATTGGATGAAGAGATGACTGCCATTACAAAAGCTTGAAGATGATTCTATGTTTCTGTGATGATGGTATTATAGTGTCTATTTTTTCAACTTCAGTCACCTTAATTTCCATGGTAGGAACAGCAACATCTTCCAAGTTCTTCAGTTTAATAATTGGCTGGTCAGCTGGAATACTTATTCCTTCTGTAATTAAGAAGAATTAAAATTTTTTAAATTCAGACCTATAAAAATGCACCTGAATTGACAAAACCCAGCTTATATGGCTTTTGGGACCCAAAATCTCACTGGATACTTTTACTGAACTGATGAAGATGACCACAGGACAAGAGGTGATTTCTGGAGTTGCATACTAAGGATCTGAGTCCTACAGTACAAGTAATCACTGTGATTTTTAATCCAGACTACATTCTATATCTACCAAAAATAGAACACAATGCTAGTACCTCTTTTAACTAGATAGCAGTATTTAGAAATACACGTTTTAATCTGAGAAAATAAAACCTATCTTCATTATTAAAACAAAAAATAGTTTTCTCAAGACTTACTTCTTTGAGATTTCCATGGACTAGAATCTAAATTTGCTAATGTGATGTAAGCATCACAAAGTGCTTCCATGTCTCTAACCATACGAGCTCTTCTCTTCCTTACAATATTCATTATAGCGCTAGCAGCTTCCATTCTGTCCTAAAAAACACAATGGAATATAAACATCAGATCTTGTAAGTGACACTTTTTAATACTAAAGATGCATCATAACATGCAGTCGATTAAGTACAACTGAGATATGTCCCATGAAAACAGAGCAAACTGCAGCAATGGGCAGCCCTTTGTGACATGACCTGAAATAATTACAAGAAAAAATTCTGTGCTGTCTAATCTGAGATAATGAGTAATGTAAAATATTCCTGGGGATGAAGAGGGAACAAACCTGACCAGGCAAAGTGCAAAAAACATGCAAAAATTCTTCAGAAGTAAGGACAGGCAGGTTTTTAGATGTTTTTCCACCATCTGCCTGCTTCTGTTATTTCATCCCAGCAGAAGAAAAAAATCTTGTATGCAAAGCACAGAAACCTGTCCAAGCACTCCTTCTGTGCTTGGTTCTGAGAGATTTAGTTTAGCATAATCCCACTCCTAAGGGATCACAAAAGAATTACAGATGTGAGAGAAAGGAAAAAAAAAAAAGCCACATTAAAAAGTGGTGAAAAAATGTATCAGCGCAGGGGAAGAGGACAACAACAACCAACCATGTCAGGCCTACAATGATGGGGGAAAGAAGGGGCAATACTTTAGATGTGGGGTGATTCCAAAGACAGGTTAAACAAAAATTAAGCAAAAACATCATTAACATGAAACCACAGTTCAGTATTACCTATCAGCAAGGCTTTTAACATATCAAGGACCAAAAGATACCCTGCACAAGGTAAATTGCTTAGATGGAACACATCACCACTCAAAGCAGAAAAAAATACTAAATTCAGTATGTACTTTCAACAGTAAAGCCACTGAAGTCTCTTGCATCTAAAATCCATTTTACAGAATGACACATCAGGGACTTTTATCACAAGAGTCTGCAATAATCAGGGCTATTCGTGGCACAAAATATTAACCATATTCTGTTCAACCCTGTAATAATCTCTTTCAATAATAATTACCTACTTATGCACAAAAGGGGGTTTTAAATTATTAAAAGTACTATTTCCCTCCCACTGTTTCTTAACAAAACTATGCTAATGAGCTCTATACTAAAATACCCCTTTACATGTTTTGGTTTTTTTCATTTTTTAATAAAATTAAAAGATTGAATGTGATTAATAGAAGGTTTTGTAGTTACCACATCAAGCTGGGAGATTTCCTTTGGTGCATTTTTAGTTAACTTATTTCTTCTTATTGCATCTGGTTTCGTGAGGAGTTCATCTTTGTTAGCATTAGCCAAAGCTAATATTATAAACAAAGTATGATGTGGATGATCCAGTGAGATTCGAGACATTAGCTGCCAACAAAAGAAAAAGATCCCATTATTGAAAACAGTACAGAAGAAAAAAAAAAACTTAATTAACATTATTATTTCTTTTTAACATCTAAGGTTCCTAAGATGAAATACAAGGTAATGCTTAGACAGTATTTCCAAAACTGAAAAAACTTTCCAAGTATATTTCTATAGCTGCATAAGGCTACTCTTATACTACAAGAAAATCAATTAGCTAGAAATGAAACAAGCCCCCAGTCCTATTCCCACCATACTGATTTGGCATCTCTCATTTTTAATACAACCTTATCACCTATGTAACTTGTTTAGCTGTAACTGCTAAGAGGAAGGTGGATATTGTTTAGAAGCAGGCACTACCAAGCCAATCAAGATATCTTTAGATAAGAAAAGCAAAAATTACATTATTCAAAATTTCGTGAAATCCTAAACCACCCATCATCTTAGTTCCCATGCGAGCAGCCAGCTGGTACATCAGAGGCAAGAACTTGTATGAAGGGATCTTCTGGGCATTTTCCTGTAGGAGAGAAAACTCAGTTAGAGAGCTGTACAAAACACCTGACAAAAACTGCAATAACAATAACAACAACAACAACAACAATAATAATACTTTTTTTAAAATTAAGAATTATCATGGCTATGTGATCAAACAGCAGTTCGGTGAGTATCACATCATCTTGGCTCATGTCTCTTAAATGCTTCAAGTCCTTCATGGGAGTACTATTTCTATTCTACCTTTCATGCCTTTTCACCTGAATGTATATATAATATAAACATATATATAATATAAACATATATATATAATATAAACAAGAATAATATACCTAAGGACGTTGAAGATAAGTAGATTCCAAGGTATGTGAAGAACAAGATCATGAGATATGTTTAATCATACAGGCTTGTCAAATTAAAACGCTAATTAAAGTTAAATTAAAATGCATTGAGAACTACAGGTCCTACTGATGAAAAACAAATTGATAAGCAATGACAACTGAAAAAGGCAAGTTTTTGGGAAAAGTTAGGGGGCTACACAGTTCATCTTCTAGAAATAGAGGAGGAGAAGAAAGATGGATATTTATTTGTCAAAATATTAGGAAAAAATGGAGAAAATATATACCTTCATCATTTCGTTGACTCTGTCAACTCCAGAATTTTCAAGCCACAGGGAACAGAGTCGGAATATCCACATGTCATGTTCTTCTCCACTTAGTAAACAGCTGATGTAGTTCTCCACTGCTTTACACAGGAAGCGTTTACGGTCCTCGGTCAGGGCTTGTATTGCCCCTACATCCAGCTCAAGCTCTCGTTGAACCTTCACTGTGTATCTTTGTGAACAGATGTCATGTTTAAACAACCAATTATTTCTCAATGAACTTAGAGCAAGGCCCTCCCTAGGTCTCTCACTTACTAATTTAACTTTTTTTAAGTTGTTCTGCATGTACAAGCACAGTGAAATAAACAAATAAGAAACTGTATTGTGGGAGTTACTCCCTTGCTGTATGTGCACACAGACCCACTGCTCTAAGAAAACTTCCCATCTTCCTGATTTAATCTCAATATTGGTATAAATGTGAATATCCAGTACAGATCATTTGTGTAAAGACTTCAGTTTCCAGCAGCTGAAGTTCACTTGCAGTTGCTCTTACTAAATCCTTAAGAATTCTATATTAAATTTAATTCTACTCTGTCGCTAAATGTGTGTAACAGAGAAAAATCTCAACTTATTTATTTACACTATGCAACATTTTTGTCAAATAAACTGAATAGATCCAGGGAATAAACATGAATTCCAGGCCATTATCATCCATACTGTGTCCTTGGTTTAGGTTTGGCCCACACTATCCATCACACCTAGACCATGTCCAGGCACAGCTGAGAAAACATTCACAACAAGCACTATGGATCTGGCCACTGCTCTGTGAAGAAAATGCAGCTGTAGGGATGTGACCCACCCTGCACCTGCTGCCCAGACAGTAGAGCTGGAGCCTGTGACAGCTCCACAGTATCCAGTCTCCATTTGTATGCTCACCTGTTGGTCTGAACTCTACGCTCCTTGATGAGACCGACCTCCTCCTTGGCTTTCTTCAGCAATGCCTGCTTGTTTTCAAACTCGGAGGATTTCATGTAATTCTCAATTCGCTGGTACTGATTATCAGAGAAACGAGCCAAGGAGAGGAAAGCCTTCATCTTTCCTTTCTTCAGCTCATCACTGCTGTCTCCACTGTGGCTTGCAGCAATTTCCACAGCCTAAAGGAGAAATTACAATAATGGTAAGACCAATAATTAGATAAATAGTATTGCATAACACTTGATCAAACTCTATTATCACAGAAAAACAGAATGGTTGAGGCTGGAAGGGACATGGGGAGCTCATCCTGTTCAACTCCCTCCCTGCTCAGGCAGGGCCATCTGCTTGAATAGATTATTTAGTATTGCCTGAAAGGATTTAGTATATCCCTGAAAGGAGATTGCAGCCAGGTGGAGGTCAGGCTCTTCTCCCAGGTAACAAGCGGTAGGACAAGAGGACATAACCTTAACCTTAAGCTGCACATGGGGAAGTTCAGGTTGGACATTAGGAAGAATTTCTTCCCAGAAAAGGTAATCAGACACTGGAATGGGCTGCCCATTCCAGGGTGGTGTTGGAGCCACCATCCGTGACGGTGTTTAAGGGAAGACAGGACGTGGCACTCAGTGCCAGGGTCTGGTTGATACGGTGGTGTCGGGTGACAGGTTGAACTCAATCTCAGAGGTGTTTTCCAACCTAACTGGTTCTGTGATTCTGTGAAATACAATGGCTAAAGTAGCCCAAGAGACTTCAGTACTAAAAAGCTGCTGAGTGAATAATCTGTCCTGAGAAGGAAGAGGCAGGGATAGGGAACAAGAAAGGGAAACTAGACTAGTAGCTGTAATCACTGCACTCCTAAGCCAATAGAAGATGTTTCACTGAGATTTCTACAAAGCCACATTTTGAACATTTAACAAGATTACAGTGTTACACAATACAATGTGAAACCATAATATTTGTATGAGAAACCATATTTTTAATACAGCAAAATAAAGAAAAATCTACTTGACATTTTAACACTGTATTTTAACACAGCACTGTCTCTAAGATTGTACATTTCAAAGACAGGATGCACCTTTTCTAAGTATTTCTGCATGATGACTGTAGGGTTTTCCAGGCATGTTTCTGCTAACCAGGTTCCACAGAGCCTCAGACACTCTGTATACATCAATTTCAGGTGAGGATCATTCTCAACCTTTGAAAAAACAAGTTTTGGGGAAAAAAAATCAGAGAGGGAGGCATCAAACAAAAACATCTTTTACATATGAGGTAGGAAATTTTTAAAGCTTTTAAACCCTCAATAGAATTCAATCACTGAGGCCTATTACACATAATCTACAGAGTCATTTTCCATCCATATCTACAGTAGTTAATAACTTTAAATCACATTCACATTCTATGTAAGGTAAAAGGAGAGTACATATTTTAAAATACCTGACAGTTTGAATGATCAAAAGCAAATTAAATCAATGACAAAATGTAGTAAGTATTTCAAAAATTCACAGCGTGTTTTCAGAATTGTATTTTAAAATACCCCCATTTAGTGTGCAGTATCATAGACAACTCCATAGGTAACAGTCAGGAACCACAATAACCATGTGTGATCATCAAATTCTTCAGACAGACTTCTACATGGCAACTTGATTAAAAGTGTTTTGAGAAGATGATAGAGCAGGTTTCCAAAGGACTTTTCTCCAGACTGGATGTTCAGCTTTAACTGCAGAGCAGAATAAGTTTGCAAAATACTTCTAATATAGGGTACATATTAAAGACCATGCTACCAAGGTGGCAACACTGACTGTGAAATACGTATGTGAACATCATCAACTGTGAAAACACAAATTCTCTTTACATGGCCAAGGTAAATGTAAGGACGGACAAAATTTTTGGAGGGCCTCATCAAGTGATACCATTGGACAGATTACAAAAATCAAAAGAGCAGCAACTCTTGATTTTGCCCTGGTATGTATAGAGAACTTGGCCCAAAATAATCCAGCTTTTCTGAAGTGTGGTATTTCTTAAGAACATACATTGATTTAAAGCAAATGTCTCATCCTCCAGAAATTCTCAAAGAACGCCATCACAGGTAAATGTAAGGGTATGGACATACAGGCATTTTTACCACAGTGGTACACAAAATTAAGTTTTAGTCAAGTATTTGTAGACCATATTTTAACAAACATCATCCTGAGGGATCTGTAAATGCTGGATTGATGGGCCAAGGCCAACTGTATGAGGTTCAACAAGGTAAGTGCCAGGTCACAAGAACCCCAGGCAGTGTCTGGGAAGCTGCCTGGCAGAAAATGACCTGGGGGTGCTGGTCAGCAGCAGCTGAACATGATACAGGGTGTGCCCAGGTGGCCAAGAAGGCCGATGGCATCCTGGCCTGGATCAGCCATGGTGTGGCCAGCAGGACCAGGGCAGTGGCTGTCCCCCTGGACTGGGCACTGCTGAGGCCACACCTCAAATCCTGTGTTCAGTTCTGGGCCCCTCCCTGCAGGAAAGACATTGAGGGGCTGGAGCGTGTCCAGAGAAGGACAACGGAGCTGGGGAAGGGTCTGGGGCACAAGTGCTGTGAGGGGGCTGGGGATGTTTATCCTGGAGAAAAGGTGGCTCAGGGGGGACCTTACTGCTCTCTACAACTGCCTGAAAGGAGGGTGCAACCAGGTGGGGGCTGGTCTGTTCTCTCCAGCTACAAGCCGTAGGACAGGAGGAAATGGGCTCAAATGGCACCAGGGGAAGTTTAGATTGGATATGAATCACTGAAAGGATTGTCAAGCATTGGAACAGGCTGCCCAAGGAAGTGCTGGAGTCACCATCCCTATTTAAAAGGGATTTGAAAGACATGTACATGTAGTGCTCAGGGATATGGTTTAGTTTTGGACTATGAATAACAAATTCTTATATTTACCAATCTTACAGATTCACTTTGAAAACCCCTAACAAGATTTGTTAACAGAGGTTTTTTTTGCTTTCAGACATTTTGAGAATACAAACCAAATTTACTATTTAATACTGCAGACAGGCTTTTAATTTCTTCTACAGGAAAACTTCTGAAAGTGGAATTAGGATCTTAAAAAATTTAATTCCCATAAACTGACACATTATGTAACACATACCTGAAACCAATCCGCATCTAATTTTTTTATCATCGTTTTAAGTATATTCAATGCAAGACTCTCTTCCTTTTTAGCCCAGAAAACCTGAGCTTCCTCAAGTTGCCATTCAGAAACTCCATTTCCATTTGGATTGTGTTGTTTGATTTGAAACATAGCTCTTTCCGGAAGCTGAAATTGAAAACATAATCATGAACAATTCATTAAGTAAAATACCTGTATCTCACAGCAAGTTTTCTTTTTAGCCTCTGTCTCCATTCTCTCTATTTGTCCAGCACAGTCTGCCCATCCAATGCTAAGAATTTATTTGCAGCAAAGGTACGAAATTATTTTTCTATATACTTGCAGAAAATCCTGATTTGCAACAAAAATGGACTGGAATCAAACCTCACAAACTCTAAATCAAAGTATCTATGTTTAACATTTTAAACTGGAGGTAGAGAAATTCTATATTCAGTACCTACTGAATTAATGGATTTATAGCTTAGCAATTATTATTATTTTATTACATGCATTACATACATTATTACAGACCACAGAAAAATAATTTTAAAAATGGAACCACCATACACAAATACTTTTGCATGCCTGCATTTTCACATGTGTCACTGGTAAAGTACCATCCTCACTACTTAGTATCATTATGACAGCACAAGGAGCAAACAATGTTTTTAACAAACCTGAGGCTCTTACAGGATGCTCACTGCCATGGTGCTGGTGGCTGGGCAGGCATGAGACAAAAATATCTGAAATCATTCTCCCAAACAGCTTTACAAACAAGGATAATTGAAAGAAAAGAAAGCTCCTACAAGGATCATTTAGCTCTATTCACACAATTCTGGTCATCATTCTGGGGTTTTCTTTCTCCTCTTGATTAACTTCTGGCTGTAATTTAACCAAGAGTACTAACAAATATCTGAAATCATTCTCCCAAACAGCTTTAGAGGCTGAGTAAAGTGCCTCTGCAAATTCATGAAATCAAAGACAGCTGTTCTATTGATTTCATCATTATTCATAAAAAGAGTTAGAACCTTCCTGAAATCACAGTTTAATTTAGTTTCACATATGTAAAGTGTTAAACACCTTTCCAAGTTCTATATGTAGCTGGAACTATTTTCTGTAGAGGTCCTTGGAGGACTGTAAATTTACAGACCTTGGAGGTCTGTAAATTCTGGTGGAGTTATTCATCTAGATGCACCACCTAGAACAAGTCAAGGCTGACTCTAGACTTTAAATGCATCACCAACTGAAAAAACCACTGATAACTGCAAATCCCAGTAAGTCATTTGCAGAAAGAGATTTAACACTGTGCAGTGGTGTTCTGAGAGTATGAAACTTTGAAGACAACATTAAATACAGAGATGCAATGAAGTTATCTCTGCAGTTTTACTCTGGAACACTACAACATATGATGCAAGTGAAAGCTGGATATGCAAAACTGCACCAAAATGAGAAACAGAGCTAGAAGAGCATTCTTCACAAAAATGCCATTTTTGTATTACCTACCTCATTCAGTGGCCTATATTAAGAACAAAATTGCAAAAAACATGCCCATAAATACAATTTATTAATAAATTCTACACAATTTATCTTAGATTAATTGATTTATTGAATAAACTTAGAATACAGTTAATCATTAGTACTGTTGTTAAAAAATAAAGTTCTTTTATAAAATAAAAAACCCCCTCAACATCTGTTCCTGAAATTTGTTACCTGAGTATTTTTAGCAATTCTTGCCAATCTAGAGAGCTCCACTAGATGTTTGGTCAGGAGGTCTTTAATACATTCTCTTTTGGTATTTTCACTCTCCTTTTCAAGCAAGATTTCCAAAATTACAGTGCGCAGAGCCATGACAGGTTCCTGGAAATGGAAGTCACTGTCCTTGAGAAGCTGGGACTGTCTCTGCCATTTCAAATAAACGTCATTCAGTTGTTGAGTAGTAACAGATCTGCAATTGTTCCCAAAAGTAAAAAGACTTGATATTAATTCTCACTAAGTACCAGTGAAATGCAAGATGAGTAAAAAGTAAACTGCGGAGAAAGTTCAAAATCTACACTTCAAGAAATAGTCATAAAACCCTGCAATGGCTACCACAGGCAGACTAAACTGGAAGCGTTCCAGTTTCAACAAACATGGAGTACAGCAACACTCAGGTGAACTACTCCTCTATAAATATTTGTGATCGAGCATCAAAAACTTGTGGCAAAGGTCCATCAGCAAAGGGAATCACACTCAAACATAGGGCTGCTGAAAAGACTGTAGGGTGACTATTGGCTACCAAACTGATAGAAACCATAGCGGAGAAAATTCACTGTTAATAGCACTACAGAGATAAATAGCTTCCTGTGATTTAAAAGCAATCTTAAGAATTTAGGAGGAATATTGATGGTAATAGAGGTCCAAGAAGAAAACGATTCAAACTGAAGCAGTTTTCAGTGGAGCTATGGATGTCATTATGGAAATGAAAAACATTTTTAGAAAAGAAACTAGAAGAGGAGGACTCTTGGTTTACTCAAGTAACTACTTGAGTAAACCAGAAGCTAGGAGATATGACGGCTACCTCAGAGTATGAGGGAACTCAACATAAAGGAAAGAAAACAATTATTTAAAACATTATATTGGCATGATACCAAATAACTCAAACTAGACTGTGAATTAAGCCAGTCTGGAAATTAAGAGAATCTAGAATTGTCTTCATGTAGTGAAGCTAAAATCCTTGTCATTTTCAATATGAAGTTTGAGATGCTGATGAATAAATCTGTTGACGTCATTTTAAGTTTTGTGTTATGCTTGATTATTAAAAATCCTGAAAACTGAGGAAGTGGTGTGAAATAATCTTAAGAAATCACCTGGAGAACAGCAGACCTGCATTTTCCAACTCTCCAATTAGCTGTAGTCTGCAAAGGGTTGGATATAATGAATAAACAGACTCAAGACTGCCCTTGCATAGCTCTTCTACTTCATTCACTCTATGGATTTAACAGAAAAAAAAATAGATTATTTTTATTTAATATCAGCAAGTAATTCCAAATATCTATAGCATAGTTTCCATACAGTGAACAGAATTTAAACAGCAGAACTCTTCCGTCTAGAGTTACTTTGTATTACCATTAAAATTAAAAAAAATTAAGTTTGTCAATAAATGAAAACACAGTAAGGACATAGAAACTCCAAAATCTATGTGATAGCTCAGCTTAAGAAGAGCACTCAACACTGGAATCCACTTAAGAGGTCCACCAAGTCAGGGATGTGTACAGGAAATGTATCTTCAGTTAGCACACAAACTACATATGCACAGATGACAAGCTGAAGTTAAAAAACTTAAGAGCTGCAGTCTGGAAGTAGTTTTTATTCTATGCATGAGTCTTTATTTGAGCCGATAAAAGCCCATGATAAAACATACATAACCTGTGACTACAAACACATTGTCTCCATCTCTCTGATTTCACAGGATTTGTTACCTGGCATCTTTAAGACTGTCACGGAAAGCAGAGAATTCCTTCTCTCGTAAAGACTGAAGAGCATCATACAATGATTCATGGTACCCTGGACTTCCTGCTTCATCTCTAACAAATAAAACAAAAGTTAACATAGAATAAAATGAAAACCATATTTCTCTATAAAGAAGTTGATTTTGTCTTTGTGAGAAATATTTTAAGTCGTACATTTTCTGCAGTTGGATAGGTTGCTGCTTTGCATGATAAAAAAAATCATGCAGTGCTTTACATTTTAAATTAATTTAGTGGTTATAAATTCAAGCTGTTCTTGAATCTTGAATCTTGTTCTAGCTCATCTATATGAAGTTTGCTCTGTTCATGGCATGGCATATCCCTTTCAACAGGTGAAGTTCTCCAGGTGTGTCTAAACAATGATTGTAAGGCCATACAGGAGAAGAGAATGAGCATACACAGAGTATGTTCCCCATCCTGCTGCAAGAGTCTTAGGAGAAAAATTCTCCTGCCTACTAAAAATTGATGTAGAAGGAGCTACTGAAGATCCCATCGTGTGACTTTTTTGTTTTGCTTTTGCCAAAACATAGTGAGTGTATTGTGTATTCCTCCTTAACAATGATGTGCAATGATGCAGCTGGACTGAGGGAGGACAGAGTTCACACTAGATCCTGGTCAGTCATATCAAATAACTGCTGCCAGGCATCCAGCAGCATCCTCTCTCCAGGACATTACTCCTTATGAGGGAGTAGCCATGAATCAATCCTGGTGTTTGCTTATCCGGGACTTGATAACCTCTCGTGGCTTACTGAGTAATATTTTTCCTATTTTCTTATAAACTAAATACTAAAAGCTATCCTTCTCTTGTAATTAAGATACAGCTACTATATGAGTCAAAAAAGGAAAATTTCAGTTTAGAGTTACGAACAATCAAAAACAAGAATCACCTGTTTACAGTTTCCCAGGAAAACAAAAAGTGATGTGCATTCAAACCAGACAAGTCTAAGTGAGAAACACTACTTTTCAATCCAATTAAGATTAAGATGAATTAGGTGACCTGCTTCACAGAAACTATATTCTAATCTTGTCTTTTTTTGCTTGGATCTGACCCCACTGCTTAAAGAACTAGCAAGAAGATAAAGTGGTTTACTTGACAGAAGAGATGTGGCTCCACTGCATATTCCTCCATGCTGCCTGGTAGCGTATTTCCTGGAGTTCTGCACACCACTCAGTGTTTTCATGTTCCAGCCCTTTTAAGTACATGGAAAGGGTGTGGGAAAGCCCAAAATTCTGCAAAGCCTAGAATTAAGAAAAATTACTCAAAATTGATTTTCCTTCTTTATTAAACTGAACTGGTGTTTTTTAAGGGCTCTGTTTTACTTTTGGAAACAAAGAACCCTTTGCAGGAAAGACAGGACCATAACTATCTCTAAACTCTACACTACATAAGATGAAAACTTTTTAATAAGATGACCAATCACACTAGTGATATCTGCAACTCCAGGAAAATGGTTTTATTACTACTGTGGCTGGCATTCTTTGAAATGAATTTTCACACTGTGCCTCAAATTAACTATCAGCTCACATTTCTCCATGCCATCATTTCTGGGTGCTAAGTCAAAATGAATTTTACTTCTTAATGAACTGTTTCTCCTGATGAGGATTTGAAAAGATTTCCTATAACTCCTATCTGTTTGAAGGCCAAAATGTCTTTATAATTGTGACCAATTAATCAGATTACATGTCAAGCCACTATGAAGGACAAACACAATGGAATTTTAACAGTAATACTAAATAATTTCTGGTAAGAAATTAAAAGTACCATAGGAAAATTACATGAGGGGAAACACATATACATCTGTGCTACATTATTATAGAACTTGTATAAACATTTTCAGGCTAAAAAGGCAACACATTTTAAGGGTTCAAAATAACAGTAATTTTTTTAATCTACTGTATCAGAAAAAACACAGTTTCATAATGGAGAGGTTTAAAGAATGAGATAGCAAAAACAACCAATTACATTATTTCTATATCCTGTCATTTTATGAGATGGCCAAAATCTGGAATAATATTGAATACACTTATTTTTAAGTATTTCACAAAATTCATTACCCATGATGGAGATTGTAGGTGAGTGGCAAAAGGACTAAGAATCTTAAATGTTTCCAGAACAAACACTGAGTTGTCTTATATTACACAGTTTGGATGTCTATGACAACGGACTAGACTTAATGAACAAAGAGAGCCCTAAAACAGTTTTGGACCCACTACAAATGACTCAATATGATGAATATCACTTCTTACACTCATTTCCTCTTACAAGATAACATTACCTCTATTATTCCTGCCTGGCGAGTAGATGGAGGGAGGCTTGTCTCAAGGTCATATGTTACAAGGGCTTTCCCCCACACTGCTTCATGCTCATATGTTCTTATCCTGTTGTAAGTGAAAAAAGGAGTTTTCAATTTAAGTTCCTTACTAGTAAACAAAAGCAACGCTTTTACAGAACATAAGAACATGAGTAAATCATACCGTGCTAATGGCTGTAACATTCTTCCTCCACCACAGCCATAAAGACTGTCAGGTTCTCCAATGCTTCTGTAGATGTCCATGAGAAGGTCCTAGAACATGCACCACAAAACTAAGAATTACTTTTCTTTGGAACCCGTTCAAGTTAGTTTTACATACATCAGTTTATACATGTTTTTACAGGTAGCATCACTGCCTAATTTCTCTTTATGTAGTATCTGAGCCTGCTATCATGACAGGTAAAAACAAGCTATGCAGTCCAGCCAAACTCTTCAGGCCTGTTTAAAAGGCTAATTTATTTTTAAAAGATCTAGAACTGGGCCTTAAGTGGGCTAATTGAAAAGCAAAAGGCAATAGTACTGAACGAGCATCAGATGCACCAGCTAAGCAATGCATCTTAAAAATTACACAAGCACAGTTCTGGAAAAATGAACTATGGAAAGAAGTAACTTAGACAAGGCTACTGGATCAGATTTGATATCTCAAATAAACTTGAGGGAGATAATACTACTTCTACATCACTTGCTGATTTTTAATGAACATACATCTGCGATAAAACAAACTAAAAACTATTTGGCTAGCTACCACCCTGAAGTCAGTTCTTTCAGGAAACTAAGACTGGCTTGATGTGATTTAAAACTTGCCAGTTAAGTGTTTCAGGTGAATAAATACTCAACTTAACTTGTCTGGAAGGCCACTGAGTTCACTCTGAATTAAAGTATGAGGAAAATTTTAAAACATATTTTTTGAATTCTACTAGATCTATCTTCAGCTCAGATGAAACCCACTGTTAATTGCAATTATCTGAGAACGTCTGCATTCAGATTAGGAAGCACACACAAGTACCTGTAAACCTATGCCAGTTTCTTCTTTACTTTTTTCATTCAAAGTAGTAATAGGTGTTCCTTGACTTTCCTCTTCAAATGTCAAACTCTTAGCTGCTTTAAAAGAAGATCTAAAAGAAATGTTTCAACCAGTAAAGTTAAATGAAGATTCACAGAGAGAACTAAAGAAGTTCTGAGACAACACTCAAGAAATAAGGGGCATAAACAACAAATGCAAGACTGTCATATCCCCAGGTTATTCAGTATGGCTCTTCATCAGAATGAGGAACTGATCAGTTGAGCTGGGAATATCAGCATCAAGGCATTTTAACACCAAGGTGGTTTTCTTTGGAGAAACCCCCTCACACCTTGTAATTTCTAATCTTTCATTGAATCAAATTGTTTTTGTGAGTGCCTGAAGTGCTCTTTCCTCTGTGAAAGAATAAAAGCAATTGGTTAATGTATGTGCCTAAAACCTAACTTCTATTATATTTTCAATACCTTACAGCAGTTTGTCACAAAAGCTAAACTGGTTCCATATTTTGATCTTGCTAGACCAGAAAACAAGGATAATTGTCTGTTATGGAAGAAAGCTCCTACAAGGATCATTTAGCTCTATTCACACAATTCTGGTCATCATTCTGGGGTTTTCTTTCTCCTCTTGATTAACTTCTGGCTGTAATTTAACCAAGAGTACTAACAAAAGCTTCTGATTACAAGCCAACATGACACTATTTTGAGGCCTGGATCACGTTCAAGGACTGGAAATATTTTCCATGTCCATATACACACCAAGGAATATTTTTAAAGCTTCCTTGACTTTTCATATAACTAAAACCAAAATACTGCTGGGACTCACAGAACATGATCCATTGAACCAGAAATATCAGGAAACAGCATTCCTCCTACCTTTCTTGCTGCTTGTCCCTGTTTAACTTGTCAGCGTAGATTTCTGCGTAGAGCAAGGCTGTGAAGTGAGCAGCACAAGACTGGGCTGCTATAGCAACCTCCAGATAATTCAGATCTAGCCAGAAGCTGTCGTCAAAAACTGTACCTGAAACAGATCTGATTCAATAAAGACTTTAATACTGCTGTAACAGACCTTTTCTCTAGCATTAAACAAAATAAATCCAGTATTAACTATAAAGCTTCCCAAAGGCTAACTTCATCTTAGCCCCTGGAAAACACATACCACAAGAAGTTTATCAGACAAAGGGGTTTTAAAAAACTCCTTCAGCATAGTTAGAACCCTTTAAGGGTAGTCATATCACTTCTGTAACAAATGCAAGGTCACTACTGTATCTTTTCTTTTAACCAACGTGTTCTCTACCTTGTTCTTTTTCTTTAATCTAGAGCACCAACAGATCTTTGAACAGTCACAATTACATTAAGGCAACATTTTGAAAAGCTTGAATTCACCTCTTTTGTCTTCTCAAGTAATCAACAACAGCAAGCATGGCTCGTCGAGATACTTTATCCAAACTTCTAAAATTATGGCTTTCTTGGTCTGGGATGTATATTTCAAAGGAAAGAATATAATGAACTTTTGTCATAACATATCCATTTACAAAATAAAAAGGTCTATTATACAGTCAAGAAAATAACTAAAAAGTTTCTTGAATTGCATTTCCAAAATTAAATTGTCACAAAAAGTATTTCTTCTCCTTACATGATGTTATTAACATCACAGTAGTTTATACTACAATTTTATGAAATTATCTTTGTATCATTAGTTAATGGATTCTATGTTTTCTTACACAATTCAGAAATGAACTAACATCATTGTAAAAAGCTCTGTAACAGACCTCTCCCATTAGGCTTCTGCCATATAAATTATTCCAAAGTCACAGAAATACTTCTTATTAAATTACTTTACTGCAGATTTTAGAGTGTGTATGTTGACACAAAACCCCCTACTTTCCACACACAGGCATATACTTTCAAAAAATCTATGTTTCCATGTGCTGTTTCTGGATTAAAATAAAAATCAGATGGCTAGAGGTTATGTTCTAGTGTTCTAGGGTTAATAACTTCTTTGTACTGATCATCTTTGAATTACCAATTACAAGAAGCAAGAAATACAGAGCACACAAGCAAAACTTTGATCATTACTACATTACAGTAGAAGATGCAGAAGTAGCAGTTTCCCCTAAAGAAAGCAAAAGCCACATTAAAAAAGTATCTGGGAATTTTGTGTTTCAACAAACAGAAAAATCCTGTTCAGAAGCATTTAACTCTCCCATGTCTAATTGCTTGGTTTTTTGAAGTTTGGATCCTGATGGATTGGAATGAAATTTATCTAGGTTTTCTAGGAAGAGCTTTCTCCTGGTTTCTACTTGAAGAAACTGCTAGTTTCAAATCAGATGATTAAATTTTTGCTTCAAATACTTATGCTCTATGACTCCAGTTTTGGAATTAACATATTTTTGCTCTGTTGGCTACTGCACCTCCAGTTTATCTGTAAACAATCACTCCTACAATGAGCTGTGTGCCTCTTCATGTTTGGTTTGGTTTTTTTTTCTCTTACCAGGTCAGTTTTTCATCTGGAGACCTCCATTTAAAGCTTCTTAAGGTTTTTTTGTTTGTTTTTTTCTCAGTAAGTATTCCTTGCATACAATTCTTTTGGGAAAGAATTTCTTCATAGAAAGGGTGATTAGATATTGGAATGGGCTGCCCAGGGAGATGATAGTCACTGTCCCTGGAGGTGTCTGAGGAAAGGCTGGACATGGTACTCAGTGTCATGGTGTAGTTGATGTGGTGGCTGATTGTGTTCAGCCACAGGTTGGAGTCGATGATCTCAGAGGTCTTTTCCAAACTAAGTGATTGTGGTTCTGTGAATCAGTGTTTGAAGGGGCCTCTATCATTTGCTCACTGGCACCATTGAACTAACTGCAAGTTTATAAAACTAGGAAAAATCCCTTCATATTTTTCATGGAATATTTTGGGTTGCTCTGTACATCTCACCATAAATTTGTGAGTTGTAGAAAGAGCTTTTTACCTGAATTCAAAAATGTGAAAGAATACTGCTCTGGTCTTTCAGTCCACAAAAAAATACCTTAAAATACACCTAGCATCATCAGGGTTATTTACACCACTCTCAGTAAAACCTGCAATACTAAGGGTTCCTCTTCCTCTCCGGCAATGTGAAGCTTGCACGTCTTGCCCATAAATGGACTGCAAGACATCGGATATTGTACAGACTCTTTCCTTTGGTGATTTGCCACTGAAGAAGGGAGTTAGAAGATACAGCACAGTGGCTACTGCAAAAAAAAACCAACCAAAAAACTAAAACCCAACCCAACCCGAAAAAAACCTGAAAAACCATCTACCCTGACCTGAAGTTACTGTATTTATTTCAGCTCCTGAAAAAAAAAGTGCATGCACCATTCATGTACCAAAGAACTTCCTTTTACAAAAATTTATGCTAACTTCAACCATAATCTAATTGGAAAGGACATGAACAGTTTGATTGAATGGTGCTTTTCTTTAAAATGAACTTGCTGCCTTTCTCATACTCTGCTGCAGCTCTTTTGGTTACAACCTCCTTTTATTTTGCTGGAATGGAACAGGTGTTCTGAACGTATAGGAAGACCATTGTTAATATTAGGCAGTAGTTAAATAAGGGTTAGTCTTCTCCAAAGGGAAAATTCAGGTGAAAACTACTTTTATTGCTCATGTTTAAGTAAGAGAGGAATTTAACTGCCAATCCATGACTCAAGTCTTGCAGCACTTGACATTGGATAACTTCAAAATTCAGCAAGTACTAAACATTACCCAGTTATGAATAGAAAAATAAGTAGACAGAAGATACTTCTTGGGTGCTGCCAGTGAACAGCTACAAAATTACTGGTATCTCCATTGAAAAAGATCAGTTGGGAAGAAGCTTCTAAATCCTGCCTGCCTGCAAGTGCACAGCATACATTTAATACCAGAAGACAGTTTTTTCACAACCAGAATCCCTCTTTCAGCTGAAACAAAAATATTATGGCAGTACCTGAATCCGAATTTGGAGTAGACCAACTAGATGAGGCAAATTTGCAACAGGCTGTAAAAAACTTCTGGATATGAAGTGACAAAAGATTTCTCCGAGATTCATCTGAATCATGAAGAAGAATATCATGAATCAGGTATGGCAGCAAAGTTTGACACAAGTCTGTTTTCACCTAGAAAACAATAAAGCACAGCTGCTGCTAAGAAAGAAATGCTTTTTGGTTGTCTTTCTCAGGTTACAACCAAACTCACAATTGCCCAAACAAACATGTAATGCTTGAGAAAGAACAGGCAAGCCACTCAAGAGGGCTATGCTGACATTCACTTAAAGCAGCCATACAAAGTTCACCTGTGTTTGCAATTATCTCTTAAATCCTGTATTTTGAGAGTGTATTTTATAATTACCTGCAATACATGATCACAAAGGCCCTGAATTATTTAACAGCAGAAATTACTACTTGCTATCAAGATGAATAATCGTATTTTTGTGCACCACAGCACACAGACATGAACAAATGTATGATTTAGCTCACCTCACACAGTGGCTTCATTAACTGGAGAACCTCATTTTTCACTCCTCCACTGTCCAGTATTGAACTAGTTAGGTGCTTGATCCAGGTCTCATGACTTTCTCCCAGAGGAATCCACAGGTTCGTGTCATCCAATCTTTCTAAAGGAGCCTCCGTATCATTAGCAGATACTACAGGAAACTACAAGGAAAATATACATATTGCAAATATTAAAAAAATTTTATGGCATTTTAAAATGCCACACTGCAAAGCACACATTAAAACATATGAACTATTACTGGTCCTTCAGCTGATTAACAATATCAATTTTGTTCATGCAAATGTAAAATTTTCCAAGGAAATCTGAAAGTATTAAAAATAAAATTTTATTGGTAGCATTAATAAGGTGATATTAGGCATCACATTTAATTTACAAATAAAAAGATTGAAAATTAGGAAATATCTGACTTATGGTTAGTTATGCACTTTTTTCTGGCTTATTTCCCACCATTTTTTGCATCAAACAGCACTGGAATCCTGAAAAAGAACGTATTACATTATCCATTAGGTAATCAGAAACTGTCTGTCTGAATGTAAGCATACAGCTTTTTAATGTCAAATTAGTAATTTCCTACATGAAGGAAAAGCTGCAACTCGTAAAACAGAAACGAGAAACAGACATACAAAAGCAATCAGATTTGCAACTATATTGATGCCAAATCTGGCATTTATCAAAGCCTACCTCACATACATTTTTAAATTAATTTTTTAAAAAAGATAAATATTCCTTTTTTCTCTACTCCAAATGCCACGTATATAAGAAGTATCAGAAGTACCTTTCTCTTAGATGTTCTGAAAGGCTGTAGATAGATTAACATGGGATCAGCTTTATTTTTATAAACTTCCCAAAATTCATTGCCAGACTTGGTGGCTAGTATGTTTTTCAAACAGGAAACAGCAGCAGCTCTCACATCAATACTGAAAAAAGAACATACACAATACTGTTATCATTAATTTCATTCAGGTATTTGATTTTCAAAATCATACTTCTAAGTACACCAGATAAATAATTCCACAATCTATGGTGCCATTGCATATTTTACTATAAAACAAAACCTGACTACTCACTCCACAGCACAGAGGAGGCTCTCTGGCTTACATCCTACTACAGAATTTCTAGGAAACATCTAAGACTGACTGGGTAAATAATCTGAGCCTTGGAGAAGCACATAATTGGACACTAACAGGTCCAAACCTTCTAACACTTTAAGAGAGTTACTCTGAGGTGATCTGAACAACACAGAACTGAATGGTACCTATTTTGCTTTTGAGTTAACTAAATAAGTAAGTATACTCACCAATTATCTGTTAAAGCAGTGTTTATTTGAACTAACATTATGAAGACACACTGAAGTTTTCTATCTTCAAGTAAATCTGCTGCTCTAGAATCCAGTGCGTTTTCAGCACGCTGAAGAGCTGTGGTGGAGAAATCCATGGGACCTATTTCTCCCAAGCAACTTCCAACAGCCTCTGCAAATGCATATAATTTTATAGTCTTTCTGTAGTCTTATGCACACTAAAACAAGGTCTCACCCTACTTTTAAAACTGAGAGTGTTATGGGGTAAAACGCAGCAAACATTTATAAATAATCACTTAAGGAGCTTTATGATTAAAATTACACATGAACAAATTTTGCAGCTTAAGGCTCAAATTACAGTTATGCTTTTTAACTCAATTTTCTAGGAGTGCCTATGGCTTTGGATTTTCCAGCTTACATCAGACATGTATTTTATGTTTGCTTCTGCCAGAAACTGGCAAATGGAAAAGGTCAGAATCACTTTCCATCCCTAAAGGGTATGGTAAATACAAACAGTAGCCCATGTGAGCCCAAACAGTAGACAGCAAACTCAGTAATAATTAATCTACGTTCTACATAAAAATGTGTATCAATGTGTCCCTCATTTGCTTTCCAGGCAAAATATTTTATTGAAACACACAACTACTGAAAAAAGACAAAGTGAAACAAAACTGACCTCGAAAATAATATTTAACAAGGATGTTAAGCGTTCATCAGAAAGAAAAAAAATTATTTCCCTGCTCTTTCCTTCATACTTGCAGATGTGTTGAAGTGGGAAGCACAGTGGGAAGTAACACTGAGAACAACCACAGTTTCAGCCTGGTGTTTGCAACAACACCCTTAATTTGCCTGTGGGACTAATTAACTTACCCAGCACTGCTTTTTCTCCTGTGTGGTTAACTGCCATCTTGGACAGCTGCAGTAAGCTCACCACCAGTTTCACTACTACAGAGTCTTCTGGCTTTTCTATCATTCAGAAAGAAGAACAGATGCCAAGCATGTCACTATATTCATAATGTGAATGTATTAGAATAAAACATTGTTTCAGTGGCTTTTACCTACAAATGTCAATATGCATTATTAATATTGAAGCAAGAGGCTATTAAACAGTACATCAACCAAATTACTGATTTTTCTTACTCATCGTGGCTTGGAAAAATGTCTGTGCATTTGAATAAGACAAAGAATCCCCCAAACTAGAATGCACCTATGCTATTATTTTCAGTGTTTTGATGCAAAAATAATAATTAAATACATGAAGTATTACCATAAGTTGGTGTAAGAATGCTATTTGCAATAGTGAAGTCATACTATGTGGCTCTACTAACAGCCCTTAAGCCAATGCCATCATTCTGTTGTGAATCTAAACCCAAGGAATACTTCAAAATTAGACTTTCTGCCAGGAATTTCTAAGAATTTTATTAGCTTTCAGTTGGCAAGCTAAATTTGCCAAATTATAAATTCTAAAGATGGGTATTTCCTTACATATTTGCTCCCTGCCTGAGGTCTTTTTCTAAAATAAACATTCCAAACAAAACAGTCTAGGAAAAAAAAATCATGATTTACCAGTGTAAGGAAAAAAAAAAAACCCCAAGAAAGCAGTACTTTTAAAAAAAAGTACTGTTTGGAGTACAAACCTGGAATCAGACTTTATGCTTGTTGACATCTTCAGAAAAATAAATACATAGAATAATATCTTTATAAGTGCTTAACAGAATTTTATTATAAAGTAAAAGCAAGGCAATAGCCCCATCAAGCTTGCCAGCCCATCTCCAGCAAAGCAAGAGGAAGTACTTCTCAGGTTTTGTCTGAGCACATCTCCATACCTAATAATCTTTATTAAATATGTCCAACTCCTTTTAAGGTCAATTATGTTGTTAATCTCCATAGTAAGTAGTAGTAAGTGCCATGGCGAATATATTTTGAAGAAATCACTTTTTTTTCTTGTATAACTGCTCCCAGATTATGTAATCTGTTCTTGTACTGTGATAAAAGTGTTAAGTACTCCCTACTATGCTTCATCATTCCATTCACTGGCTCATACAGCTCTATCTATTCCTATTCAATCTCTTTTCTAACCTCACAAGGCTCTCTTCTGATGGAAGTTGTTCCATACGAGTTTGTTGCCCTTTCACTAACTCTGTTAAAAGACAGTGATTTGTTAAACTGTAAATGGTATACAGAATGTGGGGACCAAAATGCACTTTCACTGTGGCCTTACAACATTACAATTCTTACCCAAATTTTACTTTGTACTTGTTTACAATTAAATACATCATCTCTTTTTATCTTCCTGTCCACACAAGCTGATGAAGACTCGATGTAGAGAAGAAAAATGAAATGGTCTGCCACAATTATCTGAAAACCGAACTAGGAAGGAACTGAGTCTGGACTGAGGGCTGAAACACAATCCTGGCATGTGTGAAAATTCAACTAAACAAAATCCTGCTATTTATTTGGAGAGTTTTACTTTCTAACATACCTTTAATAAATTGAAGCTTTGTTTCATTTAAAAGAGTAGGGAGAGTCATACACAAGAAAATGCATTAAGCAACCACAAATCAACATATTTCTATATTATTCTGGTCATTCACAATCATATATGGCCAAGTCCCAAAGCTTGAAGGGTATTTTATCCTCTCTGACATGTAACACCTCATCTATTTATCTATAATGCACTTGGCTAAAGACCCTTTTGATGTTGCACAAATCATAAATGTCGATTTATTCTGCATGTCAAGTTTTAATATAATTACATTGTTAAACATACAAAACCAAAACACTGATGTCAAATTAGAATAGGGTACCTCACTAAACACCTAAAACCAGGTAGAAAAGAAATAAAACACATAATCATATATCAGTACCCTGGATAATTTTCAGGAGCTCCTTCATCTGATCTTTATATTGTTCCAACTTTTTGCGTAGATCATGCAGTCCTTCAAGCCGCGTTAAGGGCAGTGAATCACAAACCCCAACCGAGAGAAAGTGATTGATTTCCTGCAAAACAACACTGCATGAAGCACATACAGCATACAGATAAAGGCTTCAGGTCAAGAAGCAGCTCTCAGCAAGTTGTCAATGTGGATGCAAAGTAAAAATGGAGACCTGCAAGTAACTCTCAGGCTGAAACCGGGAATAAAAAGAATCCATATGTCTCACTTAAACTATAGTTAGAAAATAATTCTTCTGTGGAATGTTTGCATTACAAAAACCACCATGCTGTGAGATGTATTTCAAAATGTAATTACCTCCAAAAGAGAATATGGTCCTTTACTGTACTTGATTTTCTGTTGAGTTGCTCGCAAATCTTTAAAAGCTGGGTATTCAGGAAAAGGATCTAAGCACTTGATTGCTTGGTACAGACTTTCATTATCCTTATTATCTATCACCAGGTACTTCAACAAGCATAGGACCTGAACATAAAAAGTAAATTAAAACCAAAAAACACAGAGGAACATTTTTGAGCCATATTTCTTATTCATGTTATAAAGTTCGTATTTCTCTAGGTTTCATTAAACTGGTAAGATAATTTATTTACACTGTTAAAACTTGTAAGATGTTTAGAGGCTTGGGGAAATCACAGATATATTCTAAAACAGTGGGGCATTTTTGTCCTTCCTCCTCCCAAACAGAAATCAAAGCTTTTACTATCCCAGCCTGCAGTTTTGTTCTGTCTTTTGATGAAACTGATTTCAAATGCTAGCCAATATAATCTCTATGATATTTACAATTATTTAACAACACACTGCACCCAAGCAGTTCTGGTGATATCAGAAAGTGCTCTCTCTTTAGTGAGAGCACTCTACTGCTCTCACTAAAGTGTTGGTAATATGGAATTTAGACAAATGCCTATATATCATACCTCACTACTCAAATCACCAACCTCAGCCAAAATTTGTATGACATCCTATCTTCAACTTGAATAAATGTTAAAGAGGTACCATACTTTCTTTGGAAAAACACTGCTTTTATGCTTTACTTAAAAATGCAACTGGATATTCAATCCAAGCACTTACCATTATCAATGATAATTTTGTAATTTAGATTTTGAGGTCTTTAAATCTAAATGGTAAGACTTGTATTTAGGTGAAAATTATCAAAATTATCAGCTAGCCACCATTCAGTGCTAGAAAAAAAATAAAAAAAAGAAGAAACTGAAAAGTGATCACTAGGTGGTGGTGCAGGATCCCTGCAGGATTATGACATGAGAAGGTTTCACATTTGACATCAGTTCCAATTCAGAGAAATTTCTGTCCTCCCTTTAAAGAGGAAAATTTCAGGAGGAGAACAGAGAAATTTCTGTCCTCTCCACTTTGTTCCTGCCCACGGACACAATGATACCTGGCCTTTGCAGATGTGCATGTGCAGCTGTTTACACAGACATACTGTAAATCTGATCACAACCACAAAGCTGTGAAACAAGATTGCCAGGTTATTTTCAGCTGGGTCAGCACAGCCCTGGAAGTACAAGGAGGAGGACAGAGTAGGGCTACAGTGCAACCATGCAGATGCCTGTGGTACAATGGAATTAGATTAAGCCAGAAGGCAAGGTGAGGACTGAAAAGCAACAGGCACACCCTTCTTCCCTACAGCTACTAATTGTAAATCTCTGAATCCTCTTATATTTTCACCCTTAGCAGAATGCACTTAAAAAGCAACACCAGAGGGGAAACAATACTTGTCACACAACAGAAGCTGCTTTGTTTCCTTTTTAAGGCCTATGTGCTACACCTACTTTTAATGACCATTTATTAAATAAATAGCTGAACTACTGAAATCTATTCTCTGCATGAATTTCCTCTTCATCCTTTAGACACCTTCTTGTACCAAAGATCTTCATCATATTTCCCATTAAATCACCCACAGAGTTTTTTGAGAAGTTGCTTAGTTAATTGATGTGCTATTTGGCAAAACAGCAGTACCAAAAGTGAAGTTCCATTTATTAAAGGCATAGTATTACATTCAAAATAATAGTTTTTATAAAAATCTCCAAAGCATAAGAATAAAAACCGAACATGAGTATAGACAGAGCCTTAAGAACAGTGACCATGAACTGGAAATCTAACAGGTAAGGAGTAAGCAGCATCACGAAACTACCTGTTCCTGAATCTGAGACTGGTCCATGGCAAGAGGTATCAGGGTTCCTACAATAACATGCAGGTGGGTCTCCAGAGCATCGCTGCAACATGTAATTGCTGTGTGGCACACGTGATGCAGCAGATCGCAGCAGAGCGAGAAGCTCCGCATAGAGATGTCTCTGACTATGACGGGTCTGTCAGAGGAACCAAAGTGAAATTAAAGATTTGTCACTGTCACAAATTGTCACTGTCTTGAGTATCAACATTTTATACATCGAGGGAAAATAAGGGAAAAGGAAACGAAAACCAGGATGAATTGATTCTAAACTTTAGAATGTATCAACTGAATGAATCGGCTCTTAAGAACTAGCTCAGGAGACAGACAAACTGAAACACAGTGAATTTGACTGATCACTTTAGAAAATGGAATAAAATCTTGATAAAAAATATATATACCAAAAAGAAAAAAAAAATCCCCAAAAGGGTTTTAGATTATTATTTGTCAGGACAACCTTGACAGAAGCAGAATAAAATGGAAAACATGCTCTCTGAATCCCCCTCTATCTGAAATGACCATTAGTTTAAAAAAAATTAAGTTATAAAGGTTATAAAGGACACCTGGAGATTATCTAGTCCAGCTTCCTCCCTGAAGCAGGGTCAGCTTCAAATTCAGATCAGGTTCTCAGGGTTTTGTTGAGCTGAATTCTGAGGTCCCTCTGAAAGGAAGCATTGCTCTCCACTGCAGCCCCCGCTCCAGTTCAGTGTTCAACATAACAACAATAATGCCACAACAATGGCATTTACTATAAAATCCACACAACTCTTCAACATCTCAGGGTATGAAATGCATCAAACCAGCCAAGGAATCAACTGATACGTAAACTCAGAGACATTTAGGCTAATAAAAGCCTGGGAAACCCAAAGTTAAAGCTCAAGTAAGAAAATACCTGTAGTCTTATGTAAAAGGTAACAATCCTACTTAAATTTTAACCTGATGAAGGACCAATTTTCTCATCTGAAGGCAAGGTGATATGAAGTGTACCAATTCTCACTTTGCTATAGGCACTTAGTGGTGAGAAGGTTAATGTCAACACTCGAATTAACTCAATAAGCACACTTGATTTGACACGTGCTTACTTTGCACTTAACTGCACATTTTGAATTTTTCTCCCATATGCTTTGAATTCCTAAACACCCTGTCACCAAAATCTCCTAACACTGCTTATTTCTACAATTTGATAGCCTATTACAGACACAAAACCTGCAGCATAGCAAAGATCTAAACACACGGCTAGCACAAAACATTCCATATTTTAGTAAGAGTTATATGTTTAAATTCGAAAATGATAAAAGAATAGCAACTTAATTTTTAATTTTAGCAAATTATAATTAATTTTACAGATTAATTAACATCTGCCAACAATATCAGAATGTAAGGTTACAGGAGTAAGGGAGCACAGACAGGAAGAACTAGAGATAATTACTTTGTTTACCTACTGTTGATGTGGTGAATGAGGGTGTAAATTACATCTCGAAGGACAAAAGCCCAGGCTCCTCCTAAACTGTCTTTGATCTCTTTAAGTAACAGACCAACAAACAAGTGATAAATCATAAGAACTCTGTGTTTCTTGTACATGTTTTTTGTATCTGATGCATGCTTACAGAGAGCTAGAAGAATTTTCTGGAATGAATCCTAAAAATCAATAAAATACGAGTAAAAAAAATTAGTCATAATGTCAATACAGATATCAAGAAAAAACTTCAAAAACTTAAAACTTAACATGGACAAAAAAAGGTTCATTGTTTTTATTGCTTTAAACAAACAAAAGACCTACAGAGAAACCAATTCTCCAGGCTGTATAATCCTCTGTCTTCATATTTGCCTTTAACAAATGAAAGTCAAGTGGCAAAAAATAACCCTGAGTATAAAATTTAACACTGTCAGTAAAAGCAAGTAAATTTTGTAGGCTGTATTTAAAATTTAATATTAATACATCAACATTAAATTAATATTAACATTTATTATTATATTATAATATAAATATAAAAATATAGTAATCTCATTGCTATTTTATTATTAATTATTAAATTAATATTTAGACTCAATTTAAAATTGACCAAATATAATTATTTTAGAACATTCTTCAGACATGTGACAAATATGCCACATCCTAAACTGTGCCTGGTACACAGATTTCCCCAACCTTTAAAATAATACTCTCTACTTTATATGCATTATATAATGCACAAAATTACATAATTTGCACACTTATATAAGACATATTACACATATAATATAAGAATGTAATATAGTTATATAATGCACATAACTCTGTCCCTGAACTTAGGACATCTTCCATTTCAAAAGGCAAACAGATGAACAGAAAAGGGTGTAAGGTTTATTTTCCTCACATAGAAATGATGAAAATGTCTAATTTGACAAAGAGGTACCCATAAGAGAAATTCTGCATTCTACAGAACAAGAAAATCATCATAACACACTTACAGGGCTTTTAGAAAGAACTGCTACAATACTTCTTAATTTGCTTTTATGACAGTTGCTAATATAGTCCAAGGTTGCCTTAATCACATAAGACGGGAAATGAGGAGGATTAGGAGCAGGATCCAGTTCCCTAAACAAACAAAAAAGAATTTGTATTTTTCTTCTTAAAAACAAAACCACTTGTATTTAATACAGTAAGCCTTAATGAATAAACACATTAATTCCCAGAAAATATTTTCTGCTTTCAGTAAGAAGCACCAAAAGCATCCAGAAAAGTGACATGCACCTTTTTTTGTAGCTGCTTGTCGTTCTTCTGTGGCAACTTTCACAATTGTACTTTCTTAACATTCTTTTACTTTCTTTTGAAAGATCATATTTTTAAAACCCCACACATTTGTCTCATCTAAGGTACTTAGTCCAAAAATCTAAGTACAACTCATGGGTAAATCATCTGCATTTTTTAATTGCGGGAACAATCTGGTTGAGGAAAAACAGGGTAGTGAACTTTTCTGGGACCTCAAAAAGAAAAGAAATGTATCATGGCAGCAATAAAAGTGCATAAATCTAAGTTTCATCACTCTCATTCTTACCATTTCCTTCTTGGAAAGAAGAGCTTTATTTACAAGCAGACACCACAGTCTGTTAATAAACTCACTACAAAAAGATTCTTTAAAGAGAGTTCTCAAAGTTTCAGCCATTTAACTTTTGGCAGATTTTCACAGAAATGCTTTGGATTCTTTCAACTTAGTTAGTAGTTTTACAATAAAGATATTTTCTTCAAAAACTTAACAAAATGCAATATTTTTCCAAAAAGTACTCGAACATTAAAATCTGGAAATTTATTATGCAAATAGGGATATTTTAGGACAACAACGAAGACTGAAAAGCTAATTAACATGAAGATATTTATGGCACTAGGCTGTGTCTATTAATTAGGAATTTATTTATTTGGCATTGCTTAACCGATCTCCTTACCAAAGACAAAGGCTGTCACTGCAAGAACCACTAAGAAACAGCTCAGCTTACCTCTCTGTGACTTCTGGTTGTTAGAGCCCATTAAAAGAATAGCTTTAACTTAGAGCCTAAACCAGACCAATTTTACAGAGAGCAGTCCATCTAAATTTGAACTTATCTCAACTGGCAGTGCCACAACAGTCTAGCTCAACAACACACAACAGCACTCCCCTGCCCACTGCTCATTCCTTCCATGAGCTGCAGTATCAGAGCTGCTCCTTCCTGACCTTGGGGAGTAACTATTTGAGAAGGCACGACTGTGATATATCATTACTAGTAACAATAAACCCTCTCAGCTTCAGGGTTACCTCTTCTTATACCTGAAGGGCACACTTTAATGCACAATGTTAGACAAACACTCTCAGCATTTAGAAAACCTACAAGTACATACTTTATATATTTACTTAGATGAGACCCTTCTTCGACTGTGGTACCAGCTGGTTCATGTAAGGTCATCAACAGTTCAACCACAATCTCTGGCAAGTTACTATGAGATAAACTGTCCATTCGCTACAAGAAAAAAAATAGCATTTTCATTAGAATAAGGTATTTCAGCCAGAATGATCTCTTTGGGTTCTGAGAAAGCCTGCTTCTTGTTTAGATTCTCTACTTATTCCATCATCCATGACATACAATTCATTCATAAATTAAGCCTCGTTAAGCTTCTCCACAGCAGTCACAGGTAGAACAATCGGCTTTCCTACAGTATATATATATATAAAAATGAAAATTTTACTGCTATTTCTGAACATAGAGTCTGCCTCTGGAGAAGATGGCTCCTCACAGAGCATTAACAAAATATTTTTAGAGGAAAATGTGAAAGATGTACGACAGAGAAACCTGGGGTTGTACAAAGAGTGGTAGAAAAAAAATACTGCATTATGGAAAAGATTATCCTTCAGTCAACTGTCTGCCTGAAAGTTTCTATTTAATAGCTCCTTGAAATCCTTGGGACAAAAATTTGGCTAGTTCGAATTTATTAAAATACTACCTTTACACCTATAAATCTGAACTATTTACATAATATACAAATGCTTCTTTCTGGTCTGTTAAACACCATAGAACTCAATTTACACATTTTAAATGGATACCTGTTTTCCTAAGCAGTTTTCATCCATAAGCTTGTCATAGACTTTAGAAGCCATTTCTCTTTGCTCTGCTGCTTCACTCTTTCCATAGACAAAGTACGGGAGGATATTGACAAGTAACTTTGGAAAACAGTCTGCCAGAACATCTCTCCAGTCTTTCTCAATCTTGTTGGCAAGTGATTTCACATCTTCAAACTGACTTCTAATCACCAGGTGTGGAACCAAAACTTTGTAACAAGACCTACATGTAATAAATACATTTCCAAAATGTCTTTAAATTACTTTTTAAAAAAACCTTGAGCATCATGTAGCAAATAACATTCCTCTACTGTATAACTACTGTATAATTTATAATCATTGCTTAGCTACTGCTGCACACACACAAAAAAAAAAATCTAACCTGTATAAATTTAATACACGTGATGCCTGGAATACATTTCAAAAGTTCACAATACATCACCTTACAACAAAATCCTGATGCATTACTACATTTAGCAATTTGAGACCCTGTGTCATAATTGTACATAAAATCTAAATAATGCTTTCATCATATAGCAAATTTACCTGTAGAACTCCTCAAGACTAGTATAGTTCAGAAGAACATAAGGAAAAGCAGACAGGCTATATCCACTGTCATTTATTTTCAGCCACTCCATCACCAGATAGTCTAAATGCGATGTCATGAAGTCTTCTATACTTTTATAGCCAAAAATGTCAGACACTTTCTTCAAAACCTGAAATGCATGAATTAAGATTGCAAAAATAGCATAGAGAGCACACTGTATTATGGCAAACTGACAATACCACTCCTCCAGGTGTACCCCCCAGCCTTTTAATTAATACTTGTGTTACTCAGCCCCTATTTAGCATAAGCCCTTTTGTTATCTGTATTGCCATATCTCAGAAGAGTGCAACCAAGAAACTACGACTAACTCATGAGTTAAGAAAGGATGGCCAGCACCCATTTTCCAGGCTACAGACTGTGGGCAAAACCAGGAAGCAGTTAGAATAGAAAGAAAGGATAAAAGGAACACGTGAACTTAAAAAATTACTGGCATGAAAGGCTGAAATATAAACAGCAATCATTTCAGTACACACTTGTGAACTTCAAAATAGAATTCCACAAGACACATACCATCCTCCAGTACACTGCAATTATTTTACATATTTTCCACATAAGAAAGCTTGCTTTCACTGGGCAGAATGATTTTTTAAATGAGATCTGCAATATTCAATGTATAAAAGTGTCTTTGTATTTCAGATCTGTGCTCTGAACATACAAGATTTAACACTGAAATTGCCTTTCATCATTTCATTATTTCTATGTAAGTCATTAAATAGAAAGGCAAATTAATTCAGTTATAGAAGTACCACTTTAGTTACACCTTTACAATATTTAACAAATTTCAATATTGAGGGAAACATTTTGTAGTCTTCCAATCGTAAACTAACCTTAATTTATAACCCAAATACCAAATGAAATGTCAGACTTGCCTTTTTCACAAGGTGAGGCTCTAATCCATTCTCCTTCACAGACTGGCAAATGGCAAACAGAGCCTGCTTTTCACAGACTGGGCTGCAGCACAGAACCATGGTTATAAGCATCAGCAGAACTGCTTTTCCATTATCCTGTTTGTCCAAAAGATCTTCAGGACTTGCATTACCCCTGACCTGCAATAAGAAATTATGAACACCTTGAGCAAATACTCTGTTAAAGCAATTTCCCAGTTTAAATAATTTAAAATTAAAGGCACTGACATAAATACTGCTGAACAAGTCAAATCTCCTTTTTTTTACTCCTTGATGCATATAGGGAAGAACTGCCTTGCCATTTAAATGCAGTTCTCTCACTATTAAGGCATTGTGTTGACAAGTGATGAGTTTAAATAAAAGTTACAAGAAACTGCAATGAAAAGGGAGAAGCTAACGGACACCACCAAGCTGAGGGGACAGAACAAGGACTCCAAGCACCACAGAAACCAGATGGTGACAAAGAGCTGGAGGTGACGGTACAGAGGGATGAAAAAGATGACAGAGATTTGAGGCCTCAGCAGCAAGCCCAGGCTACAACACAGCAGACAAAGGGAAGAGACATGACATGAAGGTAGAAAACAGCATGACAGAAAAAAAAGGAAAAACGTAGAAGAAGTAGATGACTTAGCATGGTGGCAAGGAAGGAGGAAAAGTGAAAGACACTAAAAGAAAAATTAAAGAAATTCCACAGTAGTACACCACACCATTGCATTTCCAGTCACTGCACTATAGTGTAACTTTTCCTTAACTTCAAGCTTCTTCTGAATAGCTCAAATTTCTAAGCAAATCTGTTTTGTGAAAACCATTGCTCTAATACCCCTTGAAACATGATGTTTCTGAAATCTACAAATGCGGTCTTAAGCTGTGTAAACACTAATTTAATTTACATTGCCCCTTATATAGATACATGTTTGTAGATTATTGAGGCTACGTTTTTCCAAGATTAAATGTTACTGTACTAAACCTGCAACAACATATAGCATGACACAGAAGAGCAGTCTGAAACACACAGTTTACAAATTTGCAAATTTCTAATGTGGGGAAAACTCTGAGTGACTCAATTTGAAAGGAATTTCCTGATTATCACTTTCTTTCACCAGCTCAGATTATCAGAAGTCCAGAAGAATTAATGTTTTCAGAAAACTAAACATTATCATGTTATAAGCACTTTCATTCAAAAGATCAAAACTAGGCAAAACTAATGACTACTTGCTGGTACCAGATTGCTCATTCCTTCCTGAACTCTGAGGTATGCATTCTCAAAAGCTTTTTGCTGAAGCTTCAGGGGAAGAGGTCTTGACATTCCAGAAGAGTCCCTCTGTTTCACATCTTGAAACAAACTTCAAAAAAACAACAATAATTATTAGCATAACATTACAGAATTATTGTATGTTGTGTAAATCAGTAAGATTCTGATTTTCTGAATATAATTATTTTTAATTGCCTTGTACAGATTTTTCTTTATTTTCTTAGAGAGCAGTTTCTCTATATATATACAGATCTCTCACATCAAAGAATAACTGAAATGCAGACAAAGTTTGAACACTTCAACAAAATTCGGTAGGCTTTTATATTCTGTCAAGACTGCAGTTCCAGAAGTATCCAAAAGAGCAGCTATGCAGTAGCAGAAGTGACATCCAATTAAGTGAAATTAAACATTACTCTTACAAACAGAAAAAATATCTACATTATCACCTGGTAATTGACTTTGCAGCAAGAATGCGAACTTGATGGTGACTGTCTGCAAGGAAATGTGGGAAAGCATCACTCACAGGCAGATCTTCATTTTTCACATTAAGGATTGCCCATTTGCAATGAGGATCAACCTGAAGAAAATTAACATGGTGATTTAAAATGTACAAAAGATACACTGCAATATGCAAAAGATCTTTAGATACTGTTTTTAAGTACATCTTAAATAAATATTTAATATGTTAATGAATGTCACAAAATCTGGGATTACCTCAAGCAGGGCTTTCATGCAATTTAAAAGGGCCACTCTTACTGATGCCGTGCATTTCCCTCCTTGAGATAAATGCCTAGAAAAAGGAATACTCGATTAACTTTTGGAAAAAGTTGCCCACAATTTTGAGAAACAGTCTAGCAAGTTAATTTCTGCTGCTCACAGTTGACTCTTTTGTGCTCTATGAGCATGTTTGGGAGGATTTGACATTTTTATTGGTAATTGCAAACAATATTCTTTTTGGGCTGCTGAAGTTACCCCTTGCCATAATAATTAATGCAATTCAGCATAGAATCAGTCTTTGTTTATATACAGCAGTGCAATGTTTATTATTCTGGTACTATCTTGTGGATTAATTTTTTGCTACAAATATAGCAAGACACAGAAAATCTGAGAAGTTAAATGCTGCATAAAGATTCCACAGTACACAGAAACAGCAAGACACACGAGCACTACAGTCCTCTTACTGACAGCAGAGATAAGAAGCGAAAATCAAAAATGTTATGTCCAACAGACTCCCGCATTAAATAACATACCAAAAGGCTCCAACGACTGTCAAAAACTGTCCTTTGGCATTCCTTGCCTCTTCAGCATGTTCATCGAACTGTGCCAACCCCACTGCTATAGGGAGTAAATCCTTTAGGATTACTTTACAAACTTCTTGATCTCGACGATACAAAGAACACACAGTTCTGTAAAGAAAGAAAGAAAAAATGTCTTGAAAAAGTCACCAAATCCCCTGAAATAGAGGTAAAACAGGCTGAGTAGTTTCTTTCTTACGAAAGAGGCTTAAGAAGCAGATCAACATCAACTGCAGGCAAGAGGTGTTCTTCAGTAGGGAGCTCCTTCAACAGGATCAAGTACTGTGGAATAAAAAACCAAGTGGAATAAAAACACCCAAACAAAACCAAAATGGAAAACAGTACTTAGGAAAATAAGTAGACAAAAAGAAAAATTAGGAAGCTTTTTTGTTAAATCTTACACGAAACTATGCAGGAACACACCTCTGTGGCAGACTGGTCATCTTTTCATGCAAACACCATTACGCAGTTATACAGATCATCAAACTTTTAGTTCTGGCAGTAAAAACTATCTCCTTTGTAAACTAAGCTACAGATATTATTTTACTAGAGAGACTAATTCTAGTTCTTTAACAAATAATTAATTATAAAGGCAAGTATATTTTTCTCAGCTCTTCATTTTCTGGCTTACAAATTCAAACTGATGTTTTCCTGACTACAACACACTTCAAAACCACCAAATGTAGCCATTTTAAGTCTTCCCAGGAGGCTGATGACAGGAGAAAGACAATGTATAATTGAGAAGACTGTGCTAATTTAATAACAGTACAATTACAGAGGTGGGTCAGCTGTACAAATCCCTGATACTCACCATGTGTAGATGCAGTGGCTTAGTGCTGGCAAAGCCACTGCCTTCGGTCAGCGCCAGCAGCCTCCTCCGAATATCAGAGGCTCGGAAGCTCAGTGTCTGAGTGCGGGCTGCAGTCACACAAACACACAAGAACCTCACAATTTCAAGGAGAAGTAAATCCTGCTTTGTCAACTGCTCTTCAGCTAACGGGCTCAAAGCACCTGGAAATAAGATTTTCATGTAAGAAATGCTTCTCCGAGGACAACAGAAGAGGTGGTAACATTTTAGGTCTTCACAAAACTAATATAAGTTCTCAAAAAAGATAAGAGTACAAGTAACCTTTATATTTATTTGTTATTGAGCAGTTAGGGTATTTTAAGTAAGAATTTAAAATGAAAGATAACATCAGTACTCGTAGCTCCTAATAGGGATAAACAGACAGACTCATGCTCCTGTCCCTCTGAAGGTTCATATATAGTGTCAAGAATTATTATTTAGGAGAAGAAGAAAAGTTAAATAGGACTATTTTTAAGACAATGAAGCACAATCTAATGAGACAAGTATCCTATAGACACATTTTCTAGTCTCTGCCAAAGCTTCTGACTCTGAAAAGTTAGTGTCTCTTCTTGCATTATTTGAT
Organism: Cyanoderma ruficeps; assembly: GCA_008694505.1. Classification (NCBI taxonomy): domain Eukaryota; kingdom Metazoa; phylum Chordata; class Aves; order Passeriformes; family Timaliidae; genus Cyanoderma; species Cyanoderma ruficeps. The sequence continues at coordinate 8,852,441 of VZDJ01000158.1, forward strand.
TTATAAAATTAATAATAAACTACTCCTCTCTAAATGAGCTCGAACACTTCATTAACATCTTTAAAATACTGATGAAAATTACTATTGCTCAGAAAGTACCTGGTTCAACCATTACCTGCTTCAACTATTAATAAAGCAGCACAATTTTGCACCTCAGTAACTCTCAAGCAAAGAGATATTTGCAAAAACAAGTTTTTGGAAGTAGTTTGGAGGTAGAGAAGACTTACCTGTTACAATTTGCATGTCACCAGATTCATTTGTATCACTGATGTCAGTCACTGAATGATCATCAAACAAATCCTCAGATCCCAAGTTATCTACTTCCATTATACTCTCCTCAGGATCATTCCTGAGATCCACTTCTCCCAGTACGCTTGGCTTTCCAGTTACGGTCATCTGACAAAAACACCACAGCCTTTTAAAGTTGGCTTTTAGGGACAAAAGAAACACCACAGGCATAGCACAAGGAGAGATACTGCAGTTTTCCAGTGAACTGGAACAGGTGAAGACAGTAATGGTGACATAGAATTGATGAATTTCACCCTTTGTGATAAATCTGTTTGCTATATATTGTCTGACGTATTCTATTCAGGATATAAGCTTCCTCAGACAGATACTGATCTCTGCATTTTAGATTCTGCCAAGGACAGTGTTAGTTTTTAAAACAGGTCTCTCTGTAAGATTCACCAACCTCTCACCATACTTCATAATTACAGAGAAATGGAGTCATGTGACTTTCTGAAGGCAAACTAACTTCTTACTACCTTCCCTTTGGATGACAAGTTAACAACATGGCAAAACCCCCAGCGCTTCCTCACTAAAAATCAGGAATTTGCTCACCTAGACCTCACTACAGCATTATGTGCCAAAAAGAAGTTTTAAGAATTGTGCTAAACACGGTGATGTACCACACTTCCACTTTTCCCAGTGGGAAAGGAGTAATTTATAGTTATATTTAATGCCCACATAATAAACACAAATACCCCCTCCCCTTTATAAGTTCATTAATGTTAACTGCCATGTGGTATAGAATTCTTCTGTATAGAATTCTACTGTACTGTAACAAAGCATTAAAAACATGAAAAACAACAAATATATTTTGATCAAATGTTATCCATCTGCCCTTCTTTTTACCCTAAGCCTGTGTTCAAATGCTAAACAGAAATGTTTCTGGTTAGGAATTCTCTATAAAACTAAATGTACTTCAATTTACTTTTTTCAGTAATACGTATCTCATTTGGTTTGCCTCCAGATTACTGTGTTGTAAAAACAATCCTTTCACAGAAGAGCACTCCATTCATAAACAGAAAGAATGTACGTACCAGATTCTTGCAAATATCTATCAGATCATCCATAAATTTTGATGTTAACAAACGCAAGAATATATTAGACATCATCTTATTAGCACTGTTCTGTAAGGAAGCAAGATGTACAGATAGGTTAATTAATTTTTTTCAGGAATTAAAGGTACGACACAATTTCCTGATCTCATTAACGAAGAAAGAAATTTCAAGTCCTTTATAAACTTTACCTTGGTACAATTGCACAAACACTTTGTGCACTGCATTATCAAAGTCCTCAGTGTGTTGATCTGGGTATCTTCATTTAGTTTGTTTTTAGACTGGGAAATGCTTTCTCCGGCATAATGAATGAGAGACTAGGAAAAATGGAACACGGTTAGAAAACCTCAGTGAAATGCCCCTACAGTGTGGCACCTACACAGGACACACATAAGGACAAAAGGAAATGGTTCTCATTTATACATTCTCACTCATACAGCTTTGATAGCCATAATGCACATCAATGAATCCACTTTTTTTCTGTGATTTTTGGTGTACATTTTGCTCAAAAAGTGACAAAACCATGGCCTAGACATGCTTGAAGCACTAGTACTTTCATCACAAAAGAAAAATACAGCATATCTCCATGAGGAGTAAGTTTTGTGTTTCTGTATTTAAGCAAGGAACCATCTTCGATAGTACTAATAATAAAAATAATTGCAATAGCTGTCTTCATACTGGTTTGAACCATCAAATTATCTTTAATTCCTGAATAAAAGATCTATAAATGAAAGGACTTGCTATCCTCTAATTAATTAGTCCTTTGTCTACATGTCCATGACTTCCACTTTTTCGAAAGGCGTGACTCAGAAACGTATCAATATTTAGAATAATCTCCACTGCAATACCCATGCATTGGTGTACTGACACAATTTCAGTGACTCCTCTCTTTCAGCAGCAGTAACATATTTAAACCTCTCTAAGCTGCCTTTTCTGAGGAGATACCCCTGCTCTAAAAACGTGTCAATACGAATAGAATTCTATGAATTAATTTATATTCCATCCTTCATTTAATTTTTAATAGGTCCCAAATGCATCACTGCTTACCTTAGCATTCTGGAACAATGCTGACTTGCAGGCATCCTCCTCTTTAAAAATACCAGTGTAGCAATAGCAACCCAGAACACCAACCAAGAGACTGACACATCGGACAAGGTGCTCAGCAGCAACAACCTTAGACTAAATCAAATACACAATATAAATACCAGCAGTTCATCACCATAAAATACAGAATCCATATACTTTGCCTTAGAAATAGATTGTTTGGGAGCACAAAGGTAAGGATGTAACAACGATTTCTAACTTACCTTAGGACCGCAACCGCTTAAAAGCTTTTCTGACATTGCTAAAAGGCAGTTCTCCAGTGTTTCCCTAAGATTTTGGTTGATGGCAAGTCTTGAAGCAGTCACAGTCTTATCTGCAACATTTACTGCAAAGTTAGTGAAAATATCCATTTCATCAAATGTAGTCTGCAGGTATAGCTCTTCAACATCAGCAAAACTGTTTTCTTCTTTTCCTTGCACATGTTGCTCACTTGAAGAAGAGACACAATTTTTACTTTAGCAGCCCGTATACAACTTACAAGTCTTAAATACTATTATTTAAATACAGGAAATTTACAAAAGCAAAATAAAGTATTTTTATCTTTTTGTGCTTCCAAACCCTGGTTGACCTTTACTTTTTGACATGACTTTCACTGTGGAATGGACAATACCATTCTAACTCTAACTGAACTGTATGGAAACATGAAGTCTGCACACAGATCATACCTTCTGCTGCATTTATGGAGCAGCATCTGCTTTGTGCTAGGGTCCCTGATCTCAACCTGCTTGACACAGCTGGAACAGAAATCCACAAACCCCCTGAAACTAGTACTTCTAACTTCTAGTAAGGTAAGTCTTACCTTGCATCACAACAAGTTACCCACATTTTAATCTTATTAAGAGGAAACTTGATATAGTCCAAAGCATTGGTGAAAGATGCAGCAGCATTCCTAGCTTAAGTACCTATAATGATTAATTTAAAAACATACCATTTAGCAGCATTTTGGAAAAAGATCATGGAGGCTCTGCAGTTTTTCATTGTAAGGCTCACAAGAATTTTTTGTAATACAAGATGCGGAAAATCACTGTAAAAAAGAAAATGTTTTTGTATTTCCTTGCAATCAAACAAGCTCTTGGGATTTCTGAAGCATACCCAAACATTAATGAGATTAACAATCTATCTTCAAAGAAATTTAAGTTTTCACTGAAGATTCCTAATGCATAGGTCACATACCTGCTGTGCTATACACAGATAACTAAACTATATCCCTAGAATGACATCCTATAGGAAGCTTGAAACCCCTACAGACTGCTTAAGCTTTAATATAACAGAATTCTGCATTAAGAGAATGTTTTTCCCTGCAGAATTTTTTGTGTTACAGGGTAAGCTTACATGTAAAATTATGCCACAAAAACTTTACCTGCAGAGCACAGGAGGCAACTCTGCACATTCTTCTATTTCTTCCTCCAAATAGCTGGAGAGGAGCCATTTGATTATCGCCTCCCTTAAAGCAGAACCCAGATTTCTCTCAGAACTATTCTGCTCCATTCCTATGTCCAAATTTTCTGGCACTGAATAGGCAGACATCACTAATGATAAACAACATACAGCAGAACTGCAATGAAAATCGAAGAGGGGATTTGTGAGAAACCATGTGCTATTTGTTGGTCAGCACTCGAAAGCAAAGTCAGTATTTCTGCATGCACAGGACACATCAAGTACATAAGCAAGCTAACAAGCATGCATACTGGTCAACTCCTTCATTACAATCTTTGCATTGTCATTTTTCTTGGTTATTACAGACATTTCCTACCTATCTTAAAGACTATGTCAGAGTATTTATTTCAGAATAAAAATTCAGAAGAAAACATACTTCTTAACTTCAAAATAATCAACATTTGTTTGTCAGTCAGATCTTTAAATTTTTAGTTCATTTTAAAATTTAGTACATTCTAAATGTGAAGATGCTTGACTCTTCTGCCTCTGCTTTCAGTCTCATTACATATTTATGATAATTTCAAATGCTTAGAACACAAATGTGTGCAGTTCTTAAATAGAAATACAGTCATAACAACAATAATATTGAGTAACACAGTGATTTTGGTTGCACAGTAAAGAGGAATGTGAATCAGACACAAGACACTATCCTTGATTCCATTTTACCTTGAAGGTTTGCATGCAGGTCCTGAAAATATCTTCCAGAGCTCTTTTTCTGTCACAACAAGGTTCCCTTGAATCATAGCTCCCAGCAGCCCAAAGCTCTCCACTTCAATCTGCTGAAGGCTTACACTGCGAATGGTCAGAGTCCAGATCTTTGCCCAGGTTCTCTGGAGCTCCAACTTGAGGGTGCTTTTCAAATCAGTTTTCTGGTTTTGACACAAAGCTAACTCTGTGAGACACTTCAGCACATACGGGGTTCTTTCTCCTCGGCGCTGCTGAGGCAGTAACTGGTGAAGGACATTGAGCAAGGCAGGCAGCTCACTGTTAGGAAGACTCATGGGATACCTGGACATGAGCTGACTTGCAATCTGTAACCTTGAAAACACAAAGTGAAGCAATTAATACCAAACATACAGAAATTTGCATTTTCACAAGTAAATGAACAAACAAACAAAGCCTTCTTCAATTGCCATTTCTCATTTCTACTCTCCAGTATTGAGCTGATTTGTTTACTATTGGAAGTTAAAAATTCAGTATTTCTACCATTTTAAAAGACTGCTCATCTAGCCTATCACTAACAATTTCTTAGAGTTCAGAGGTCCCTCATGGCAAACAAAATACCCCTAAATCAAGGTCCAAGGTAAGAAGCCAGGACGTGGAACAGTTTTCAGGACAGGTATTACAGAAAACTGTGTGAACCAGTCCAAAATGGCCAAACTTTTAATGGTTGCTGTAATATGCCACAGCCAGCTTAAAGCAACTTGCCAAATGCTCTGACAATCTAAGTTCACTGCTTAGATATATATAATTACAGTATGTCCAGACAGCCAGCTTAAATGCACAACATATTCAGGAGAATGTAAATGTAAAGAGATGTCTGGAGTGATACGTTTTTCATGCAAAGATGTTATTACCAAGGTATGACATCAAAATCCTTCTGGGATCTTTGCACGTTGTCTCGAATGACGCCCCAGCCAAGCTCAATCCTCCTGCGCTTGTTTGGCACTGTGTCCTCGCCGGCCTCTCTTTGTGAAACACCATATGACTGGGTAATTTCAAGGACTTTGGTATCCTCTGTAAAAACCTTTCAGAAAGAGAAATTTAGAAGTATGCAAATTAAAACAAAAGAACCCAAAAAACCAACCAAACAAAAAAAGGCAGCAGTATTTACAAGAAAGCTGAAATGCTTCCAGCCTAACAAGAAACATTAGTGAAATGCAGTATAATGCATTCCTAAACTGCACAGAATTAACAAAACACAACAGAACACAGACAAACGTAAGAATACTTCAAACATACAGCTCAGTAATTATATAGTCAATCTTATATTCAAATAAAAATGTTACCTGATGACAAATATCAGCCATTAACTCAATTAAGTTTTCCTTTACAGCAACATTACGTGAGCCTGAAGAATACTTCCCTCTGCTACTGATAAGATTTATTTCATTCACCAGTAGATCATACACGTTATGTAAGATGCTTTGCCACTTTTTTAAGTCATATGCACCTGCACAATCAAAAGATAACATGTATCACCCAGTAGATACAGTATACAAACCTACCTAAACAATGCAAAAATACAGCCAAAATCTGAGTAAGGCACACAAAGTTCAACAAGTGCAGGCCTGAAAAGCAAATACTATAATGGAGAATGAATAAAGTAAAAAAGGGGAAAAGCTAAGAAAGAATCAGCACATAGAAGTAATTAGGGTAGGAATTAAGTTTCTAATAAACAATTCTTCATCTACCTGGAAAGAATACAGTTAAAGGTAATGGATAGATTTGTACAAGGTATGAAAATAATTATGCTAGAACTAAAATAGGTCATGACAAACAAACATAATTACTGAATTCTATTCTCTGAGAAGTTTTATAGTATAAGTCAGACTTAACTGACAGCAGTAAATTCTGGGTTTAAATAGACCTGGTAAGACCCCAATACATGTGGCAATCTAAACCCAATCTAAATTATTACTTCCTTTCCCCAAAGACTTTGTATTTTCATTTAGCAATTAAAACTGCCTTTTGATTAAAAGATGCCCCAACCTTTAAAGGACTTAACATAATTAATATGCTCTTAGCAGATACAATTTGAAAACTCCTTTTCACTTTCAGTCAATATTAACCCATAGCATAAAACTACTGACAAATAATCATCACTACCGTTAATGTTTCCAAGACTCAGCATCAAAATTCAGAGTTGGTACAATAATAACAATCATATGCAGCAAATAAAAAAAAAATGAAGCCTTTTATTGTACCTCTTCCCTGCGTTTTTGCACCCTTTGGATGATGAATATGAACTTGAAGATGAAATAACTCAATTATTGATTCTTTCAGGGAATCCTTTGGTCTATACTGAGTCCAGATGTAAAGCACTGTAGGCAAGATTTCTTCCCCTACTTTGCAAATCCGTATGCGACAGTTGTCAGCAAACTTGGTGCAGAAGATATTCATTGCTCCAACAATGTGATCCAGGCCTGCAGTGTTCTTCTCCTGCCTGTAACACAAACCTAACTTAACACTCAAACTTCCAAAAGAAAAAATCTTATGTATTTTCATAAGTATTGTTTAAATGTAAATACTAGCAAGTATTCAGAAACATTCAGAATATAACAACATTCAGAGCAGTATTTGCCTAACAAATGCAGAAGTTATTAGTATTTTAGAGAAGTGCCTTAATTGACATTCAAATACAGAAGAAAATTTATCTGAAGAAGCATTACCTGCTATTGCTCAAATCCAATCCCAAATACTTAAAATAAGTTATTTTCTAGCATACAAAAAGAGCACTGGCAACATACCTTGCAGACTGCATTGCTTTTGAAAAGAAGACAAGCATGTCAGAACACAACCCATCCGTTTGGAAGCAGTACCCTCTCATGAGTGTGTGAATTATCCTAGCCACTAAGACTCTATTAATGTTCCCAGAAGGTTTGAGGTACAAATTGCCATACAGGGTCAGCAACTCTGCAATAGTATTAAAAAAATACAGATAAGTATAAACATATATATTACAGAGGATTACATTAAAAAGTCTTGACACAAAATACTGCATTAGAAATACAGAGACCACCACACTGTGGTCAAGAGCTGGCATCCATGTTCTTACTTTCAACAGCAATAGATCCCTGATTTTATAAATAAAAAACCTGACTTCTCTAATGTACCCCAAGAGTTATAAGCAAGCGTTAAGGTGGAATCCCTAGAAAAGGTTATAGTAACCTTTACAAAAATTATATACCCTTCCTTTAATAAAAGCAACTTGTTTCACTTAATGGATTAAAGCCTGACTTCCTTTAGATTTATGGCCTTCAGCCCTGCCTCACCTCAGTAACTAAATTCCACTGTGCTCCTTATAATCCAATGTCAACATTTCTTCTGTCACACGGCCCAGTTTTGTCCACAGGCAGACTCAGCTAACTTCCATGCTCCTAAAGAAACCAACCACCACACAGAAACCCCCACTGGCTCCCCATGCCTGTGTTGTCTTCCAGTGACCAGTGCAGACCATGCATCCATGACCTGACTGTATAGAAGTACTTATGTTTCAGCAAGCAATAGACAAACAGTACACAGAAAGAAAGAAAAAAAAATCAATTCCTAATCTTTGTTGCTTTGTTTATTTCAAGTGTAAGCCCTTCAAGGCTGACACTGCTTTACTCCATATTTTGTGTACTACCTCACACAACAGGGCATCAAACAAGTTAAAACACATCTGGAACGTGCTTCTATAAAAGGAAAAGACATTTCTAAATAGGCTGAAAAATGTTACCTGACCATTGCTGCTGGGATATATCACACCAGTATTTTCTTACTGATAGGATATCCTTTAGGAGTATACTACTACAGTCAGAACCATAAGCAGCACAACTTGTTGGATCTCTTATAATTTCCATGACATAAATCAGAAGTTCCTGACATTTCAGCCTGGGTCCTCCTACATGAAAAAACAACATGAGACTATTTAATTAACCCAAATTCTACCAAATAAATCTGTAATTAATTATTTGTAAATGTTACCTAATTAAAAAAACAAACCAACAACCCCCCCAAACCTACAGCTCTGAAACATTTCTATTAGGAAATATTTTCTTATACTGTTTCTAAAATATAAATTACCAATGGGAGGCTATATCCATTATAGACACATTGAGTAACTAGAAAAAGCTACTGTGAACATCAAAAAAAGGCAGATAAAGAGCACAAATGATCAACTCACATTAAGATATTTAAACAGTAAACATCTGGAAGCAAACAAGACGAACCCTACATTGGTAACTTAACTTCAAAGTAAAAAATTCAAGGTTGAAAGCTAAGTACCAAACCAAACCGGTATCTCTACATGATAATGTGTGTTACTGACTTTTATTAGCACATCTGATGAAATATTTGACCAAGCTTCCAACTTCTTGTATCTTCTTCTGTCTGGTAGTTTGGGTTGAAGTAGATGCATTTGGTTTTGTCAGCTGCAGGTTTTTAAGTTCTTTCTGGAAATATTTCTGCAAGACACTTCAAAAATAAAAGAGAGATTAACCAAGGATCTGCTCATTTATGACTGAAGCAAAATAGGAATGCTGTTTTAGCTTAAAATGCCACTGCCTGTTCTTCTCACAGTTCTAATTATCAAAGACTAAAACCAACTGAAATATACTACAGTCCAAGCATGATGAAAATAGTTCTTAAAAGGAAATGCAAGTTTCAAAGATAACCAGAAGCAACTTGGAGTAGGAACCAAACTTTCCTTTAAACTTTGCAAAATGCTAAACATACAATTTATAATTAGGAAAAAAATTGCTAAATTATGCTGCAATATTAAAAAACAAAATAATAAATAGTACTTATCATTGCTTTTATTGGGAAAGCTTTCAAGTCCTATTTCTTTATTATTCAAAGTTAATATATGGATTATATTTTAGATCTATGAATAAATTAAAGTTTTCACTGCATTTGTCACTGTAATTGCTACAGATCTTCTGGCCTATTATTAGAATTCAGTTTAGAGGCTCTATTTTTGTATTCCTCCTGTGTATTTCTAATACATTACTGTCTCTAAAGCAACATATAACTTACCAAGTACTTTTTATGAAACTTTTGGTACACCTGTGAAACAAAAACTATTCCAAAGTTGTCCCATTAAAAAACATAATGGAAAGTTGACAGGACACCATTCCATAAAAAGTAGTAATTCATAAGAACTTTTACCATGAAATTTAACACTGTTTGAAGCTGCTGTAAAAACTTATCACACTCCTGCTTAGTCCAATCTTAAAGTACACCTGAAGCAGACTGTACCAAAGATTAGCCTCTACAAACATGCCACGGTCCTTCTACTGTGTCTTGAGGAATGCAGCAACACAAAAAACTTTAACAAAGCTACCTGCAATCCACACAAGAACTACACACTGAAAATCAGAAGCGAAGAATAATTTACCATAAAAGAAAGTAACTATTATTTTTGCAAGGAAAAGCATCTACCCCATCAATGATGAGTTTCCCAGCAGTTTTCTGTATGTGGCAAGTGTGGCACCTTTGGCCATTTTAAACTTACTCCCTTTGGAGACTAAGGTAAGTTATTACTTGTTTATAAGCTGACAAGAAGTCTAAATCAATATACAGAAAGACAAGCATTAAAATAGGCCTAACAAACGAAAGAATGATGTCCCACTTAGGAAAACTGTGACCATTCACAAACAAAACCAAGAAACTACCTAAATACAGCATCCCAGTTGAGTTGCTTTCCTTGTTTAGAATCAGAATTCCGGTCGAGCTGGAAAACTGTTTCGGGATCATGGAGAAGTCGCTTGAAATTTTCAATTTCCTTCTGAAAACATATTACAAGAAGAATATTTTTTTATTATTCCCTTCATTGCTATTTGAGGTACATCACCCAAAAGAAAACTTGTTACCCTTCGCTCCACGGCTTTCTCATTTTCAAGGCGACGACAACAAACGAGCAGATTGTGTAATGCAAGACTCATGGTTCAGCTTAAAGAAGAGTCATTTCTATCTGCACACAGAAGAAATGGATGAAACAGGAATTATTGAACACACAGCCAAGTAAAAAAAAAAATGGGATTTGTGTATACTGAAAGTCCAGTATCAAACAGAACCATGATGTTCAATGTTTCAGTGAAAAGCTCATTTGTGGCTGGGTCAGTCTTATTGGTTGCGAAACTGAAGCAGTTTCATGTCAAGAATGTAATCTGTTCTTACAGACAACAGTCACAGAATAACCACAGAGAACCCCTTCACCTAACTCTGACTTCCTTTCTCTAAGTGCGGAGTAGAGCTAGTGAGCAGACACTTGGGAGTGCAATTACAGTAAGAATGACAGAGCTAAACACATTCTGGCAAGCAGCACTAACTTTCAGTAGCTCTCTTAACCTGATGCTGCCAGGAGAAGGCAGCACTTGGACAATGCTCTCTCACATACATTTTCATAAGTATGCACCATCTATTGACAAATCCCCAGGGACTCAACATGTCAAAGGATGATTATATATCAGTCATGAAAAAACAACTTTTCCCTTCTGTGATCACTTAAAATTACACCTCTTCTTCTTCGACAGATGTTGGTATTAGCTAGACCTCACACTACACAAAATTATGATGCTGCAGATCACAACCATGACATTCTATTTAACTTCCATGCTTCTACTTTTACACTCTTAAAGCAGGCCCAAGAGAAACCCTGTTTGGAAGACAGATTACATAAGCTGGAAGTAACTCCAAATATATGTTGCGGTTGTAACAAGCAAGGGAGAACAGGGATTCACAATGTACAGCATTGCATCTTGAGTGTTTACATGAGAATACAAAAATAGCCATTCAAATAAGTAAAACTTTAAAATATCTACTGTCTTAGACTGCATTTATTTCCTTTGGCTTCAATCAAGATCAGGCTGGGACTAAGTATGGTCAGAGATCTGGTGACTGATAGATGTGTTTGAAAAAGAAACCATTTTAAGCACGATGGCTGCAGTACCGTACAACTGCACTTACTTAAGTGTTCCTTTACTAACTACAAGAAAGATGGGATATCCTGAGTTGGAAGGGACACATAAGGATCCCCGAAGTCCTATTCGTGGCCCTGTGCAGGACACAAGAACCACACCATATGCCTGAAAGTGCGGTCCAAACAGCTCTCACACTCCGGCAGGTTGGTACTGCGAGCTCTCCCCCGGGGGAGCCTGTGCCAATGCTCAACCACCCTCTGGCCCTCTGGTGGTTGAGCACTGGAACAAAAAAAACCCCATCCAACCCAGCAGACTCGCTGCTTGTGCTGGAAACGAAAGAAACCTTTCAAACGCCAATGGCTTCTGAAGTGCTTGATGGAAAACTGGAGCAACAGGGGTCGTCTGCTGTAGGGTCTCGGCATTCAAGAAGGCAGCGCCCTCGTTTGTAGTTATTGGTATTTCCACGCCCATAACAGTTCTCCGACCGATTACAGAGTTTTCCAACTACCACATGACCGCTACATGAATTACAGCCGGGAAGCCAGGCGCACCGAATACCATGCGTGGCGGAGAGGGGAGCTGGTCGAGGCGCTGCGAGGTGCCCCGGCACAGGCGGACACGCCGCGCCGAGCGGCAGCTGCGGCAGCTCCGGCCCCCGGCAGCCCCGGGCCGCCGCCGCCCCCCGCGCCCGCAGCCCGCGAGCCGCCCCTCAGCGCCCGCAGCCGGGGCCGCCCCGCCCGGACTCGGGCCTGGGCCCGGGCCCTCACCTCGGCCAAGGCGCACGCAGCCCCGGTCCTGGCGGCGCGGAGCGGAGCGGAGCGGGGCTCACGTGTGGAAGCAGGCGCTGCGGGCGGACCTGGAAGCGGATGAGCGGCCGCGGCGGGTTCCGGCGGAAGGGGCCGGGCGCGGCGCTGGCTGGCGGAGTTTCCGCGCCTTCGCCTGGGTGGCGGGGCGGCCGGCTGAGCTCGGGGAGCTGCGCCCGCCCGTGCCCCGCTCCGCCTCGGGCCATGCTGCTGCCGTCCGACGTGGCCCGGCTGGTGCTGGGTGAGTGAGCCGGGAGGGACGGAGGGATGCACGGGCGAGGCGCGGAGCAGCGGCCGCGCCGGGAGGGCTCTGCCGGGCATTGTCAGCTGCCCGAGGCGCGGCGGGACACTGAGCCGGCTTCGCCCTTGACTCTCGGCAGCGTCTCTTGGTCCCCCCTGGCTGGGATTGTCACTGCCGGGGCTTATACCGGGCAGCCCCTAGGCTGGCCCCCGCCGCCCTCCGGCCCAGCCTCTGTCGGGGAGCGAGCGCAGCTCGTTCCTGAGGGATTCGGGTCCTGAAGGACCAGGCCGCTCCCCGGCCGTGCCTTGGGCTCGGGTTCTTCACGAGTCCAAGGAAACGTGCTGGTCTCCGGGGCCCACCTGCAGCCTGAGAGCTGCTGAGAGGGGCTTGAACAGTTCCTGGGTACAGGAGGAGTTCAGGGGTGACCCGAAGTCCCACGGAAGGCTGCGTTAAGGGTCAGATGGTTGGGTTTTTTTCCGGCCGTGTTTCACTTACCTTTGAGTGTGCACTAAAAGTTCAGGCATGATCAGAGTCTGTGGAAAGCACAGCGTGAGTGTGTTCCAGACATTGGCAGCAGACAGTGACTTTTTAAAATTACTTTATTCCTTGGATTATTTGGATCTTGCCGATGGTGAGAGCAAATCGATGGTAAGCAAAAATATGACCCACATATTTCAGTCCCACACATAAGTACCTGTTGGCACAGGTTGCCAAGATTTCCTGGCAGCCTGCCTTGTGAGATTCAGTTTTCAGTTGTTCACAGTTTTTTAAATCCAAAGCCATTAAAGCTGAATCTCTTCTTCCCTGTTCTCCTGGCACAATTTATTTTTAAATGCTACCTGAAATATTACTTGCTACTGTCTTGAGAAAAAAACAGATGCAAATTTTTTAATACTGTGAAGTAACAGGATTTTAAGAGACTCCATGGACTGTAAAAGAGGAGTTGAAGTCATACATGTGAGATCTCTCATTGCACTCTTCCAAACAAGATGGGTGAAGTTACAAGTTTCCAGTGGAATGCTTATCTTGTGAGTTACCAGCGACATGCAGATGTAGAACACAATCTTGGCAACACCCTGTGCCCTGAGAATGATCCATCCTCTCCTGTGTCTGTTGTGGTGTGGAGCATGCATCATGTCTGGAAAACCTCTGAGCAGCCTAAGGTTGTAGAAGAGGATATTCCTTGTAACCATTTCTGTTCTCTAATAGGGATTACTCTTCTGTGAGGCATCTCTGAGTTTCAGTGGATAAACAGACTTCCAAATGTGGCTCCTCCATCTTTCTCCCCCAAGCCCCCCCCTCCAAAATCTTTCTGGTGTTGTGAAGGTTGATGAATATTTGTTAAAGAAACAAAACAAAAATGATAAGCTAAGCTCACGCACAGGAAAATGCATACGAACATTTATCTTCTCCTGATTGATAGAGTGAATGTGTATTATGAGTTAGACATTTCTTAAGGTAGAACAAAATATTGAATAATGTCCATATGTTAAAACATACATCACATTTCGTGCCTTTAATTTGAGTTTGGCAACCTTAAGAGACCACATACTTGTATGTCATTATACAGTGTGTGCACAAGAACTTTAGGTCAGCTGCACAGGCATTTTTAGCCTTTGGAATGCTTTATTACCAGGAAATTGGTGTATGGAAAAGCAAGCATTCAGTCATCCTTTGTGATACTGTGGTAGTAGGTTCAAGAAAGAAAAATTGCAACTTTTTGAGTAAGTGTTCAGGTAAGTTTGATTTTAAGAACAGTCATGGCAGCGCACATCAGAGCTCCACTGAGCCTAACAGCCCATCTTCCAGCCTGGACAACAGTGAGATACCGTCGTGTTTACCAGAAATACACTTTCAGCCACCTGTGGCTTGAGATTTTCCTAGGAAAATGTATTTGAAAAATTAAATAGGATATTCCTTTCCTTTCCACAGGCACTGCTAATGTTTTCTGTCAGATAGGCCTGCTCGTCCCAAGTTGTGTTTAACTTTCAAGTTTGCCTACTTGTTGAAGACATGAACAAGGGCTTTCATGTTGGAAATACCATTTGTTTTCTTCAGCTATACTCAGATCTGCTGCAAGATAATTGTTTTCATTTAAAGGGCACACGTTTCTGCAGGCATTCATGAACTGAGGTGGACCATTTTGGGGGTCCATTGAAATAGATAACGTGTGTGTATATTCTGCATTGTATAGCTAGGCACATGTTTTTTCTTGTCTTTAAAACATTCCATGCTAAGCTCTGCTAAGAGCGAGAAAGAAGAAACATTTTCTTTGTGGTTCTTTGTTCTAGAATCCTTCAGAATTCTGATTGGTCTATTTCTGTCTTTTAGTGTTTAAGCTGTTTGAAGATTAAAGAAAGGTTAAAAGGTTTGATTAAAGCAGAACATATTTGATGAGAAATGGAATTTTGGAAAAGAGAATTTTGCCAGTACATTTTCTGTGATGGTTGCAGTACTGAGTGTTAGGGTGTAGAGAGCACAATTTGCATCTAGTACATCTATCCTAAATGAAAATTACTGTAAGTGAGGGGGGAAGTAAACCTTTTTCTGTTATTAATTTTTGTACAATGCCAATATTTTTAATAAATCTTACCCACTGTTGCAGCAGCTGTACAGGTTTTCCTATTTTGAAACAGTACAGTGTGTGGGGAATTGCTCTTGCATAGCAATGCATTTTATTAACAAAGTATCATAGATTTCCATTGAAGTATCAAATAGGGTGGAGGGTTTGTCAGCCTTCTGAGCCAAGAACTTTTATTTTCTTCTGTGTACTAAAGATAAACCAAAATTTGTTCATATTGCCTCACTTCCAGTCTAGAATACTTTGTAAATGCAGTGTAATTTCAATCTGTATTTTTTGTTCTTCTGAATCTGGTGGGAATCTGTTAAATATCTGGAAGGAATATGTATTTTATCAAAATAACATCACTTTTCTTTTCTTACATAAAAAAATTTATCTGATTATTCCAACACTGCAGGCAGCTTTGATACCTATTGAACAGAAGTAATGAATGAAATAGCAACATTTTCCATCTGATTTGTTGCAGGCTATTTGCAACAGGAAAATCTTCAAGCCACCTGCCATCAATTTATTCTGGAAAGCTCAGATTTGAAAGAATATGCAGAGCACTGTACAGAAGATGGGTTTATTCCAGCCTGCTTGCTGGTGAGTTTGTGTTTGCAAAGCAGAAAGTTACATTGTCTTGCATCCATGGAAAACAACATTGGGGATTTCTCAGTTTAACATTAATTCTCAGATGCTGCTTAAAATGTCTGATATTTGATTTGTTTCTTGTTTTTTCATCCTGTGATAGTAGCAGTTATTTGGTTTCTAGTATTTAATCTTACTAATTCTTTTCTCAGTAGAAAGGTTTTTCCTATTATTCACATAAAAGTGATATCATAGTATCTAAGACAGAATTCTTACTGCAGCTGAAACATTTGCAATAAAGGGCTGTATTTGTCATGTAGAGTTCCCACTAGTAAACAAGACAGGAAGGTACAGCAGATGATAGTGGTAACTTTAAAATCTTCATTGTCTTTGTGTCACCTAAAATAGCTGGACAAGTCAACATGATAAAGTTAATTCTGTGTGACTGTTAAAAGTTTTGCTTCAGACAGAGGTTCCTTCATGTTTGCATCTTAGTGTATGTTGTTTTCCAGCATGATACATACTCATTAGTGTGTTACTGCTGTTCATCATCTAATTTTCATGGTTTTATTCCATAATAAAAAAGGTGAGTGAGGGTCAGACAGCTCTAACTACCAGTGTTGTGCCTTGAGGTAGAATACTTCACATTTTGGGTACTAACAGGATTTGGTTCCATTGATTGCTCTCTACCAAGGACAGTCCCTTGTGCTGAGGGTCAGCATGCTGTATACTGCTAAAGAACTCCTTAAATATGAAGTGATACAGCAGGTGAAGTAGAAGTTCTTGCTGAAGATTCTAAAATCTGGCTTTTTTTCCAGTCGCTGTGTGGAAAAAACTTGACGACTATTTTGAATGAATATGTAGCCATGAAAACAAAAGGTAAGCCTTCAGAATGAGCTGTTGCTTTATTTTTATTTATCTGTTGTCAGCTCCTTGAGGAAGAGGTGTATGGTCTTGGAGTAATCCCCCATTTAGGCTACAATTTGAAGGTTACCATATTACACAGCTAACAGCCACTACTTTTAATGATGAAGGGTAATTGATTATCTTAGTTTGCATATGCCAGCATATATTTTCACTTCAAATGTGAGCATTTTTATATCTCAAAAGCATAGAGATACAATAAAATGTGCAAAATGTATGGTTTTATGCTTGCAAAAATTATACTGTTTATTGTTTATACTATCATTAGGGGGGAGAGGTGTTTATCTCTCTGGTGACCATCAGCAGAATGTGAGAAAATGGAATGCTGTGTCAGGGGAAGTTCACACTGGACCTTAGGAAAGGGTTCTTCACTGAGGGGATGGTCAGGCAGTGGAACAGGCTACCCAGGGAAGTGGTCAGGGCACTGAGACCTGTCAGAGTTCAAGGAGAGTCTGGACAATGCTTTTAGTCACGTGGTTTAGAGTTAGGTAGCCCAGTGAGGAGCAGGGAGTTAAGCTCAATGATCCTTATGGATCCCTTCCAACCTAAGGTGTTCTGTGACTCCATGAAATAGTCAGGAGGAGTCCTATGGTATGCTATGGTATGAAATATTTCTTGTCTCTTTTCTTTTTTTTTTTCTGAAACTAACGTAGTTTCAGAACTACTTAATATTTTGTATGAATACTGTAAGACAGAGTTGCAGCATTTGCTGGTTTTGAAAGCAGTTATCAAGCTTCTGAATGTTGCCAAATCTTGCAGGTTTTTGATATCTGTTGTATGATCGTATTTTAGTGGTGCTTGGTTTTAAAAATCATATATGGAACATTTCTGAACTTTTTTTTCCTTTCACATTAGGTTTGACAGAAATGGTAACTAAGACACAGAAGTACTTCCTTCAAAATGCTTTGTACTTAGCATCTTGTAAAACTTAGGAATGTGAACTGTTTACTTCCCTTTTCCAGCACACTTTTAATGTTCTGCGCTTCAAAAAGACCAAATGTTTTTACCTGTTTGGGCAATATCATAAAATAAACTATTACTTTTCAAGGCCTGTCTGCCAGGTTATAATTTTCAAAGGCACAAAAGTGACTTGGGAATATGGATACCATTTCCAGAAGTCAGCTGGGGGGTTAGCGTGGGTTAGGTTAGCATGTTTGCTGAGGAGTAAACACTGTGTGCAAATTACACCAAGAATTATAGTCATTAATTCAGTTTCATCGAGGCTTCTAAACCAGAACTGTATCCATATCAATCAAAATTCTTTAAATTAGGAGTTAGGGCTCTCGAATTAATAGAATATTAAGAAGGCAACTAGGCACCTAAAGTTAGATGATGTCTGAAACACTCCATAATGATTATTTTGCTTGTGATTTTACTTTTTTCTCAGCATATATAAGTTTTGGGCATCAATTTCTTTTTATGATTCATTTTAGAAACAACAAATGAAGTCCCAGCAATGATGTCATCTCTGTGGAAAAAATTAGACTATACACTTTCTCAGATCAGGTAATATAGTTTTGAAATCAAGAAAAGTAATATTTCAGTGTAAGAGTGAGTCCCTATGTTGACCAACTCCCAATGTCATTGTATGAGAATGCTTCTCTGTTTCCTCTGAGAGACAGTGGAAAAGATGGGTATGTGAGGGTTGATGGTTGAGCAAACATTTGAAGATATTAAGGTGGGGCTGGCAGCTAAGGAGGGCATTAGTGTGAGCATGTGGCCTTCCTGTCATAAAACAATATACTGTGACTCATTTAGAATCTGATACCTTGGTGGTTACTCAATCAAAAATGAAACAGTAAGCTTCACTTGAAGGATCTGTGACCATTGTTGGAAAGAATAAAAGTAGCAATGAAGGGATTTTTCTGAAGGAATGTGTGGTTAGGACCAGACTGACATTAACCAGTAGCTGAGTGCTTTCATTATACTCCATTAATTCATGTCACTTGCTTTATTTTTTAGGAGCATGCAGAATTCAGATTTCAGATTTTCATCTAATCAGAGGAGTAAGTAACTGAGTCAGTTCCATGGGATCAGTAGGTTTTATTTTAAAATTTTCTGGTTTGGCAAAAAATAGGGGCCTTCTGCAGCCATCAGTAATGCATCTTTGTTGTCTTCAGTGTGGTCTGTAGATTACTGTAATGATCAGGAAAGGAAAATAAGAAGAGCTTTTTGCAAGGGGCCAAAATTCTCTATTATAGCATTTTCTCTGCTGAAGAAAACTTTTTGGAAGTTTACACGGTTAAAAGGTTTACAAACTGCTGCTTCGCTCCTGAAACTGTTGACGTAATTTGTGGTTCATAGTTGAACTAAAACCATGGCCAGTCTAATTATAATGCAGTTGGATTTCTGTAGAAGGGGAACATAAAAACATACTACAGTCCTGTGGCATTTGTTATGTATACAAACATATATCCAACCAAAATACAAAAACATACTGTTACATCTAGAGTTGTGTCTTTCATTACAAAAGCTGAAAACGAACTATCAACAAAGAAAAACCAGTTTACCTAAAAATAAGCTTTTCTTGGTAGTATTTTTACTGTATAAGAAAAGAGAGTGTGAGATATAGATAGTAATTGTTCCCAGGTTTGAGAGTCTCTGGATTGGGTGGTGTTTAAATTGGTTTGTTTAAATTTTTTTAAACAGATTTCGTGTGAATATCAGCAATCTTTTAAAATTCCTTTATCATATATTTTCATCATGTCTTAATTTCCAGCGCGTACAAGAAGTGGAATTGTAGAAATGAAAAGGCAGAGAATGCTTCAGCAGTCAGCTTCTGCAAACTCAGGACTGTTGTCAGTAGCCCATCAGTCAGGGCCACAGAATTCCTCTTCTGTTGTACCTCCTCAAGTAATTCACAGGCCAACAATAAATCAAAGCATGCCACAGACAAGACTGAATACACTGCATGTGAACCAATCACAAACTCAAGAAAACAAGATCAACAGTAAGTTGCAAAAATTTTTAAATTTTTCTTTTTCTGTGAAAAATCCATGGCTATCAACAGAAGTTTTCTAAAATCAGGGCCAATCATCTTCCACCAAAAAGTTCCAGAAAATTCTTGCTTTGTTCCCCAGCTCTCCAGACTGGTTCAGATGATTAAAAGAAAAGAAATGCCCAAAAGAGAGATGGCTCTTGCATACTTGCTTGCCAATGTGAGTTCAGAGATCAGAAGTACATTAATTTGTGGTTATTCTGTTCTGTGCTCTCACCCAAATGACTTGTTTGATCAGATAGGGATGATCCACATTAAGTGGATGTCTATTTCAGGATATGTTTAAAAGGAATGGTCCTCGTTTCCATGCTAGTACCAAATAATTTTGTATGACTTTGCAGGAATTGATTGGAACATAGTAAGCAATGTGTAGATCTCACAGTGCTTTAACAGTGTCACTGGAAAAGGTTTTGGCATCATGACTTCTTTTTTTGGTTTGTTTCCCTCTCTAAAGCGGGAGGTCTCATACACATTCAAGTTCCAACATCGCAAGAACGAAAACTTCATTCCAACTTGCTTTCTCCAGGAAGGCGGAAAAGGTAAATGGATGTGGGTTTGGTTTGGGGTGGTTTTTTTGTTTAATTGTTTAGAAATTAGACAGTGTTGTAACCTTTAGTGTAAATTTTCTTCAGTGGTGGAGGGTTTCAAATGTAAGATCTTCTGGGGGGGGGCCAGTGTTTGATGTTCCACAAAGGAAAGTCAAAGAGCCCAACAGTGAACTGATAGGAGGCTGCTGATGCTTCTTTGTGTACACTCTGTCATTACTCCAGCATTAGACATAGGCAAATAATCTCCGAGCTGACACTTGGTATTCCTTCCAAAATGTCCTTTCAATTATGCAGATTCTTAATATTGATAAAAATGTGTGTTTAACTTTGCAAAGCTATTGAATTGAGTAACTTTTTTCAGAAAAATACTAATATTTGCACTAAAAGTTATGTGTGAAAAACTTCTCTTACACTAGTTTTGCGTCTTTTATTCTCTGATTCAAACGTCCGTTTTTTCCCAAGTCTTTCCTAATCTGCCTTGATTTTTTTAATGTAAGTAATTTTAGTGCCACTGCTGATAGATGTTTTCAGAAGAGCCTACACTGTCTCCTATAAAAACATTACATTCCCTATTTAATCATCTAAATTCTTACAGAACCTAACATTTGTTTTCTTCTTTGAAAATAAATGCTCCTTGAGAGGTCTTTGTTTTCAGTGATAATGCCCAAATCTGATATTGAGTTGCATTAATTAGGATCCATTAACTGGTACCACCAGTTAGAGTAACGTTGAGTGGAGGGGCAGTAAATGCTGATTAGTAGGCATGGAATTTTGCCAGTTTGCCATTGGGCTGAGTTATATCTAACTTTATAACTTCTGTAAAGGCAGACACGATAGATGCATAAGAGAGAATAGAACAGGTACCAGCTTTTACTGCATTTTCAATATATAGTTAATTTGCTGGTGATTAAGATCTTTTGTTTGCTAAGAAAGAAGAGAAGCACTTGATTTACTCACCATTAGGTCTACTGTTTGCAATTTTCTCATAAACTACATCGTAAATTTCCTGGAATGTTTCAGTGAATCTCAGAAGAGGAAAAGTATTGCAACATCTGGACCTCTTCCAGCAACTAGAAGTTCTCAAGACTCTGAAGAAGCAGTAATAGAAAAAGAAACTGAGCCCCTTGAAGAATTAATTGATGGTAACTTCCCAGTGAGTATATGCTTACAGAAGGTATTTACATTTAAGAAACAAATTCAAACTCAAGGGAACTAGTCTTTAACATGTTGTTCGTCTTGGTTTTTACAGAAATTTCGTTGAGAAGATAAATGTATTGGTTTGTATTTGAACTAGCTCTTGTGTGTACTAAATTCATAAAGTTGACGTGGCTATGTAGAGTTTTGGGTTTTTTTGGTTTATTTGCTTTGCTAAAATACCTGTAGCCTGTCAGAACACAGTAATTCTTCAGAGAATGGAAACCAGAAGACACAATAAGCATTGCTGTACTTTTAGGAAAGTAAAGGAATGCTTTGTGTTGATTTTTATAGCAATGTAATGCAGTCACAGATGACTCTTTGTTATAAAAGTCTTCTCTCTTTGAATTGATTTTTTAAATTAATTTTTACCAGTCAGTCAGAAATTCGCATTCCTTTTCTAGTGATGTTAAAAATGGAAACCTGACCACTTCTGTTTTCCAGCAACTGGTTATTGAAAATGCCAGAGAAAAAATCTTGAGCAACAAATCTCTTCAGGAGAAGCTCGCTGAAAACATTAACAAAATCCTGGGGAGGTAATAAAATGAACCTCTGAACTTCCTATGTATTCTTATTTGATTTATTTTTGAGTTTTGAACTACTGATGTATGTGTTGCAGTGATGGCAGTGTTGCTCAGGCCCCTAAACAGACCGACAGTGGTCCCACAGAACAGGAGACTTCAATTGATGAAATCCTTGGACTTCAGGTAGGTGTAGATTGCCCTGTTCACATTGTTTTTAACACCAGGCATGTGAGAATGATCACTAATGAGAACAGTGTTGAACCTCTGACATCTGAGGATATTCTCTCCTCTTCCTGTCCTTTCTTTTTGTTTCTGTTTGCCAGCACAGCTGAGCCTCCCTGATGGTCCCCTCTGCAGGGGCAGCTCCGCAGGTTCCCTTGAAGAGGTGTGAACCTTGTGTGGTGCTGGGCAGGTTGGAGGAGCTGGGCTGGCAGGACACTGGTGTTCTGCAGGAGCTCATTTTGTGCCAGTTTAGCATTCTGAATTCATTCCCAGGCAGCATAAGCATGCAGCAGGGTCGAAGCCAAGGGAGTGGGATTGCTTCTGGCAGTAATTAGCTGGTAACCTCACACTCTGACTGGATTTAAGGACTCTGTCCCAGGCATCAGCTGTCTGCTTCTCACTCAGTCTTTTGTACCAGTAATTGGCTACCAGTTTCTCACTAGGGATCTAATCAGTAGCCTTAGAGAAGAAAAACAATTTAAAGTATCTTGCTGTCTCCAAATATATTTGATCTGATCTGGTTTTGTGATTTGCTCCGAGATAAGCGTGGATCGTTTAGTGTAGCAAGAGGAATTATTTTTGGAGCCTAAATAATAATGCTTTTTCTTCAAATTTAGTATTTTCTTGCTTTTGGAAGAGATGTGCATTCTGCTTCTACAAACTAAACATAATTATAGTGTTCTTCCTTCATTCTTCCATAAGCCTCAAGCTGGCAATCAGAATTTAAAAGGACTTTTATTGAGGGAGATGACAATCCTCACAGTGAAAAAGACAGGAGAGTAGAGGCAGTTCCGTTTATGAAGTAGAGGTGTCTGACTTACAAATGCTTTTCTTCTGTTGCTTGGTGATTTTAGGTCAGTTGCTGTCAAAATACAGAGCTAAAAAGCTGTATTCCATTCTTCTAAGCAGAAATAAAGCAGCTTCTTGGTTTGTTTTGGTTGGAGTTGCTGAGACAAAAACAAGAATATGGCATGGAATATATCCACCCTTTAAACCACCATATCAAAGGTTGGAGAGTGCTTAGAGTGTCTCCAGAAAGAGCTATATTATAAAATATGTAATGGGTATATGAAATAAAACTTCCATTTGCTAAGTGCTGGCTTCTAGATATTTTTTATATTCAAACCTAAGAAATTAGGATGAATTTGGGGATTTTTTTTACCAGTGGTTTCTTGTATAGGCTTTCAGTATCCATACCATGTGCATAACCTTCCAGTGTAGCGTCAGATTTAGTCCTCTGTTGTGGTTAGTGCTGGCCATTATGCAGAGAATGGTGGGGGAAATGTTTGACAGACACGTTTGGGTTTTGGAGAACCTTATTTCTTGAACTTCAGTCACTTAGATTTTTTAACAGACATTATGTTAGTGGCAGAAATGTACCCAGCATTAGTCTTTGTTTCTGTGCTGAGCAGAAGTAATAGAACTAAAAACAATCTGGAAAGAAAACAATTCTTGTGTGTTTTTCCTTTTTAGTTCTGGAAGTAACCGTCTAACAGTTCTGTGTATCGTGTCTTTTCTCAGGGTGAAATTCATATGTCAGAAGAGGCTATCCAGGACATTCTGGAACAGACAGAATCAGATCCAGCTTTCCAGGCTCTGTTTGACTGTTTTGACTATGGTAGGCTACATTGTACTCAGTTGTACTGTTACTGTAAAGCATCCTGAATGATGAGCTTTCCCAAGCATTGCTTGAGTAAGCAAAGGAATTCAGCAGGCCTCTTGCAAGAGAAATGCCATTGCTCTGCCTTAATACAGAATTAGATTCTCAGATATGTTTTTACACAGCTCTAAAGTACAGCATTTTCCTGTGGCTGATATTCCTGGTTTGTGCTAGTTCAGTGATTGGTTTATTGCTGTTATTTTAGACTCTCCAGGTCTGAAGGATGATAGTTTATTCTTGTTTGCTGTTGTAAAATTTTCAGGGGTATCCTCACAATAACCATAAGGAGATCTTTACACTGTGATTCGTTTAAAAGGTAGTGATAACATATATATTTGGAAAATGATATACTTAACCATTCTTCATGCTTTATTTTGAAAGTAGGAAAGAGCAAGGTAAACAAGAACTTACCTGCTGGTATTTCTGGTCGGAGTGGAGTAGAAAACGAAATCCTGGTGGGTGAGGATAGCCTGGAAACATTTGGAAGTTCTTTAGGAACAGAAGAAACTAACAGATGTAGGTTTTGTTGTTTTTTCTCTAAGATTTCTCTGTTAACTTTTCATTATGAAAATATTTTCAGACCATTTGTACATTTCAGATTTTTTTTTTCCACTGGTAATATCCATGTGGGGATTTACATTGCATGAACATAGAGATATACCTAGTCTGTTACAAAGTTACAATCTATTAAATTTAACAGTAGTCCCATCAGTGTACTTAAAAGTTGTACTTGATAAGCTCCTTAATGCAAGCAGACTATCAATAAATGGATACTTTGCAGCATCCATTGTGGAACACATAAAGAGAATATTTTACATCTAACCATATTACTCTTTTACCTCTATTCTGTAAAGTATCTGTTCATTAATACACAAAAAAGAGTTACTCTGGACAAAGGGGATATTAGTCTGTCTCAACCATTCTTAACAATAGTCCATGAGTATATTTAGTGAAAGTATATGAGAAGTAGAGCCAAGAGGTTTTTATCATGAAATGGTTTTGTGCTTCTGGAAATCTGATGTAGTGACCTGAGTTATTTACATGTTACGTGTGCACTTATTAGTAATGTACAAACTGATTTTGCAGATTATCTAGTGTTTTATATAAATAACTATTCAGCTCAGCTAGAATGTAAGGATGAGTAACATTATTCCCACTTAGTTTCATGTGAAACAGTTTTCCATTGAACTTATAAGTTATTTCTGAAACGCTTTAAAAGCCCCCTCTGTTCTAATAATTATGGAACTAGTTCATTCTATCTTTTACAGGTGATAATTCAAGAGAACCATTATCCTGTAAAGGCTTTCAGTTAGCAGAAGCATCATGTGCCTTGAAGAGCAGTATTAATGATGATGATATGGCTAAGAAAAATCCAGCCAGTGAACAGCTGCCTGAAAACTGTAGAGCAGAGAAGCAGACTGAAGTACTTCCAGCCATTACCCCTGAACACATTAGAGAACTTGAAATTGCTTTTGACTCGGTGTCTGCTTTGACTGAACCTGACAAGAGACCGAGTTCTGGTAGCAAATGTAATGAGCACTGTGCGGACACTTACGGTACAAAAGAGTCATCTACGTTAGTATCTGAAAGTGAGAGTGCCATGGACATTGAAAAAGGCCCACCAAGTCATTGTTCTCAAAGTAGTCCTAATTTAGATTATGGTCATTCTGGTACTCCACAGATTCCTTTGATTTCAGTGGCAGAGGATACTATAGCTGGTGAAAACAAAACTGATTCTGGAAGTAAACGTCCGTTATCACCAGATACATCACTGTCTGAAAAAAGACTTCCTGGAAGCCCTTGTGATGGCAGCCCTGGCCACAGTGCACTGCTGGGACAAAACAACTCATCCATTTCTAGCCCATCAGCAGATGCAGGAAAAGAACAGACTGTAATCAGTGATCCAGCTGCCTTGCCTGGTGTTACACAGGAGAACTCCAGCCAGCCTTCTAACCATCAGGACCAGAGCACACAGGCAGACTGTGCTGCGGGATCTGCCATGGACATCACGGATCTTGATAAAACGGAGTTGCAGCTTGAAGTTGTTGATACTTCTAACAAAACTTACTCAAAGGATCAGCATACACTTGATAAGCCTTGTAAGAAAGATTTTAACCTCCCTTCAGGACTGTCAGACACAGAGGGTACACAAGGGGAAATGCAAGAACCCTCATCTTCTACAAAAGTAGACACTGATAACTTATATTTCTCTTCTGGTGATAATGCATGTACAGACATCTCTGTAGTGTCCACTGAAAACAATCTTACTACCTCTGAAATATGCCATTCTCCTCTCCCTGAAACTGCATCCTCAACAGATGAGTCAGGTATTGAGGCCAAAAGTATAAGCAGTGTATCTTCTAGTAGTCAACCAATGGACGTTGATCCTTCCAATATAATGTCTCTCAAGATCATCATCAGTGATGATCCGTTTATTACATCAGACACGGAGTTAAACAATGCTGTTTCCAGCATCACAGGAGAAAATTTGCCTACTATAATATTGTCATCTCCAGCCAAATCCCCAACCAAAACTGCAAGCCTGCCCAAATGCCTGACTTCAGAAGACACAGAAAAAAACCTGGATTCAGCTCTGACAGAGCAGAATCTTCTTGTGCTCAGACCTAAGGATCCTGTGGTCACCTCGGTTAACACTCAGAATGAAGACTGCACTGGCTTTTCAGTTGCAGGTTCGACTCATCTTTCCAGCGAAGGGGGATTTATACAGTTGATGCCAGCCACAAGCACAGCTTTTGGGAATTCAAGCAACCTTTACATAGCCACCTGTATGACTGATCCAGCAACCTTGGGTGCAGCTGTAACACCATCAAATGTAGTTGTATTGCCTGGCAGTTCTATGCCACTGACTTCTCAAGCTCCAGCTGTGCAACAGTTGCGGACTCCTCCCAGATCCAGCAATGCATTTCCTGCAAACCAGACTGTCTCCCCAAATTTCCCACAGGGTAATCTCATTAATCGAAAATTACTGGAAATGTGGTGTTTATACAGTGGGTTTGTTATTTTTGGTTTTCCCCTAAGCGTATTAAAAGTAAACAATTTTTATACTGCGCTGTCCACCCCTTGAAACTATCCAGGAGTTACTTTTTTTCATAGTGTATTAGTTGCTAGTAGAAAGGAAATAAAATTATCAGAAGCCATTGATCAGGCTGCTTTGAGTGGAAAAAAAAAAGCCTCATATTTCAGAACCTTAAATTATGTAATTTTAGCAGCATTAGATGTAGGAATCATATTTTGGTTTACATTGGGAAGCATTCCATTACTTTGGCTAAATAAAACAGGTTTTTATTTTAATAAGATTCCTGTTATAAATGGAATGCTTTGTGTTATAGGTATCCATATTTTGTGTAGATAACTGGGTAGGTGTATCTAGTCCTTCCCAAATCACTTCCTTGGTTTTGTTTCATTTTTCAAAACCTAGTCTACATTAGAAGTACATTTAAGTAAATATGAAAGTATAACATGATTTCTTTCCATGACTTAAAATCTGGTACAAGCATTTTTATTACTACAGCAATAAAAATCTTGAGTGCTTTTTGAAATGAAAAAAAAAACTATAAACCAGCTGTAATCACTACATTTAGATTTCTTTCAAAAACTAAGAACTTTCTGCAGTTACCTTTGAATTTCTCTGTGTAGTCATTTCAGTGAGGTCAGAGGCCAGTGCAAACAGGACCAGTACATGCAAGGTCGTAGGGTGACAGCTTTTCTGTAATTAGAATTTCTTTAGGCAACTGTTCCTTCAATGCTTTTTTCATAGAGAGAGGAACAGTTTTCTTTCACTTTTGAAAATATTTTTCCACTTTGAATTAATGTCCTAGGATAGTTCTCATATTTTGTAATTCCCATACATCTGGCAGCTAAGTAAGATGTTTAATGTTACTTTTACTGTTTTTTATAAATCACTTAAAGTTTAAAGATTAAGGGATGTTTATCATATTTCAAGCTTTTTTTTGAATTACCTCTTACAAAGGAAAATAGATTTTAACTAACTAATTTCTTAAAAACTAAAAGTGAAACTGGTGCTTACCTCGTTTTCTAGTAGTGAACTATAGCAAGGACAGTAAAGTTCTTCTAAAAATCCAGGGCTTTTCTTGCCACAGGTTTTGACCCCACATAATTTTAAGAAATCCTGTCTTGAAGCTTTGCTTTTCACTGAAGTATGTTTAGTTTCTGTACAATCTTAACAGTTTGGTATTTTTTAGGTTCTGCCATTATAATTGCGTCTCCAGTGCAGCCAGTTTTGCAGGGAATGGTGGGAATGATACCTCTCTCCGTAGTGGGACAGAACGGAAATACCTTCTCAGCACCTGCCTGCCAGGTAGCACATCACAAATAAAGGTTTTCAGAATTAAAGCTGGAGGGATAAGAAGTGCTTTGGTAAATTGTAAGAGAACATTTTGATTCTTTCAAGGTTCTTCACATGCCTGTGACTAATCCAGTATGCAACGGAAGTGTCCCAAAGCTTCCCATCCCTCCCAAATCACAGAAGATTCCTGGAGCAAGAAACAAGACTAATACAGGTACCTGCCTTGCTTGAGAGGGGCAGAAGAAAAGCAGAGGGTTTTAAGGACAAGTCAGTTATAAATAAAGAAAGTTTCCTAAATATCTCTGCTGCTTTTCCTGGCAACTGCTGGGCTGTGTTGAGAGAGGTCTGTACCTGCAGTTAGTGACTCTTGTTTGCTCAGTTTACAAAGAACTTCCAGCATATAACACAGTTCCAGTTTTGGCATCAAGTTTATTTCCAAAATGTAACATTTCAAAGCTGTCATGCAGTTTTAAAAGTTCACTCTTCTTTATGTTTCTGGTTATTTTTCATCTTGTTGGTTTTAAGTAGTTTACTGCTGCCATTGGAACCAAGCCACATAGTAATGGAGATATTAGAAGAGTCAGCAGTTCTAAAAATTTATTAAGGAAAAATATTTATTAGAAGTGTTGCATGTTTATATAAAAAATGCACTCTACTGTGTTTTCCTTTTGTCCTTTCAGGCATATGCTTCTGTATATTCTTTTCATTGAGACCTTGCTTTTTCATATAGTTAATTGTAACAAGACTGGAGTTATGTTCATTTCTCAGTGTTGGAACGGGGTAAAGAAAAATAATTGAAAATAGAAACATTGAGTTACAAGGACAACTTGTGCGTTAGCCTATCTGCCTTTTTAAAAAAGAGTAGGCTTACACATAAAAATGAAAATAGAATGAAATTTCAAATCAAGATAAAAGCTAGGATTGTATAGTAGCTTGCATTCTGGTTTGCTGGTGGATAGCTGAGAGTTCCCTGTGTTAATTTCCTTCTACTTGGACATCCCCACTGTACATTTTTAAGTTCAGGATAGTTTGTTTTGTCTTGTCAGAGCTGTGTATTATCCAAGTGTAGACAGCAAGCTGCTTCTTTGTTCTTTGTTAGCCTACTGCTTAGTAAAGTTTAAAGTTACAAAATACTGCAGAGTTTGTTGCTTGGTTTTTCTTTATTGGTTCTGTGTCAGGTGAAGTGTCATTGTACTGTGAAGTTATTTACCTGTCATTCATTAATACTTCATCTGTTGTTCCAGGAAAACTGGTACCAAATGTAGCTGAGCCTTTGAACCATGCCAATCCTCGAACACAGAGGTCAGTAGTGCTGGGTATTGAAACTTGCTTTCTTTCTCCTGTCCTGAATTTCTTCATCCAGTATTGGTGAGGAGAGGAGCTTTTTTTAGAAGTGGCATAAGCAGTACCCCCTTTCGTGCTGCCTGTCTGCTAGGAGTATTGATTCAGGTGTGTGCTGGGGCTGGTGCAGCTTGTGATAGAATTGTCTTGTCACTTTTCCTGTGTTAATTTTGTATGGCTTTGTCTTTATTTTCTCCTGTCTTAACTGTCAAATAAAAATGGTTTGAGCAGAGTCTGAGCTGGGAGAATTCCCTGTTACATTTACTGGGAGATTTAAATGACTTAAACCCTTTGTTTTTTCTTTTCAGATGAGTGGTACCCATGGTTTTGTAGTGTAATTGCCTTTACCATTCTCTGACACAAATCCAGTACAGTTTTTTAGATTGGGTTCTGCATCTGTGTTTCAGCTGTGTGGATTAGAACTCTGCTTAGTCATTTAAAAAGTGAGAACTGGATGCAAAGATGGTGAGGACAACAGCATGCTAACTTTATATTGATGAACATAACTAAATTTCTAATTGGGGTAGGTACTAGTTTTCTGTTAGGCAAATGAGAGAAGGAAGCAAGGCTGCAGTAGTAACTCTCCTTAACATTAATGGACTTCTGAAAGAAAAGGATGTTGGAACAAGCAAAAGAGTATAGGAGGAGATCAGAAGTTCAATTTAAGTATTAGAGGTGAAATGATCTTTTATTGTAAAAATAGCACATACTTTTAAAAAATTGCCTATTTAAAACCCACTTAAAATGCTAGAAAAGTAGAGATAAAACATTAAAGTAAACTTATTAAAAAATCCCAACCATATGTCAAATTATAGCAAATACATGCATGCAAAAAGTACTGGTTTTTTAAAAACCACAGAAGCAAGGTCTTGGATAATACCACTTCAATAATTCAGTTTTCTGTTAACTTTAATTGATCTCTAGATGTATGTTTTGCATTGCAAAGAGAGCAAAATCTTCCCTGCAAAGAGCTGTAATTTCTTATTTCTGTTTTCTACCCTCTGTCTCATCTCGAACTTAATGGAAATAAAACAAACTGCTACCACCTACACCTTTTCTACCATTTCAAAGGTACCAAAGTTAGCACCCCAACCACTTGACTTTTGGTCTTAGAAATCACAGAGGTTTATCTGCAGGGAGAGAGTCTCACAGGCATGGATGAATAATGCTGAAGCTTCTCTTGGAAATGCAGCGTAAGCCAGGCAAAGGGCACAGACACAACAGTGGTTTGAGCTGACAGAGCAGAAGCATTCCTCTTTCCACAGTGCAGTGGTGGCTTTTTCACATGAATGGGGCTGGTTGTCAGGTGGGGACCACACCCCAGGGAGTTTGGATGTTGTGGTCCAGATGCCCACTGGAAGCTTTTTGTCTTGCTCAGTATCCTGCCACACACAGCAAGGGAAGAGTACAAGGCACTCTCGTGATTACGTTGTCTAAAATATTCTGGCAGCCTCTTAGGAATTTCAGCTCCAAGGACTTCCAGTGCCATAAGTAGTATTCTGGGATGGACTGTCCTCTTATGAATGCGCTGAGTTTCTTTTTGAAGTCAAGTAAACTACCAGGATCCACAAATATCCCAAGGTAAAAAAGCTCCCAGATTTAGTTACATGCAGTGTCCAGAGCTCCTTGTGTTTTGAACCTAATACCAGTATTATTTGATGCCCCTGCTTTTTCTACTGGAAGGTGCAGCAAATAGTTTCCTTTTTGTGGGCTTTCTTTACAGAGCTCTGTTGCATTTCCCCTCAGCGATCTCTCTTTCCAGGCTGAAGAGCCCCAGTCTGCCTGACTGTTCAGTGTACAGACTCTGTTTCATACCTTTTTGCCAAGAAAGCCTTTTCTGAGCTTTCTGCAGTTGTCACTCCTTACTCTTGGTCCTTACCTGTTGATGAAATACTTGTATTTAGGATGGAGAGAGCTTTTTTGAGGGATGGATGGGGACTTCCAGCCAGCTGAAATTAAGTTGCCTAGTAAGAATAAACATGTCAATGAAATGCTTTCATCGTGTTTTCAGGGCTGGAAATTGGGACAAGCTTACCAGTGCAGAACCAGGAAGGAAAGTGGAAGAGAACATACCTGTTGCACCAGCAGAGAGCACAAGCTCAAATTCAAGACAGAGTGAGAGTCACAGGAGAGTTCTTCGCTTTGATAACCTCCTGCCCATTCCAGGAGGAAACACCCAAATTCAGGCTACTAAGAGTTCCTCCCAGAAAGAAAGAAATGAAAACCCTTTATTTGCTGTTGACTCAGCATCCTCCTCTGCTAAGGCACAGGTACCAAAGAGAGACAAAGAAAAAACATTGCCCAGAATTCTGTGTAGGCCAGAAATCAGTAGCAACAGAAGCGCGTCTGCAAAGGAGCCACAGGCCGAGCGGAAGGCGGCAACCGCGGGGCTTTCATCAGATCCCTTCCACAAGACGACGGCGAACAAAGAAAACGAGTTACGAAGGGATAGCGATGAAAAGCAGAAGAACCAGGACACGGCCAAACTCTCCAACGGCCAGCAAAGCGTGGCCTCGTGGAACGAGAAGTCGGTGCCTTCAGTACAGGAGCTGAACAAGAAGCAGGGGCCGCTGTCGAGCGGGGCTGGCAATGGCAAATCGTCCGTGTCTGTTCCTTTGTCCTCCAAGGAGCCGAAGCGAGAACCCGCTAAAGCTTCCGGCCAAGGCCTGGGCCTGTCCAGCCCGTTCAGTAAGCAGTGCGTGGAGATGCTGCAGGACATTCAGTGGCAAAGCCCCGCTGGCAAGGCAGCCGAGAACGGAGAGCTGCCGGTCCCGCGGACGCCGTCGGGAGTCGGGGACCGGCACGCGGACGACACCACGGACAGCGTGCGCACCCCGACCTGCCGGCGCCTCAGCGAGGACAGCGCCACGCCCCGCGTGATGGTGCCGCCCGCCACGCCCGACCTGCCCGCCTGCAGCCCGGCCAGCGAGACGGGCAGCGAGAACAGCGTCAGCATGGCCGCACACACCCTCATGATCCTCTCGCGGGCCGCCATCGCCAGGACAAGCGCTGCCACCCCCCTCAAGGACAACACCCAGCAGTTCAGGGCTTTGAGGAGCACCGTAAAGAAAAGGAAACTGGAGGACTTAAATGAGGGGGAGAGAAATTCTCGTTCTGCAAATAGAAAAGACCTTCAGAGCTCTCCAACGCCGGCAAAAAAAAAGAAAATCAAGGCAAGTACAAACATCTACTTATTTCAATTAAAATTCTAAATATGTATTAGGTGTATACTATTTTAATGGAATGGTTCAGGAATGCTAGTGCAAATCCCTGACGTCCTATTCAGAATAACCAGTTTTTCCAACTTGGCCTCTTGAGCATACCCTGAACTAAGCATTCTTAAGATTGGTTTAGTCTTCAAATACACACAAGTGACTCCTACTAACTCTCTAAATAGGCACCAGTGACAATGGCATTATTTCTCCTAAAACATGAATGAGTTTCTAAATTCTGAGTTTCTAAATAGAATGTAGGAATTAAGCCAAACTCAAAGTAGGCCTTACTAGAATTCAGACTGTTCTTCCATCCTTGTTCAGTACCATGAGTGATATTCCCAGTCTCTGTAGTGTGCAGCACCGTGCCTTTGACTTGAGGACTTAAGGGCAAATAGTCAAGGTGTGAGACACAAAAAGGTGGTTTTGGATGTAAATGGATGTAAATAACCAAAACGGAGTATAACTGTCATTCCCATACTTAGTTTTACCATGCTCCTGAAACACTGGGACTGGAAATTGCTCAATTCCACAGAGAGGGGGCACATGGCAGTGTCTGTGTTCTGGGGCAGATTAGTGTAGGAGCAGCTACAAGGTGGATGGAAGGATGAGGAAGAAAGGAATGGTTGCAGGCTCTTCAGTTCCTCCAGGTTCTTTTTATTTAACACAGTTGTTACTTTCCTCTCCTACAGAAAAAGAAGCTCCCAAATTCTTTTCCAGCAGGAATGGATGTGGACAAGTTCTTGTTGTCTTTGCATTATGATGAATGAACAAAAAGAAGTTGAAGTGGGACCATCTGAAGCTCAGTGGAGCGGTGCTGAGGATTCGTGTGGGAAGAGAAGTTAACTCTAAAGGGCAGGTTGCACTTTCAGTGCACTGAAGTTTCACTTTATATCAAAGTCATGCTGTTTCTGAAGCAGGTAGCAAAGTGTAAATATCATTGAGTTGGTATATGTTTATTTTTGAAAAAGCACTTGCATAATTATAGAGCCATTTAAATTGCAAAACTGTAAATTTGTAAAATTGAAATGTAAGAAAGATTGTACATTTCCTGTTAGACCACGTTGTCTGTGTTCTGCTGCTTTCTCTACTTACCCTCAGAAGCGCTCAGCCGGTCTGTGAAAAGGTGGTGTCTGCACTCACCATTCTAAGATGGGGCAGCTGCCTTGGCCACTTCTCATTGTTCTGTTGAATCTGAAAGGGACTTAAATATTCAGCTCTGACTGGCTTGTGCCCAGCCTCTCTCATTTTGTAACTGTCAAACCCGTGTTGTAAGGCTTTGAACAAAGTAACAAAAATACCAATAGCTAAATAACAGGCCAGTAAGACCTCAAAGTGTTTCTCATCTGGTGAAGCTTTTCCCAGCCAGTCATTCCGACAAGAACTTTAATTTGGACAGGCCTCCCCTGTTTACAGCATTTGCTACATCGAAGTCATTCCAATGCAAAAGCTGTTTTCAAGCAATGTACTTTAGTGTGGAGTCACGCCTCATGTGACTACTTCAACTGAAGCAACAGCTAAACAAGAATTACTGTGTGTTCTAATGCAAAAGTCAATTCCCTCACCTTTCATTTTTACTGCTGAGTTCTACTATCCAACTTAAATTTTCAGCCAGACATGGAAAAATTTGCATCTGATTTTTCTGTTTAACATGGAGGTTGTGATAGCTATTACACAAACTCTCCAAAAGGGGTGCAGGGGGAGCTCAGCCTACATTTTGCTGAATGAGCACACCTTGCTCCAAAACTGCAGAATTTTCTCTACTCCTATTTCTTCCTTTGTTCTCAAATTGTTGATGTCTTATAAAAAAAATGCAACTTTTCTTGTAAGAGATCTGTACAGCAACAGGGCAATGTTTCAGGTAGAATACAAGGATTCCTAAGGAACCAAGATTATGCAGTAGATGTTTATATTAAACCCATCCAATAACTAAATACTGCATAGCATTTACAGCTTGAATAAATATTTTTGTTTTAAGAAAAAGTTGTGTGTCTCGCTTAATGTTTTTAAGTGCACTAAGCAGCTTTGCAGGTACTGAATAGAGAAGTCCTGTTGGTCAGTTCTTCTTGAAGACAAACAGTCCAATATTAAACACTGAGTTCTAATAACAATTGTCAGAGGGACTAGGGCAGGCAAGCACAAAAACTGTCTTAAACATAAAATGCTTAATAGTGACGGTGACATTTAAAATTAATTTGCTGTTTGAGACCTAACGTAACTCTTGCCTGGGGCATCCATTGCCCACCATAATGTTTCAGCTCACGCACTCTGGTACTACAGAAGATGTGAAATATCCATTCACTTTCATAGAAAAAAGTATCTTCAGCAGCAAGCTGCTGTCAATACAGCAAATAATTTTTGGGAGAAAACAGCCGTTTCCAGTAGCAGCACTCTGTGAGTTAGCAAGAGAATTTCTTTTCAAGGGCCTTTAAGAAATGATATGTCAGTGACAGCAGGAGCCATAGTTAACATTCTTTATTGTCAGGTTTCAAGCCAAAATTAAAATTTGACATTGTTTATTTGTACTGTATAAAAACTTACACAGATAAAGCAATAAAAGGCCAGTTGCCTTGATCTGTAATCATTGATGCTTTAGGTAATTTTAGAATAGCAGTTACAGAATTGATAAATAAGATGTAACAGCTACCACTTACAATTTTGATCAGAGACCATTTAAGGCTGTGTTTCTGACACTGCTTGGGCTACAGCTTCTGTATCAGTATTGCAGAAGCACCTCCTCCTCCATTGCAGATTCCTGCAAGACCATACTGTTCTGGTTTCAAAGCATGGGCCATGTGAACGACAATTCTTGCTCCAGACATTCTAAATATAAAAAAAAAAAACAAAAAAAACCATAGCTTAGTTTAAAGGAAATTTTTAATTTGAAAGGAATTTCTTAATTTGTTTGTTGGTACTATATATTCTGCCAGCTGCCACAGGGCAGTTGGCAAAATATATAGTACCAACAAAAAAACTGAAACAATCCTTTTGTGTGCAGTTCTGTGCAATACAGATTAAGTAGTGGAGCTAGAGAGGAATAAACACAAAGGTTCTTAAACATGGAGTTTTGTTTGTGTACGTGTAGCTTAAGTTTCTTTGGGAAAAAGAAATCACCTCTATGTCAGCCTGTGTGTTACAGAGTACCTCTACATGTACCAAAGCTCTTTCAAAGAAGTGAACAAATCTCCCACAACCAAATCAACAGTAATGATTAAATTCAAACATACTCTTATTTGCTTAAAAACTTGTTTACCTACAAGACAATGCCTCTGTGCAGAGCAAAACCCAGAGCTCATTTTGCTTACCCTATTGGATGTCCAAGAGAGACAGCACCTCCATTAATATTTACTTTCTGTGGATCAATGCCCAGCATTTTAATATTGGCCAGCACCACAACACTGAATGCTTCATTGATTTCCCACATTGCAATATCTTCTTTTTTCAGGCCTGTCTCATTTAGAATCTAGAAATAATACAAAATAATTACTATTACGAAAAAATTAGGAACCTAATTATAGAAACAACAGGTCTATTTTGAAGTTGGTGACTCAGGCTGCCCATACTCTGATTCACAAATTCACATTTAGGAACCTCTTTATCAGATGGGAGAAAGCAAAACTGAGGGACCGAACCACAAACTTGAGTTTTCTCCCAAGAAGGAATGGAGAGCAGCCTGTGCCAAGGATTCATTTCCATGACACAACACTAAGACTGATGCTACAGTGAGTCCATTTAAACTGACAGTCCTGCCTCACACCACACACTTCTCTTCAGTTCCTTTTAGAATGAGTCTGTCCTTATATAACCATATTTTGTCTTTTGGCCGTACAAGATGCAAAAATTCAAAGCTGTAAACATGTCCAAAAAAAGCAGCATAGAACAATATTCTCTTGCAAAATAGGTGTGAGGAATTTGTTAGTGTCTGAAGATCTCCATTCTAGCCTTGGTCCTCTGTGAAACATCTGTTCATTCTATTTATGGCAATATACTTTCAATCCTAATTCAAGAAGACCCACTGAGAGGGCATGAACCAAAGTGGAATGCTAGGGAAGTTTGTTCGTTTTTTCCAAAATCCACTCAGTTTTATTCTTACCTTGGGAACAGCGTATGCAGGTGCAATTGGAAAGTCAATAGGATCGACAGCAGCATCTGCAAAAGCTGAAAAAGGAAAAGAATCAGAAAAGGTGTTGAAAGACTTTGTGTTTTTACCACACATGATTTTCTTTCATGCAAGCAGCAAACGCTGCTAAGATAGAAAAATTCTGAATACCATGGTCTATGAAACAGACATACCTAAAATGTAGTGCCCTAAGTAAGCCACACAATATTTTCAGATTATTATTATTATTACATGGAAAATTCTGTGTATGGTCAAAAGTCTGCTGGTATAACACTTGAGATTTCAAGGACTGTACTGGAAAGATGCAGCCATAATATCAGGTAACCAGCCAAACAGGTCTCCCAGTCTGGGAGTATTTTTCAAGATGGGAGTATTTTCCAGGACTTCCCTAGAGGTAAGAAAGATCATACCTACTATCCGTGCCAAAGGTTTGACTTTCAGTCTCTTGGCTGCCTCTGTAGTCATCAGCACCAAAGCAGCTGCTCCATCATTCAGAGTACTGGCATTAGCAGCTGTCACTGTTCCTAGAAAAGGTAAAACATTCCTTAGACAGAGGTGAAAGTGTTATGCAAAACAACTCCCATACAATATCCTGATTGTTTTTCCCTGAGTTCATGGAACATGAAGTCTCAATCGTTTGGTGGAACCTGTCACACTGAGTTAACTAAAAATGAGTTGGTTTTTGATATCTATTTGAGGGAACAAATGCAGCCACAGGTATTTGTATCCTTATCCCAGTGCCAGTTCAGATCATGCCTTCCATGGCAGCTGCACTGCTGGCATTCTCACAGAATTCCAGTTCAGGAAGGGTTGTGAATGAGGGGCAGCTTTGAGTTAGCCAGGAAGGGTTTATCAATTACAGGTTCAGGAAGCAATGGCAACTCCGTAAAGCCACTCCAGCTCCACAGCAACAGGAGTTTACACTTGGCAGAGACCAAGCCAACAGCAAAACTGAAACGCTTCTGTCACTCTTTTTAAGGTCCCAAACAGAGGTGTTCACTGTTTTAAGGTTCTTGGACCATCTTGTAATCTAAGCCAGTTCATGCTGTTGTGGAGCATGTTTCTTTATTTCAGCAGACATTTAAAAATAAAGGGACTGTTGTTGTTCACTGACTCTTGTGAACAGTACTCCCCACCCTGACAAAGCATCCTTGCACTTGGCAGAAAACTAAGCAGTTCTTTTAACGATATTTACCATTTTCTTTTTGGAAAACAGCTTTCAGGTTTGGAACTTTACTGAAATCAACACGTTTGTATTCTTCATCTTCTTTCACTTCTGTATCTGGCTTCCCTGAAATTCAGATTTGGTTTAGTATTCTGTAGAACAGTTGACTAAATACTGCCTTACTTAAATAACTTACTTCAGTAAAAAAGTGCAAATGCATGTAAAATGCACATCAAGAAATGTGCTCACATAAACTGAAAAGAAGTTATTCCTTAATCAAATTTATTTACAACAAATCCATTTATACTTTCCAGTGGCTGAACAAAAAGGACAAAGAGTGTCTCTTCAATGTAAATTAAAACAAATAGATACAAATAGATGTCCTTAAGCCATAACTAAATTCAATAGCTAATCTTTCACTTAGACAAAAAAAAAGATATGGTGTGTAACATTAAAGAAAAATTGAAAACCAAAAACCAGATGACAGGTCACTGACTGCTGTTCACCAGAAAGTCTGCCTAACAGAAAGTTCTTAAGTGATCAAAATTAATGTTCCTGAGATTTGCATGTTTAAACAACACAATCTGCACCAAACATAGACAATGTTACAGCTTTCTATGAGAAACACAGTTCATCTCATCACACCTTTCCACAATACCTTTTTTTGAAATAGTGACAGGAACTATTTCATTTTTCAGTACTCCTGAGTCCCAGGCTGTTTTGCTCTTGGTGTAAGAGCCTATGGCATACTTGTCTTGCTCCTCTCTGGAAATAGTGAACTTCTTTGCAGTGTTCTCAGCACAGTTGCCCTTGGAGAAAACCAGGCTGTTAAGTTTGGTATTCCTGAAGATGCAAAGCACAACTACAACTGGAAAAACCTCAACCAGAGATTTCCAGAACTGAATGTGACCAATACATGGTGTCTATTTCTGATTTACACAGTCATGAGCAAATACAGTTTGTTGTATTACAATTTGCTGTATTATTTGGTTTTAAAATATAATCATCAGATTTACCAAATGTTTTCTGGATGCAGGCAATCAAAGTCATAAAGGAACTTTGCTTACAAGGCTTCTTTTTTTTCTCCAATTAAAAAACTGCATGCAAAAGTAAGTTTTAAAGTGCCTAGGGCTGACATCTTCAGAGACTGAAGATCATTGTTCAGCTACAGAACCACATCCTTTTCCTAGTGTTTTTATTCCATTATTACCTTGCCTATTCCAAAGGTTACAAGAACAGGTCAACACACAGGGCTTACTTAGCCTTCAGTATCTCTAAAAACTGTAGAAATAAAAGTATGTATCTTTTTTATAATAACTGGAATGAAATAAGTAGAATGAAACAACCAAAGCATTTTATGTATAGGCAAATAATGATTGTAATTATACGCTCATAATTCATTCTCAACACTAAGTATCTAGTGACAAAAGAAATTCATTTAGTCAACTGGAAAGATTTGCCCTGGAAGAGGTTTTGTTCCACTCCTTGTTTCATTACAAAACTCAATGAATCAACACAAAATCCTTTAGTATTGTGTCCCTCCAGTTCTTCAAACAAGCAAGTTCACTTCTATGTAATTAATGAATTTAAAGTCGTCAAACCTCAAAGCACCAGCAACTTAGGCTACTGCCAAAACACAGACAAGATAAAGTTCCTAAAGCCATCCTATGGACTTTCTTGCATGTTCTCACAGACTGTAAAGGCTTTCTAAACAACCTACATCTGCTATAAGACAGGAGTTCCAACATACTGTCCCAATCTATTAAAACCTTGTATATTATAGCTAACTGCTCTCTCAGGAGGGAACTATCAAAGCCATCCTTTAGATTCCTATAAAATCGTCACATTCAAAATTCATTTTAGCTGAAATGTGGGAACAAATTTCAACATTTCCACATAGCCTAAGCATTAAGTGCAAAAAGAATAAATCATAGACAAGTGAGGTCTGTATCAAATCTATGGATCACAGTAAATAGTCTTCAAGACACGTTTTCCTAAATCTCAGCAGGAACACCAACTGATCAATCAATAATGCCCTAGAGCTGTGAATTACCACTGGTAAAGGTCAGAAATATTCACAAACTGAAAGTAGCCGTTCTCTTTTCAAACTTTTCTTCCCTGGTGATTGTTCTCGACTATCTTTGCATCAGTTGTTTTCCAAACCCATCCTAAGATTGCCCTTGTTTGTCCAATTTCAGCAGGGTAACCCCTGCTGATGAGTAAGCACACCAGCTGACTCAAACCTTCCCCACAGGAGATATGAGATATGTACTCTGGGGGAGGGAAAAACATGAGCCTGCTGGATCCTACAGAGCAGGTATCCTCAAGGACACCAAGCAACTCGACTGCTCCCTCCCTCAGATGGAGCAACAGCAACCCATCAGTAGCAGAATTAATTTTTCTCTTAATGCTTGCTTTAGGCTATTCAGACTGCAGAGACAGGTTAATTACTAACACACAAACTGCTGTCCTATGCTGATCTTCTGTCCAGTCCCTCCATTACAGCTACTGCAGGAAACCTGGAAATGGAAGACCTTTTCCTCCTCACTGCCAGGCTTGCTAGATGAAGCAGTTTTGTAACAACTATAAGCGAGCTCCTCAGATCTGCATCAGGTCTATCTATGGTTGATACTTGGGCACTGTGCAGGAATATTTACCATATGGATATGGTTGTAAACATCCGTCAGCCCATCTTTTACTATCAGGTCTTCCAGCTTTACTCCTCCATAAGGTGTTGCCCCTCTGCTCATCGTGTAGGGAACATTAGACATGCTCTCCATTCCACCAGCAACCATGACATCCTGCCCAAAGGAAACAAGGTAAAATTAGTAATCATGCAGTGTGTTCTCCATGAGTTCTTGTAGGAACAATATTAGTAAAAGCTTAAGCATGAGCGCTTCATATTTCTGAGGAGTCTTAGAGAAAGAGGAAAAAAAAATCCTTTAAGCATTTAGAAAGCAAACAACAGGAACAACTGAAGATAGTTAAAATGCACCCTGACAGAAACATGACATGAAGTAATAATGGAAAGAAAGAAGGCTGCAGAAAGAACTATTGAAAAGACAGATAAATTGGAAAGACAGTGAAGATTTGGAAGCAGCAGGAGATCAGAGGAACAAGAGTCCCTGGCATTTCAATTCCATGAAGTGAAAGAGCTGGAGAGAGAGCCAATACAATTGTTTATATAATGGTGTACACTGACTCAAGCCACTGGGAACCATCATTGACTGTCATACCACAGATACCTCACAGCCCATAGCCAGGAAAAACAAACCAATACCAACCCCCCCATGATTTATAGCTCTAAGAGACTAATAACTGGCTGAGTCTCTGCTTTTGCTGAGACTGGCAGCACAGCCTGTATGATTAATTCAGCTGAAAACTCCAGTTCTATTCAGAGCTCATGGCCTACATCTGTCAAACCAACCAAAGGCACAATCACT
Source organism: Cyanoderma ruficeps (assembly GCA_008694505.1). Lineage (NCBI taxonomy): Eukaryota > Metazoa > Chordata > Aves > Passeriformes > Timaliidae > Cyanoderma > Cyanoderma ruficeps. Next base: position 8,893,820 of record VZDJ01000158.1, read on the forward strand.
CTCATGAAGTCACTGGATATAAATGACTAAATCCAAATGTAGCATCCAAATGTTTACAAAGACATGCTGGGCCTGGTTCAAAGTCTGGTGACAAGATTTCCATCAACTTCAGCAGGCCCCAGACAAAATGCTGCTCTCTGCAAAGCAAGGCCAAAGCAATAAAGCAGTTGCTTAACTCCAATTACACTGCGATTTCCACACAAGGGACATCAAAACTTAAATACTTTCATTTTGTTCTGAACACACACACAAAAGCACTCCTCACTTATGAGCCACTTACTTTTAAAGCCAAAAAAATATATAATTGAACTGATGATATTTTCACTTCAGAGAACCAAAGATGCTGCCAAAATGCTTTGCATGTGGAATTAAAAACAAAACTGAAATGTGTTTCTTCACATTCACACTTCTCCCACATTCTTTGCTGCACAGCATTTAATGGCTTACTGAAAACAATGTATTCTCCTGTCCTCCCATCAAGTGACAGAATTTCTCCCATTGCATAGAAAATCTTGTAAGAAAGTTGACAGAGATGAGCAATTCTCCTTCATCAAGCTCTTTAATGAAAAAGCTTATTCAGCAGCAATAAATTCCACTTCTTCTAAAACAATAAAAAAGCCTGAAAGATCTTTAATGTACTTGGAAACAACATTGCTTGAATATGTGTACTTAATTCATTGAAATGTTAACACTGTCTGAAATTCAAGTCATCAAAAACTAAGTCTATAAAAATTTCTTCACCTTTTCAAAACTGAAAGCTTGAAAATTCTCTTAATTATATTTTGGGGCTGGACTGGTAGGTGGTGTGGGGGTAAAGAAATAGAGAGATGATGTAAATACCCCCAAACAGTCCAACTTTTTTTTTCAGCTCTAAAACATATCTGAATTTTCCAACATATCCAAATTTTCCAAAGTATTTACTTTCTTTTCTGTTTTGAACTCAGACATATTTAAATGACTGTAAAATTACAGCTGCATAAACAAAACAACATAAACCCTTGCTAATTAGCTTTATTACCCCAAGCCAAAACACAATCCCAAATCAAAGAGCACAGTCATTGGTAGGACAGGATCTACAACACTAATTGTGTGTTTTTTCCACAGAACAGCACAAAATCCACATACCTGACTCCCACACATCAGGCTTTGTGCTGCCATCATGATTGATTTCATTCCTGAAGCACAGACTTTATTGACAGTTGTGGAAGGAGTGGCAATTGGCAGACCTGAGTCAAAGAAGTTGTTTGTACAGCTGTTACTTGAAGGGTAGACTTCAGTATTTTAGTGGTGTTTCAGCAACATTTCATATGGCACATATTTTCTTATCTAAGCCCAGGATGTCCAGCTTGCATTATTTAGCCTGCCAGGACAATTTATCTACACTTATCCACAGTTACCATCCTTCTAGGAGACCCCTGCTGCTTCTCCCCTTCCAACAACTGACTTGTGATAAGGAGGAAGGCAAGGAAATGGAAGATCGAGGAAGGGACTCCAGAAATGTTCCTGTTCCCAAAACCCTGATCCCTGCCTCTAAGCAGCATCCAAGGCTGAAAAAGCATAAATAAGCTGCAGAATGTAGCAACTGGTAACAAGACAGACCCCAGGCAAGGTTGAACAGGGCTCTGAGCACCCTGGTCTAATGGAAAGTGTCCTTGCCCACAGCAGGGGGCATGGAACAAGATCTTTAAGGTCCCTTCCAACTCAAGACACTATCTAATTCTGTGAAAGAAAAGAGCCATATTTATAACTTTGCTTGACATCAAAGTAGTTCCTTCTCCTTCAAAAATGTACAGGAACAGATCCAAGAAAGTACACAGTCCTTCCCTGATCTACAGAATTTCCCAGAAACATGCTAAAGTGTGGAGTCCCACCCCCACAGAAAAAGGGAGAAGGAAATAATTTCTGCACCCCAATAACTTTTATGTTACAGCTAACATTATACAGTGAATCTTTCCAGTGTCAACTCCAGACTCCACAGGAAGATGAGTTGTACATACTCATGAGCTGAAGGAAACTCACTGACTCCTTATCCAGTAAGAATTCAGAATAATGATATACTAAAGAAAGAAAAGTCTGTTTTTTGAAAGATTCAGAGCAGCATCCACCATCAATGTAAAGTACTGTGGAATTACCAGCCTGGTCTCCAGTTCTGCCTTCTCCAGGTTCTGCAAACACTGTAGGCAGTAACCTCCCACTTGCAGGAGTGCAACACATACCCTTCACCCACCACAGGGAAAAATGCACTCAGGGACTGTCCTGACAAAGGGCTGCCCACCACTGTGCTTTAACTCACACACCAACAGATTCCAGCTACATCAAGACAGAAAATCTTAAACCCCAGTGTCAAGAGAAGGAATACCTGCACCCAAGACTGCTTGTCTTGCTGGAGCCTGTCCTTGTCCAGCCTGCAAGACATTGCCCATATAGGCCTCTTTCACTTCTTCCGCAGGGATTCCTACAAAACAAAATTGTTTTGATTCAGGATCCTTTGGACAAAGGTTCCCACTGAAGTTTTCTATCAAAGACCAATGAAACTTGCCACATCAACCCACATGCTAACAGAACTCAGGCCCCTGTGGGTGCATTCCAGATCTCCACCCTCATATTCATGGAGTACGGTGAACTGCTGACCCACCCAGAAGATAATTCCCCTGTCATGCTGCAGAACAAGCTGCGGTTATTTCACTGAAGTCAACATTTCCAAGTCTCACCAATACCTGAGGAGTTCAATTTTCACGGATAGTTAAACGCACAAAACTTTTTTTGTGCTAGAATTATGTCTAAAGACAGTTTTGTTTGTTTAGCAAGGGCAAGACAAGGCCACAGCAAGCTGGCACCAGAAAGAAGAGGTCTGCTCTCCTGCTGCATCTCTTGCAACAGCCCTGGTGTCCAAGTTCCTGTAGTATTAACCCTCCTCTCCCCTAAAAAACCTTTTTTTGCTAGATTGAATCCCTCAAAAGGCTGAAAAGGCTGTCCTTCAAGTACATGTGCCCACATAAAAAAGGGGCAGGGAAAGGAAAGGCCACTGGTCTCAGCAACAAGTAGCCTTTGCATCAGCTTAAACATCATAAAAACCCATCCCAAAAAACCAACTACCATGTTCAATCACATTTGGATTAGCACTGATACCCCTAGGCTACACTCTGCTCCTAGAAGCAGCACTTAATTCAGATTGAAGCAAAGCCTGACAGTCAACTTCATTTAAACGGCTTTTGCGGATAGATTTAAAAATGCCACAGGAGCAAAAAACCCAGGACATTGCAGGGTTTTTTTCATTACTAAGTCACTTGAGGTTTTCTTTGTCACAGGAAAAAAAATGTGTATACATACCTGCTCTGTCAATTGCTCCCTTAATTGCAATGGAACCAAGTTTAGTGGCTGGCAGTGATGCAAGAGATCCTTGGAAAGATCCAATAGGTGTCCTTACAGCACTTGCTATCACCACCTCCTAAGTGCAGAAGAACAGAGTACAAGTCACAATCTCTCTCACAATTGCACACATATCCCAGTATTATTTAAATGCATCTATTTCTTACTATTTCATTGATGTCACAGCTTCTCTTACATCCTGCAAGTGTTTCAGAGCACTAAAATCTTTATTGATGCATGGAAAGTAAACATAAGGAGATGGGTGTGCAGCTGCAGCACACAACTTTGGGATCACAAGAGCTGTGGTGAGATGGCTCACATGGCTGGAGTGCTGCCATGCACTCCAGGGATAAGGGCTCTCGAGGACAAGCCAAGAAGACAAGGCAAGGGGGGAGAGGAGAGGCCTGGAGCTTCATGGGACAAAACGGGCAGAGTGGATTGAGCTCAGCCTCAGAATTGATAATGTTTGAAAGCATCCTGAACATCCTGGATCAAAGGGGCATCAAAGAAAGCTGGCTGATGTTCAAGGGTTACCGCCTCTGAGCTCCAGAGCAATCCATTCCAACAAGCAGTCAGTTGGGTAGAAATGCCAGGATGGACACCAAAACTCACACACAAAAATGAACCATACAGGAGATGGAAATGGACAGAGAATCGGCACACAGTCTGAGCATGCAGGGATGAGGTTATGAAAGCCAAGAACTGAATCTGGCAAGAGGTGTCAAAGGCAACAGGAAGGGCTTCCATGAGCACCTAAGAAGCAAGGAAGATATAGACCTGCTGCTGACTTGGGCAGGGGACATGGTGACAAAGGACAAGGCTGAAGCACTGAATGCCTTCTTTGCCTCAGTCTTCAGGAATCCCAGGCCCTAGGGACTGGGGGAAAGGGTGGAGCAAGGAAGATGCACCCTTGGTGGACGAGGAAAAAGTCAGGGCAAACCGGACATACACAATTCCATGGGTCCTGATCAGATGCCCCAATGACTTCTGTGGGAGCTGGCAGGTGACTTTTTAAGGTCACTTTCAATAATGCTGGAATGGTCAGCAGCAATTATGAGTGGTGCCCAAGGACTGCAGAAAAGCCAATCCTCAAGAAGGGTAAGAAAGAGGATCCAGGGAACTACAGGTCAATCAGACCCACCTTAATCCCTGGAAAGATGATGAAACAACTAATCCTAAGAAACCATTTACAGGAACAAGAAAATCATCAGGAGCCATCAGCATGGATTCACCACGGGGAAGCCATGCTCAGACAAACCGCCAGCCTTCTACAGTCAAGAAACTGGTTTGGTAGAGGAGAACAGATATTGTCCACCTGGACTACAGTGAGGCTTTCACCACTGTCTCCCATAAAATCTTCATACAGAAGCTAATGAAGTATGGGCTAGACTAGCAGACAGTGAGGTGGATAGAAAAGGGCTGAATGGCCAGGCTGGGGGTGGTGATAGAGGTACAAAGTCTGGTTGGAGGCCAGTTACCAGTGGTGCACCCCAGGAGTCAGTACAGGATCCAGTCCTGTGTAACATCTTCATCAATGAACTGGATGATGGGGCAGTGCACCCTCAGCAGGTTTGCTGGTGACACCAAACTGGGAGGAGTGGCTGATACACCAGAGGGTTGTAGTGCCACAGAGAACTTCAACAGCAGCACCTCACCATTAATAATGGAAGGAAGGGTGCAAAGAAAGTAAAGCCAAACTCTTTTCAGTGGTGCTCAGTGACAGGAACAGTGGATACAAATTGACACAAAGGAGCTCCCACGGAACACCAGGAAACACTTCTCCACTGGGAGTGTGACTGAACTCTGGCACAGGTTACCCAGAGTGGTTGTGAAGTTTCCACCCCTGGATGTATTCAAAAACCCAAATGCCAGCAGAATGTGTAAGCAGCAGTTCAAGACATGGTATGACATTCAGCCCTATGCTAGTAGCGAAAACAATTTACTCTTATTTTGCCTCTGAGCTTTAGTGCGACATCCACATGTGCAATTGATAACCCTGTGAGAGCAGCATGAGAATCTGGCATTGCAGCTGTATTGGTTTGAGTGAAAATTAACCACAAAGCTTTACAGGACCTGGTCATGAGGGTTGTTTTTTTGTTGTTGTTTTTTTTTTTATTTAGACAGGAAAAGAAAGGAAACACTAGAAAAAAAAAATAAAGACAAATGATACTTGTTTAAAACCAAGAAGGGCTGTCTATTACTGTAACTCCTTCATCGTGATTGACTTCACTGACAGTAACACACTTGTCCTCATCTTCTATGTTGTAACAGCAAGTTGCAGGATAATACAAATCATTTCAAAGGGATCAGTTGATAGGAGCTATCTTTTCCTATTCTGGGTTGATGGTTACATGAAGCTTACGTCAACTGACACACTTCTAATTTTGTCCTACACTTAGCAAATCAAAATAAAAATGGCGATCTGACTTTTATTTCAGATTTTGCAGTAAAATGTGGCCTGGGAACAAGCGACATTGTCTTTAAGGCAGTTTTTTTGTGATTATTTCCTTAAAAATGTCAGTGATTAACAAACAAATCTAAAAGAGCAATTTATTAGTCAGATAGTGCCTTATACTTACATTTAAAGTACGCTGTGAGGCATAGCCACGACTTGTATACTTCAGAACCTGAAAGTAAGAAACTCTTCAGAATCTCATATCAAGAAAGCCAATGCCATAATGTTTCATTATGTAACATACCCATTTTCACATTTTCATACAAGTCATTGTTTCAAAACTTAATGTCTAAGAAACACTGAAAAATATGAAAAAAATCATAACATGCCTTTTAAAAGAAGTGTAGTCTAGTACAGTCTCACCATAACATCTGTGATAAAATGTTTTCTGAAAAATAAACAAATACTCCTTCAAAAACAACACCAAATTAATTTTGTCCAAGTCTGTTATGTACACCGACAGCATATGTCTAAGCCAGGGGTGAGTGGTGTTATCTTGGAAAAGTTCACCAGCCCCTCTGTCTGCTTCCCTGGACTTTGGTTCATTCATTCCTATCATTCACTCCACTGCTTTTAAAACAGTGGCAGTTTGCACCTACAGCTTCCATTCCCTTGGTGTTTCGTGAACAAAAACGAAGATAACTAATTTAGAACGTCACACCAAAAGAGAATAATAAAACAAAATGGGATTTTCTAACTACACTAGCCAATAGCTTCATTTAATTAAGCAGTGCAAAGATACAAAATTACATCTGTAGGTATTGTTTCATATATTAACAGAATAATCTTTCCATTAGTGATTTAAACCGCTTTCTTTAGCAATTTCCTCTGACTATTTAGCCATTTCAGCACACCGGAAACTTCTGGCCATTACTGAATTAGAGCTAAAGAAATACTAATTAAAAACAACTGCTTAAGGACACCAAAAGAACACCATCATTTTTATGAACTGGAAAATGCCTTCTGGCTGTGTCTGCAACATGAAAATTTTATCTGTTTCTCCTCCTCATTTGCCGACCTTCAACAAACAAAAGCCTAATTATTTTTACTGTTTTGAATTAGTTGTTTAATTTTTGTTTTGTTTAGGGGTTTGGGGATTTTTGTTGGTCTGTTTTTCTCCCCAGCTCAGGTTATAATACCCAGCAGGAAGTTTCAAATTGAACTTTCCGAGAAAAATAATTATGTCCCTTACAGGGCTTTAATAGCAGTGCTTTCGTCAGTGTCAAAGAAAAAAAGCTAAACCAAGGCAATCAAACCTCCCGCCTAACAAAATAAACACCTATACTAAAAAANGCAAGTCCTTACTGCACAAGGCCTGAAATTTAAACTGAACAAACCAGACAATTGTTTACCAAGTGCAACTGGCGTCCCTAGGAGTGTTCATACCTGTCGTCAAGGAAGGACGGAAGGAAAGAAGGAAGGAGGGAAAAAGGAAGGCCCCACTTCCACAGCTGCTAAATGCAACCTTCATCTTTGCATATGGCAATTGGGAAGCGATCCACCCGCCCTCCTTTTCTTCCCAGCACAGCTCCCTCCCGCCGTGTCAGATGCCAGCGCCCCAGGCAAGGCAGGCACAGCCGGCACCTGCCTCCGACAGTGCCAGCAGCGCTGCCGGGCACACAGGCTTTGGGCAGCAGCATCCCACCGCCCAGATAAGAAACAACACCTACAGGTGCAAATTTGTATCTTTACACTGCTTAATTAGAAGAATCCAACCCGATTGCTGGCCCTGCCCCGGCTGGTTCATCCCTATGGCTGCAGCGGGTACGGGACAGGGCTCCGCAGCCGCGGAACTCCCAGCGCTGGCAATGGAAAAAGCCGCGCTCAGGATCGCGGATAAAGGTCCCGCCGGACTTACTCCGGGGCCGGGGCTGCGGGGGCGGGAGAGGCCGCCCTTCACTCACCAGCGGCTTTAGCCTTCAGCCCCCCTACCCTGCCCGGGACCCGCTCCCTCCGCCCGGCTGCCTCCCGGGCCGGGAGATTGCGCGGGGGTAAGGGGAGGGGGCGCAGCCGCTCCGCCGCAGCGGCGGTGTGACCTTGACCGAGCCTTTCCGGGCCCGGCGGCGTGGCCGGGGCTGCACAGGAAAGAAGAAGGGAAAGCTGGGCCCAGGGTCACCTCACCCGCAGCAGCCCCGCAGCCGGCCGCCGCCCGCTCAGCATCGCCCCCGTTGCCGCCGCCATGTTCCCGCCGGCGCCCCCGTCACCTTCACCGCCGCCGCCGCCCCCGCCTATAGCCGGCGGGGCCCCGCCCCCTGCCCGTCGCCATTGGCCCCGCCGCCCAGGGCTGTGTCACGCCCGCCCCTGCCATTGGCTGACGCGGAAGGCGGGTGGCGGCGTCAGAGGGGCCGGTGCGTGCGGTGGCTGACGGCGGCTGCTGCCGCGTGCGCGGGATCTCTCCTCCCCGGGAGCTCCTTTTAGGCATCGGGAGGAATGTTTTCACGGGAAGGGTGGTTATACACGGGAATGCGCCGCCCAGGGAGGTGGTGGAGTCACCGTCCCTGGAGGTGTTTAAAGAAAGAGTGGGCGTGGCACTCAGTGCCACGGTCTGGTTGACACGCTGGTGTTCGGCCGCAGGTTGGACTCGAAGATCCCGAAGGTCTTTTCCAACCGAACGGATTCCGTGGTTCCGCAGCGCCAGGCGAGTTCCTCTCGCTGACGGTGCTGCCGCTCGGGGGCCAGGCGGGGCAGGAGGTGCGGAGGGCAGCCTCGGGCGCGGGGCAGACAGCCTGGGATGCCGCGCCGAGAAGGAAAACCACTGGTAGCGAACCCTACGGAGATCGCGTGGGAGAAACTTGAGGAAAAAGAACCAGCCCCCGGGGGTGTGTCCTCTCCGTCACCGAGGCTGCGCTCCGCCCCCCGTCGGCCCGGCTCTCGCCCGCCACATGCTGCAGGTTAAACTGACCTGAGCCGCGGGCATTTAATCCCGTATCGGAAACATCCTGCGCACAACAAGGTCGGTGGGGATAAAAGTGCCGAGTATTGCTGAGCCAGGAACGCTTTATGTCCGGCGTGCCCTTGTGCTGCAGCTGCGTGCTGTTTTCAGAAGACCCAGCAACTTAACTCCCCCTAAACCCCTTCCCGCCTGGCCATGGCATAAACCCTTAACAGTATTACCTCAGAATTCAAACCTGGCCGAGAACTGTCCGGGAAGCTGCCTTCACAAAACGGCTGATGCCAGCTCAACCCCAGCTGAGTCTCAGGATCCCCATCCCAGTTCCATGCTCTTTTCTGCATTGTGCTTTCTCCCCTCACACTCCCGTCTCTGAACCTTGGTTTCTAGGCGAAGGCCAGCACTAAAACTCCGCAGCTGTTGGCCAGCCTGTCAGCGCCTCTCTTCACCTTGTCTCTCCAACGTGCACAGAGCTAGGCCAGGAGAAGCCTGGTTCTTTCCCGGTTTCAAGGTTTGTATCTCAAAGGAAGAGGCTCAAAACACAAAAGTTCTCTGAATTGTGCTGTTGCACAGTCTAGGACAAGCAGCTGTGTATTTGTTTCTGATCAGTCTCTTTTCCTCAACCACTTTTTTAATCCCTGAAGGAGTTAGGATACTGTTACAGTAACCCACAACTGAAGGAAGCTTTCCCCAGGGCTGATGTCTACCAGTCACACAAAGCAGCATTTACTTACTTGCACCTTTCCATCCTCTTGTACCACAAGCTAGAAAAAATTTTAAGAACCAAGCTTTGGATTATAGCACCTAGAAAGCAAGGGTATTTCAACAACTTATTAACATCCATTTGCTACCTTGACTTTTTTCTTTTTTAATTATTTGATCTTCACGTTGTAGAACTAACGTTTGTCAAAACTACTTCAAATTAATTTTCTGTTCTACATCTCATTCATCTCCCCATGAGAGAGGATTTCACTTTGCTCTCGAAAGTAAAATACTTCTTGCTTTCCATATATATCCAAAGATTCTCCAGACATGCAGCAAGAGGCTGATTGGGACAGGCACTGGTGAGGGAAGCATTTGTACTCCTTCGCTTCCTTGACTCTCAGTCGCTGACGTTCTAAGGTGGTCTAGTCTAGACCTTTGATTTAGAGACAGTTTTCAAGTTCAAACCAGAGATAACATAGGAATTGACAAATATTGTCTCAGGAAGAATTGAAGGTTTTACTCTGAAAATATGTATGTACCATACAGCAAAAACATCCAGGTTGCATGAGGATATTTTTCAGAAACAAGTAATGCCGAAAACATGCAGAACAAAACCCAGAACACTCATTATTAAGTCTGCCTTTACTCCTGCAGTATTAAGCTCTTTTTCAGGGATATAACCTGCTAATGCACCGGGACTAACATTCTTTAATTTTTTCAGCATATCTTCTCACCAAGAATGATTAAAATGTACTAATTTCACTCATTTTTGGTGTCCACTCACAGACTATTAAAAAGTCACACTGTGCTGCTCTTCCTTGGCTCAGCAGGTGATATTTGTTTTGGACATGCTCTGGATCCACAGAGGGAAGCAGCAGCTGCGTTCGTGCCCCCGGCCATTCTTTCTTACAGGTGTTTCAGGTTGCACGCAGGAGCTGAAGCACAGTATCCAACTGAGTGGATCTCCATCACTAAAATAAATGAGGATCAAATGCCAGGCACCATGTCTAGCTACTGATGTTGAGATATATGCAAGGAGTGGATCAAGAGCACAAGTGCTGAGGAGCAGCTGAGGGAGCGGGGGTTGCTTAACCTGGAGAAAAGGAGGCTCAAAGGGACCTCACCACTCTACCTGAAAGGAGCCAAGGGTGGTGGGGTTGGTTTCTTCTACCAAGTAACAAAAAAAGTTGTGCCAGGGAAGGTTTACGTTGGATATTAAGACAACTTTTTTTCATGGAAAGGGCTGTCAAGCAGTAAAACAGGGAAGTGAGTGAATCACCATCCCTGAACTTGGTTTAAAAATGTGTAGATGTGGCATTCAGGGACACAGTTTAGTGGGGCACTTGGCAGTGCTGGGTTAATGGTTGGACTCAAGGGTCTTTTCCAGCCTAAACAATCCTATGATCCTATGTTAACAGGTAAAGCAAAGAAAAAAAAATAAAGCCACATTCTCACTTTATCAGAATGAACCAGGTTTAGCCTTTTGTATTTAGGCCAATGATTCTACCTAAACATGATCAATTTACCGGGGTAGGAGTTGATTCAGCCAAGGACCTCCCGCAATAACTGGCCTCTAGAGAACAACTTTTCCTGAAAAAACATTGTGAAAGACTATATATTGCCCTAACAGAGGGAAAAAGTTTGGAAATAATGGCAACCTGCCATCAAAACTCTGCCTGCCAGAACTGCCAGGTTGGCCAATTGCCATGCACAGTACTGAGCAGTCACTCAAAAATGGCTGTTTATTCCATACCAGTAGTCCTAAACTCTGCCTGTACCAGAAAGCACAAAACACTGATGTTAGCTGGTGCACTTTACATTTTGAAATGTAAAGAGAGATTCACATTAAAAGGCAAGGACGATCAGAGAAGAAAAGCCATTACATTAAAAGCACTCCTTCAGGCAAGTGACTGTACCCACACCAATTTACTGCAGGATCAGCCACCTGAAGGTCCCGGTGGCAAGACCAGTAACTTTCAGTGACACACATAAATAACTTCAGAGACATATCAACCAAAATATTCAGCAATCCAAGTGCATCCCAGTAAGTTGCACAGAGCTATAACCTTTTGAAAAGCCAGCCATAAACTAAGGCAACTCCCAGGCACTTTTGGCACCGCAGGTTTTGATAAACTGAAAGACTATGGCTCATCTTTAAATAGAATTTGGAAGACTGAATTGCTCTACGTATAACCTTAGGTACGTAAAAAATTTTAACGAGAAAAGAATTGGAAGTCTCCACTTTTGTTTTTTGAGTTACTCTGATCATAACAGATGTTGGGACTTGAAGTCAGGCAAATTTCATAGAGTGGCATTTTTTGGAAGAGCACCTGAATTCAACTTTAAAATTTTGTAGGGTGAGACACCAAAATACCTTGCTAAATGAGTAGTCTTTTAAATTACATTTTTATTTTGCAAGAAAATAAATTATACAACTTAAAAAATAAAATTCAAAAATTAAGCAGTACATCAAAATAGTTCAGCTGGACTGCCATACAGAAACTACCACCATTCAAAATTGTACAGCATTATTATCTTGGTAGTGGCACACATTCAAAATTGTAAATACCATACGGAGATAGTTATTACAACTCAGGAATTCGAGTTCGCTCAACACTCCAGACTACATATAGTGTATATGACAGGAAAGCTTTCATGTATTGTTTATTTCACAAATATGACCTTAAAGAATTACAAAGACAGCATCCCAGTCATTTAGATGAAAATAGAAAACAGTTTGAGATAGCAAATCTTTCTGTAAAACTATCAAATCTTTTTGCCAATTGTATTTTTAAAATTTGCACTTTACAGGACAATGGCATCCCAAGGCAGATAAATGCAAGATGTGAACATTCAGAACATTTATATTAATTTTAAAAAGATGAAAATGAGAAAGTCACATTGTCATTTGGAAATGTAACTGCATTACAGTCATAACAAATGAAAGATAAATGAGTAAAAGTAGAAGCTAGGGACACCAACTGTGGAAAGAGGAAAATGGAAGACTTCAGAATTGAAACTGAGATTCTCACCAAGTTGTTGGGACAGAGAAAGATTTAACAGTATTTCTTAATTAAACCCATTAAGAGTGATTTCCCCCCCCGCCCCTTCTACACCAGATTTCGTTCCTTAGCTATTCACCGTGGCAGTGTGTGTGGCAACGTGTTTTTCAGATGCAGCACCTCCTTAAGCTAGGTCTTTGGACATATATATTCATAGCTAAAAATTGCAGCCTTAAAAGTGCGTTGTTGCCATATTGCAAGTGAAGAATAGTTTTCATTTAGATCTGAACTCTACCCTCCCCAAAAGAACAGCTTACCCCAGGTATCTCCCTGTGCCCCAGGTGATACTAGTTTTAAGTGCATATTGGTGAAGTGACCTGATGAAGGACGCTAAACGTGATTCTGCATCTTTAACAAATTTGCTGGTGTCTGTCTCAGATTTTGTAAAAAACCCGACATCCATTTCTAGTATATATTTAAAGAAAAAATGACCGTGTCATAGGCACATTACCAATTCTATTTCCATCCCAGGTTTTGAGAAATGTATAGGTAACTATTAGGTTGTATTGTATTTATTAGTTGAGGGAATGTGTAGCTCCTTGACTTTTAGCAACCTTTTCCCTTCTGCATACATTCCAGCTTCCTAAACAGTTGTATCTGAGACACTGTGTCAAACTTCTCTCTCAGATCTAAATCAGTGACTTCAATTAGCATTACCCCCTTGGCAGCCCTTTCCGTGTGACCATTTCATACCTGTTGTTTTCTAGTTAAAGGGTGGAATTTTTCACGTTGAAGAGTGTGCTCAGACTGTCATGTTCTCCCCAATTATCCCAAGTAAGCATTTATTACTTTTAAGTTACAAAGAGTGAAAGTCTTGCAGCACAAAGTTTTTTATTAGAATTTTGTTTTCTAATGTTCAGATAGTTTCATTGGTTAACTACACAGAGCACCACTTGCTTTTGATCCTGAATTGCAACACCACAGGGCCAACATAAAGATGCAATATTTTTAAACAGCATCTACTTTTGAGTATCAATAAAAGCATGTAACACAAGCTGTAAGATTTCAATTAATTGGAATTGGGCCGGCCTTGATTTCTCCATCTCTTGGTCATGAAACCCTCACTACCAAAAATTTCTTACTCAAACAGATGTCCAAGTACACACTGTTCTCAGGCAGTCACACTGGCATTTACATTAGTAACAGAGCACACAGCCTGCTTAAGGGTGCAGACAGCCATTCTTGGAGGGTTTGCTTTTAAACCACTCCTACTGCATACTTTACTGTAGCCATGTGAAAGTAAAACTCCTCCTCTTACTTACTGGAAGGCTTTCTCTTTTGACTAAAGTTAATTGTATCCTCTTCCCCGTTTCATCATCAAAGAAGATGAGGCCTTTAGATGTTGTAGTTCAACTGGTTAATTAAAAAATAACTTCACACGCTTGTAATTTATAGAAGAAATATTCATACAGAACTGAATAAAGCGCAACTTACCTTTGTCCTAAGACAGGCACTCTACTCCTGTGACTCACGGTATCACTCCAGTACATGCTGGGACATTTCAGAACAGCAGAGAGTGGGGCAGTGCCAAATGACTACTTCAGATGATTGAGAATGGAAGAGGTAACATTAAGAAGTTGAGATTCTTGACGTGTGTTTGGCACTCTCTCTACGTACACTGAACAAGGTATTTTTCCTTAGCGTTTTATCATTTTCATTGGAAGTGTATTTCCAACCCTACCAGTAACAAAAACAGAGGGTTTGTTCTTCATATAAAGATGTTGACTAGTCCAGTTGGATTAACCTTGCATGTATATCAAAGTTACCACTGAGGAAACAGTACAGGGATCTTCAAGTGTTACTCTCTTTCCATGGAGTTGTGCATAAATTACTCTTTAATGCATCCTGATATATGTAGTCATAATGAAATATTTGGAATATGAATATTAAATGTACACGGAAATACACTTAATATTTCTGTTCCTATAGCAGACCCAGGCATGAAAACTGCTTTTAGAGTGAAGTATCATTCAAGAAACTTTTACCTTGTCAAGAAGGATTGTAGCAAATCACCTGTCCAAATAAGGTAACAACATATCCACTTGTTTACAGGAAACAATTTAAAACCAATGATCTCTTGCTTAGGGAAAAATATCACCGATGACATGGAATTACTTTTGTGTCACTTAACGTGTTGATTATTAAAATCCAGTTACTAGATTGAAGCACTGCGCTAGCCAACAGGTTTTAACTGTAACAAATATGTATCAGTTGTGACACCTGTGTTTGTGTCTCTCAAACGTTATTACATGAAAAGGATCAGAGATGGACAGTACATTACTCTGTTGATCCAAAACACAAAAGTGAAAGTGCTACTTCTAGTCCTAATTGCATTAAAAAAAAAAAACAAACCCAAAAACCAAAACCAAACAAAACAAAAAACAAACCCAAAACAAAACTAATAGCAGTTCCTCAGTGCATGAATATTTGAATATTTTTTCCTTGTGCAAGTACTGGTCATCTAAAAACCCAAACCTGTATTCTTCCTGATGGGTGTAAATAAAATCTACTTTAAAAAGTTCACAATGGGCTCTTCATGAATGCAAGTTTCCCACAAAACAGCATGCTGTTAAAAGTGTGCAACATGAAGGGAATGCCATCATGCTAGCTGAATGAGATTGGCAAAATATAGTCCTCTGTAAGGTAAGGCAGGGATTTTAATATGTAACGAAAGTCAAAACAAGTCCTTCTGCAGCACAAACTGTTGCAGGTGTCTGTCCAAGCACCCTTCCATTCCTGTTCTCAGCATCCTGCAGAGTCCTCCAACTATGCCATGTATATAAAGGTGTTGATATCCGACTCATCTCTTCTGATATATTTGTGCTCTATAAGCCATTCGATTTGCTCTTTTATCATTTTCTTTTGTGGCAAGAACATGTTTTTCAATATTTCTACCAGTTCAGTCTGAAGCTGGGCATTAGTAATTTTCTTCCTCATCTTCATAATTTGGATGATAGCCTCCTGGCGGGGGACAAGAAGAAAAGAAAAATGATTTTTAAATGCCTGGGTGAAGTGACAAAATGAACACAGCATTAATAGGAGGCTCCTGGTAAGACAAGACAGCAAGGAAACCTGTATTTTTCCTTAGAGATCAGAAATATGCTGCATTTCCTGGCCTATATAGAACTGCTTTTACAAAGCTGATAAAGGAAAAGAATGAAGCACTGGCAAGATGCAAGAGATATAATACAATTCCAGTCAAAAGAGCAGTTAAATCCTGTATCCAGAGTGCGAATTACTCACTAAAACCAAATGTTCAGTCATTCCCCGAGCAGAAGTTGCAGTTTCCTAGGTGACTTGTGATATACCTTGTGAACATCTCACTCATTTCTTAAGTACAACTAAGCATTAATCCTGCTTCTGCCAGAATGGTCACATCATATGTTACACCAGGTGGTACAACTCACAATGTGCATGGCCTGCAATCCAACCTGACTAAAACTTGAAGGTAAAATGGGATTTTATGAGATTTTGAATTTAATGGGATTCCATTGTAGGTAATGATCCCTGATGCCAGAAGAAAATCAGGCTTTTCTAAGACTGTCAGCTCAAAAGATTTGACATGAGTAGCTGAATGAAGGACTATCAACCACAGAAGAGGAAGCTGCAGTTTGTACAGCTAAGATGCACTTTTAAGATTCTCTAAGGAGAAGTCACAGTGCTGTTACTACAGCACCTCCAAGATAATTCTCTTCACACGGATCAAAGAGATATCAAGATCAACAACGCTGTTTATTCATGGTGGTGGCCAGTGTCAGTCAACTTTACAATCTGCGGTTGTCACCCAGCCCACACTGTTATGCCTTCACCACTTGCTTAATATCTGCCTTGTCCTCTTTGAAGACGATGACCTGGAGGCTTCAGAACAGGAGGCTGATGCCAAGTGCACGAACACACACGCAAAATCACAAGGATCTGGGGTCATATAACAGAAGTGACTTCCAATGGGATTCAAAGACACCCATTTCATACATCAACATCCAACTGTGGACAACATGTAATGATAATACAACAAACTACAGTAATGATAATGCAACAAAAGAAAGAGGGGCATTTTGTCCTCCTCTGGCAGTTACTTGCCTGGGTTCGCAATATTCTTAGCTGAACTATTCCTTCATTCTCCTCTTCCCGCATTCTCTCTGTAGTCAGTTGCAATCGACCAATTAAATTTATCTTGCCCCTTTTCTGAACTTTAGCGTTTTTTCTGAAAAAAGTTGTATTGCACCAAAGTGAGCAAAAAACCAAACCAAAACCCAAAACACTTTCAATTACAGAATTCCTGTTAAACTTAAATTATAGCAGCAAAAAGTACCATGACAGATCAGTTATTATTTAATAACTTATAGGTTATTAGCATTGCAGCAGTGAGGGAGCTGTCTGGCAGATCAAAACTCAATGCCAATGTCTCCACACAACGAAACTTAAATAAGGCTAGCATTACAAGTAAATCCAGTAGCTGAAACAATAGAATTTCAGAAAAATATATTTCAATTTAGTTACATAAATGTAGGGTTCTTTGGAGGAAGGTTTTAAAACAAAGTTCAGGAAATCTGACTAGTTAATATTCCATCAAAGAACTGTCTGGGACAAACCCCAGGTATTGCAACAAAGAAAGCTGAAGGCGTTTTTCAGTGGTGGCCCACAAACTTTCTCTACAGCCTGAGTCTTCTGTCATGTCCTCTCATCATTCCCCAAAGCTCAGAATCCTGATAATATGAAGGAATAAGCATTATGGCCCTGGGCAACAAACTAAGCCCCAGGAAAGCAGATTCGTCACTTATCTCTGTCTCCACAGATCCAGATGTCCAGCTGCTGCTTAGAATGAGGCACAGAATCTGAGGTTCCTAGCAAGGAGCCAGTTCTCATCACAGCCATTAACAGCAGAGGCAGGCAGAAACAAGTAAACCACTCTGAACGTAGTATGTACCAAAGAGATATTCTCTCTTTATCTTATCTTGTGCTCAAAGGATTTCAAAGCACCAGTAAAAGAGCACTGCAATTCTCACAGAAATAAACACTCCTCTCTGGTGAGAGCCACACCAAAAATCCTGGCTCTTCACAGCACACCATATTATTAAGCAGTTTCACTTCCTTCCTTTTAACCTATCACCTCTGTTTCTGAAATTTTGTATGTGTAATAATCAATACAACACTAGTGCTCTGATTACAACCTGTTTTCCATGAAATTTTATGGACTTATTTTTAACTGGAACATAGCAAAGCCTCCAATTTTGCACCTCATCCCCAAGTGTATAAGAAATTTAATTTCACAGAAATTAGAATTCTAAAAACATTTGTTTGAAGGAGCTGCTGCAGGTCATCTAGTCCAATCACCTACTTGAAGCATGACTTACCAAAATAAGTGAGGGCAGGGCAGCAAAGCATGTGTCTAGGTTAATTTTGAAAACTTTCAAGAACAAAGGTCAAGTTAAAGTGAATTCCTTTAGTTATAAAACAGCATATTGTTATTTTACTTTTCAAACATCATCTTACATTAAACTGAACTCCTGGTTCACCGAGAAGAGGGTTCCTTCTGTAAAGTCTTTGGGTGAATTGACTTGAGGTTCATATAATAAAACCTGACGTTTCAGCTTTGGAAATGCTACAAGAGACTACAGAGAAAAGGGAGAAAGAATGAAAATAAAACACCAGACTTTCTAAATGGAAACAACTACTTTCTACAACAATAACTCATTGCTGTGCTGACTGTAGTTAGGGAACCACATAGCTTTGTTTGGAACTAGTAAAATCAGAGAGGGGACACAGTTTACCAAATCTCCTTCTGAAATGGGTTAACATCAGCAAAATCACACAAAGTAGTAAAATACACAAACTCACGGCTACAGAAGTGGCGTTAAGTCTGACTTACATGATTTATCCCTTTATTAGCGAGCTAAATAATTAGAAGTCTGCTAAAGCAAACACTGAAGTTATTTTTAAGCAACATGTATTTACCAGGTGTCGCCAATTTCCTAGAATTAGACCAGACCCACTTGACAAAACACAATCACAACTCTGTGCTTTAGGCAGCATATAGTAAAAAAATTCTTGCAGTTTCCAAAAACTTGTGAAGTAACACTGGGTAGAGCGAATGTGTTAATGTAAAGGCTGTGTGTGCTCAGCAGCAGTGCAAGGAGACAGCACTACAACTGATTAATTATCAAGAAAGGCGTTCACATTTCAGTTTCAAAGTGTTATCAGAAAGTGCTTTAAAAATACTAATCCAGTATTTCAGAGTACAAACATCTAGAAGCAATCTGTTTCAAGAGAAAGGGATATACCCATAAAGTCCTCCTAAGTTCTGCATCAGGGAGTTCAGTTGCCAGTTTAAGATTTTCAAAGCTGATCTTCTCTCTGGGTCTTTGGTTCCACGCAAACAGCACAGCCAGCTGAAATGTTGTTACCTCCAAGTCATACTGGCCAACCTCATTCTTAAACGTTATCTGGGAAGAAGATTAAAATTTTACTTACAAGCCTGTCTGGATCACAAGCCTTCTTACTGTTCTAAATACACAGGGAGTGCAGTCATTAAGACTGATACAATGAAAACTACACACTTACAATTCCATTGGACATGAGGTGGTGCCAGTGGAGTTTTCTACCACTGTGATTCTTTTTATAAAATTCTTCTACCTCTGGGATGAGATCTTCTAATTCCGTGGGCAGCGAGACAAACACCTTTTCAGAACTTCGGGACCAGGCGCCAGCATTTAGAATTTTAATATTCACAGAGTCGGCTGTAAGATGATATTGGATTAAATGAATCTCCAGGTATATCAGAGAGATAAACCAAAATGTTTTGGGTTTTTTTCCTACTCTCAACACAATTACGAAGGACTGAATTTTCAGGAAGTTGCAGGGTGTCTAGCTACTTAAACATTAAGGCACTGTATGCACCACTGGCTTTCTGCCAGCAGCACTGATTGAAACCTGCTTTTTTGGCTTGCTGCTGCAGAGCTCCTTAAACTCTGGTGCAGCTTTACAGCTGATGCTTATAAGCACTACTCAAGGGCTTTCAGTATGGCAGGTCCAATACCTGATGTTCCTCAGCCTCCCTCATCAGTGAAACAAATCTCAGAACGTGATTCAAGCTCTTCATAGCATGCACCCAAATCTCCTGCTGGCAGATAAAGGAGGAGCCAGCATGGAGCACTCAAAGAATGATGAAGGCATAAAAGGAGGTAGTTCAGGCATTCACCTGGCTGATGCCAATTCAAACCCCTGCTTGCAATTTGTCTGCCAGAGAAGGGAATCTGTATCTAGATTACTCACAAGCAAAACCCAAAAAACTCACAGAATGATATAGCTCTAGTATAAACTGCAGGAGAAAGCAGAGTCTACAGACACGTCCAACCTAGGGGCAACAATGCCATGGAGACCGTGTTCAACCTGTTGTTGACGTAATTTTTAACTTAAGATTTAACAGAGCTATTTGTCACTAAGAGAAATAAAAAGTAGCTAATAATTTGAAAACAATACCTGGTAAAGCAAGTTTATTATTTTTGTGCATTTCTTTGAAGGCCTGGTTCAAGTCTTCAGAGACTTTGATATCCTGGAACATTCTAGCCAGCTTGTTTACATAGTCTGCTGGCATTCCCACTTCCTATATAAATAAACAGAACAGAGTAAATATGACATAGAAAACTATGAACAAAATGCTTTATTTTTAAAATAATAAGCTCAAATAAATTGAGAGCACAAAGCAGTACACTGGTATCATCACTTCTCAGTAACAGTGAATCTGCAATGCAATATAAAGGGGTTTTTGCATAGATCGTGACTAGTTATCCCTTAAGGGCATATGATGGATGATTCTTTTAAAGAAATTCAAGTGCTGAAGAACATGTGCATGCATTAAGGAATCCATGTGTTCTAAGACTTGAAGGAATGTTGACGGCATGCAAATAATATTCTGATCTACATAAAAGTTCAAAATTAGAATGGATCTCTAATTATTTACATAATTAAGCAAGTACATGCATTTTGCTTATTTGCACAGGGAATATATGAAACCTTTAGATAATTGTATGTAAAATATTTTAAAATCTATCACTGCCACTATTAGAGAAGAGCCGAACAGTTTTACTTTTACAAAGTACTGTGATAGAAGGGAAGCATAAGATGCCCTGAATGGCCTTCTAATAATGATAAAACTCACCTAAGGAAGAAAGATATTTAAGTTCAAGAGTGGAACACTAATTAATCACAAGAATGAGGCACAACCAAAGAAAGACATGATGCTACTTACTCTGAGCCATTCCACCATATTCTCCTCAATTTCACTATCAGCTGATATATCTAATATCAGTCGTCTTGTTAAGTGAGCTTTGTGATATCGCATGAAAACATCTTTATTCTGTACATATTTAAGTACCAAAAGCTGTCAAAAAGAGTTTAATATATTTATTTGCATTGTCAACCAGAGAAGTATTTGAATGTTGATCTAATGGCACTGCAGAGTATGACTAGATAAAGGCTACTTGATACTGCCTTAAGAGCAACTGTGCTAATACTATTATAGGCATCAGCAATGAATGTTTTATAATATCACACCTTCAATTTCTTCATTTGTCAAACATCAAGAAATTCTCTTAAATCAAAAAAGACATTGATACTGGTATGTAAAAATCTCCTGTATTTTCTAGACAAATATTAGTTATTGTAATAAATTACAGTCTCATATAGGAATTAATTCAGTATACCAATTTTGTGGACTGACACAAGAGACATGAAACACTGAATGATTTACAATATTTAAACATACACACACAATAACATAATCAACTCTTTTCTCAACTATTACACCTTGCATAACTGCTTTTGAAGACCAAGGCCTCAACCCACATAAGGAAATAAAACAAGCAAATTCATTCTTTGGAATAACAGAGAAACAGAAAGCAAAAACATACCACTTCTTTAAGCTTTGCTTCAATTTCTTCAGAGGTTAGTTTTTTGCTTAGTGGTGTTTTTCTTAGCAACATGTCACAGTAATTAGCAAGAAGCTCAGGGCATTTGGATTCAGGCTGTGTTTTCAATCCAACACTAGATAAAAGAAGAACAGTATTTCTTCAAACCATACAGAATCCTGTTGTTCTGGAGTAGTCACATTGTTAACAAGACAGACCACTCTCTCCTGATCCCCTTGGCAAGGATCCTGGCGGTGAATTTATATCCTCGTCAAACTAATGAAAATAACACCCTTTCTTCTTGAAAGAGTAAATACTGCCAAACACTTTCAGACAGCTTCTACAGCTTATTTTAACTAATTACCATTTTAGAACAGTAACAATTAACTATAGAGGTGAAACTACAGTTAGAAACAACAAAACATTGCATGGCAAGAAGTATTCCAGTAAAGAATTAACAAATGCTACAGTGCAATGTTTCACCCATCTCCTCAGTATGCTGTAATGAGGTCTCCTGCACCACACTTCACAGACTGCAGAACTCATCACATCTAACACATAGTAACAGGATAAAATTATTTCATCACAGCTATAAAGGATGGAGTAACAGCTAAGAGATTAAATGCAGACTGAAGTTGAACAAGATGCTACAGCAGACAGACTATAGTTCTTCAAAATGCATCAAGCACAGGTATTGTTCAGAACCTGTGTCTAGACTGGTGAGTGACAAATGACAAGGTCCAAGCCCAATCCCTAAAGTCAGATGGCAATAACTTGACTGCTACTCAAGGGCCCGTAGCAAGCTCAGCAATCCATTTTTCTTGCTCATTATTTCACCCTCTCATCGGTTAGTACTGACAGAGCTAACACTTTTCACACAACTTGTCCTTTTTTTAATTTGTAAGGCAGTTTGCAGGCTAATGTCTTCTGTCCTCCTACAGACCATTTGAAGTACAAGCAGATCACAAGTCTTTGGGATATCACAGAAGTTTCATTTTGCTCAAACCAGGCTGCATATCTAGACAACTTCAAAGTGCCTGAGAAGACAAATGCTGAACAGAAGACAATCACAATCACAGCGGTTTCTAAGAAACCACTAGGCTGGATTCATTTTAGGAGTGAAACAGTTTGAATGAGTTATCAATTGGGATGGTACCAGAGAAAAGGACACTATTAGAAGATACCTAAGAATCTCCTCCACCTTACCTACACCTATGCAAAGTATAGAAAGCAGGGATCCAGTCTTTTGTGACAGCATTCCTCCAATAAATACAAGGAGAAAGACAAATCCCTATTCAGACTTGCCCTTACCCAAAACCAAACCCAGAATACAAACCAAGATGCTGGACAGATATTTATAACCATCCACTCCTAACTAGAAGACATTAGAAAGGGAAGCTGGCAGCCCAGCTACAAAAGCTTTGTTTCCATAGTAAATCAGACGACAAACTATATATAAGCAATCCCAAGCACCTAAATATATACAGATTCCTACTCAAGTGGCACATCACAGGGTAAATGTTAACAATCAATTAACTGACTGCTACCTTCTCTTGGCTGAGTTAGCAGAGCAGGCACTGTAAGCATGGTCCTTCTTCTTGAGTCACGGAGGTCTCCCTAATCTACTGGAAGTTGTTTAAACTAACCTGGTTAATCCTGCACTGAAACAAAAATGCAACAGCTGGACAGGTCACACTCACAACTGGCACAAGAGGAGGTGGAAAACAGCTTGTGGATGGTTACACCTTAATCAGCCACAGTTATTCCCATGAAGATTATTGACTCATTTTTCCCCAGGACCTTTGCTGAAGTTGCAGCAGAGTTATACAGCTGAGGTTTTTGGAATTAATAATCCAGGAAGCCATTATGAACTTCAGCTAACAAACTGACTCATAATATAAAAGAACAGATCCCCAAATACTACAAACAAATTCAAGTTTGAACCAGGCTGCTATTCACTGATCTGCTTCCACACGAAGAGTCTTACCAGAGGTCAATAAGCAATCTGAAATTCCATAAAGCAAATAACACAAAGCCCTTTTAAACACAGCATTACTTTTTGAAGAGACATTTTAAAAACCTTGATTCACATAAAGTTTACATGGCTTACCCTTTTTGCTTCAATGGCAATTCAAGTTTAAATATTGTAGCATCATTCACAACTGCTTTGTACGCCTGAAAAATAATTAGATTATTGGTGCTTCACTCCATTTCTCTCTGATATGAATTGCAAAGATTTTCTCTTTTTACACTGCTATAACATGGAATTAATTGAAAAATTTTTATTGGCCCAAAGCTTGCAGATCCTATTTTCAATTCGAGAGTTCAAATTCTATGACTCAATTTTGCAATAAACTGATGTTTTCTTCTTTTCCACTACTATGGTAGTTTCCTTTAAACAACTTAGGAAGGGATTACATGGAGCAGGTTGCATGTCTCAAGTCATGAGACAAATACAAAGTAAATTACAAACACAAATTATTGCTGAATCGGACATTGAGGTTCTCAATACAAAGGTCATCTTCTAATGTACACGCTCTACAACGTCACAAAGCTGAATATATGCAATTTTACGCAGCACTACAACAGAAATTGAAAGCTCCTCAGTTGATAGTAAGTTTCATCAATATTTTAGTCTGCACATTTAACAGAGTAATAGCAACTTCTAAATTTAACAGTGAATGGGCACAAGGGTTTTGGAGACATCATAACACAAATTGGAACAATTCTTGTAGGGAACAAAAGACCAGCAGAAACACATACCTTATCTCTGGCAGTAAGAAATCTTGGATCATCTTGAAAAGCTTCTTTAACCAACTTGCTAAACCGATTAAATAGCGTGAGCAATTGCTCTACATACTTCTCAGAATCCTGAAGAGGCAAAAATCAAATAAAAAACCAAGGCTCCACAGACTTCAGTGTGAGCATACACGTAATCCCTTAATCTGTAAAAATGCTGTACCCTAAAAAGCCTGCATACTGTGAATGTACATTTTATCTTTAGTCTCTGGATTGAAGAGTTCTATAGCATGCAGGCCTGAACACAGACTTTCAGGACAGTATTTCCAATATACATGTATGTAAAAAAAACCCCTGTAACTTTCAAGTACTGTACAGTAACTTTCTACTTTAAAAGATATTTTCAAGGATCAATAAAAGACACATGCCACATCCTAACTGCTGCAAACACCTAGACCTCCTAGACAGAAAAAAAGATGACAAAAAGCTGAAAAAATAGAATGGGGAAAAAAACCCTTATCATTTCCACGCTGAACAACCACTCTTAGGTTGAAAATAAATTTCAAATTTCATCAGGGAGTTATAATTCTGGAAAAACTGATTAGGCTTTTTAAATTAAGATTCTAGCATAATTGTATTGTATAAGCATCCCACACACTTAATTGATAACCTTTACTGCAAATTAGAATAATTTTTTAAAGCCACAACTGAAAACATAAAAAGTTATCCTAAAGACACTTAGAACTTTCAGTTGATCAAAATTTGATCTCTAAACATAAAAACTTAAAAATTATTTCCATTCATGCATTTGTCCCACAAATACACATTATTTAACTACTGCAAATTGTTTTCCTGTTGTTATTTTACTAAAATCCAATACACTTACAGTAGTAATAGTTTCAGCAGCTGCTACCATGTCTGCAAGTCCAGCACTAACAATATGTTCTTCCAAATCTTTTAGCATAGGCTCTATGCCATTCGGAACTTTATCCATCAGTGAAAACATTAAATGCAATTCTGAAAGATACAAATAGTGATGAAGCCACCAGTCAAAGACCTGTATAAAACCTAAATATACTGCATTTCTCTTAGGCATCTCTCAACTGGAACATTAAATATGTGAAGAACAGATAATCCAATTAATCTCTTAAAAAGAAAGATGTCTTGAGTACTGTTCTAATTATGGTCTTACAAGAAGATTCTTCTGAAGGCAAAAAAGTATATTTATTGCAATGTAATCTTGCTTATGCATATAGTACCTTACATAGTATGCTAATGCATATAGTATCACAAGCTTGAGTAAGATCCCCCAAAAACCAATGACAATTTGGATTAAGTTCAGGTTCTAACTGCCTTCAAATCCCTGGCAAGAATGTCTGTCAGCTGGAAGCCAACCAGAGTTTATGCAGGAAACTGTATGGATTCAAGACATTTTTAAATTTTAAATTAAAGCCAAACACACCTATCTTTGTTACAACACCACTAACAATGCTTTGTTTTATAAAAGGTTGCAAAGTTCTGAAGTAACCAAAACCGACTAATACAAACAGTGAGCTCTTCTTCCCAAATAGTTTATTTAGTTTTTCAGAAAGTTACCAGTACAAAAACTTCAAAAAGTGATGTGCTTTATTTATCTACTTTTTGTGAAGATATTTCAATACTGCTTAAAAAAAAAAAAGACACTGAGACATCAATAATCATTTTGACAAAGCTGACCACAAAGAACACTGGGATTAAGGTCACAAGATTGTTGTAAAGAGACCACAGAGATTTAAACTCAGCATGGCAAAGGACTTTGCTTCATGAAGTAGAACAAATGGACTCTGATTCTTCATTGATAGAAAAAACTTTTAATAGATTCACTTAGTTCCTCAATGTTATGTCTACTGTGAAAGAGGAAAAGTCAGAGAGGAGAAAGCCTTTGCTTTCTCCTCTGCATTACATTTGTCAGCAACAAACATCAAGTTCCCCTCACCACTGAGGATGAAATATGCTATCATCATCTGTACCACAACACCTGCTGCAGAAGCAAACAGAAAAGCACAGGGAAGAAAAAAAAAATCCTTTTAGAACATAACAGTGCAAATTAGAGAATGGAAACTACAAACAATGTTGAATAAGAACTTGCAATGGTACTACAGACAACTTGCAATGGGCTGAAAGACAGCATTTCAGGAACCAGAAAACAAAAAAATGGAGGCATTCTCAGAGCAATTTAGATCGGCTGTAACAAATGGCAGCACTGTTTCACATAGAAAAAGTCAAAAAAGCTCAACTTTTATGGGATCTTTTAATCTAGGCTTTTAAAAAGAGTAAGAGGGAGGGAAAGAGAGCAGAAAAAGAGAAACAAAAAGATATGTTAAAGTGCTCTACATCTGCTTCTCTACAGTAGTGATGCCATAGTTAAAAAAAAAAATCAATGGTCTCTCAAGAATCAGTAGCAAAGGAAGACTCCAGGTGCATCCCTAAGACTGCAGGATCCAAAAGGCCATAAATTCTTCAAAGACAGATTTCAAAGTAACAAAACCAAAAGGAGTATTTTACTGGAATTTCTCTTAGAATATATTATGACACTGAAGAGTAAAGAAATCCACGCTGTAGTCTCTGGGGCACTTACAGTCTGCTTTCATTCAGTATTCATGAAAGCCAAGCACACTTGTTATTTCTGTTGCACTTCAAAAATAAAATTTAGGCCTCCCTTCCCCAAAACTATAAGCAAACAAAACCACAGAAAGTCAGTTCTGAAGTGTTTGCAACCTATGACATTTTTGACAGATTTTAGTTGGAAAACATTACTCCTTCCTGGCTTTGCACAACATGTAAATATTACTTAATATAACAAGAGTGTACCCAGCTTACAGCCAAAACTCCCCACCAAAACAGCCCTTTTTTTGTCAGTGCTGTTTAATAAAGAAAACATCACTGAATTCCTTGGGGCAGATATCATCAGCAAGTCAGATGCATAAGCAAAGCACAGCAGAGGACACTATCAGATGTATACATTAGATGTATACATCACTATGTATAGCTCCAGTCTTTAATTACGTTTCAGTCATCTGCACCTGCATCCTCCATTGAAGCCTCTGGAACAGTTCTGGCAGACTAAACGGAAGTGCTCTGCAACCAAGCACTACCACAGGACAGGCACAGCCACAAGAGAGGGCTGTGTGAATATTCCAACAGGTTTCTAAAGAAAGGTCCTTTGGCAGATGAACCCTTCTGAAGCTCTGCATTTACATAAGCCTCCTGCATTCTCCCAAAGGCTGTAACATATACTCGTAAGAAGTTTCATTGCTTTCTACATTTAGCTCTGGATTATTGCCAGAAATCATGCTGCTAGATGAAGAGATCAGTATGACATAGTTTTGAGGTCAAATATTTTCTTAAATGCTGGCTTTAGAAGTGAGTATTTTCTATAATATTCTAAGTTATTAAACAGTTTTCTCATTTCCATAGAAATTAAAACCTCTGAAGACATGAGTAAATATTCCCCGGGTGCAGGATGCCAAGACTTCAAAGAAAAATTAACCTGTGATTTCAGGTTGGTTTTTTCTTCATTTTTCCTACCTGAATTATAATATTTTAACAACATGTTTAGTTTATCATACAGGTCCAACAGAAGACTTCTGAATCACAGTAACTTCTCAACTTATGGCAGCAGAATTTAAAAAACTTCTGAAAACTTTCAAAAGGCAGAGCTAACTTTCAATACTCACACTGACACACTGCCTATAAAACCCTATGAATCGCTTCCAGAGTCTTCGTTCATTTGACCTACAGGTCCGGCATCAATAATCAGAGTAAGAAAAATTTCTCCCTGCCTTTCAGAAAAAACTTCTTTTATAAAGATACGTTTCACTTTTTTCTCAGGTATAAAGAGGTAGTGGGGTGAAACAAAGAGGAGATGTTTGTATCCAGAGTACTCAAAGAGAAAGTAAAGACATATGGAGCATTTCCCCGAGTTGGTCAACATGATGCAAGTAAGTGTAGGAAAAAATAAAGAAAACAGAACACAAAATATTTTCTTTCAAGCAAGATTAGAGCTATCCACTCATTCAAATAAGAGTACTGTGTATATAGATTTCAAAAGTGATAGAAAAAAATGAATCAATTATGGTAATTTTTTGTGGGATTGTTCAGGTGCAATAATATTTTTACATGAAACACTACCACCATTTACTAAAAACAGTAATTTGATACATCTACACACAAATCTATTTTTATGCATTTCATGCGGGGTTCACCCCGCACTGCTCTTGAAGCTCCACTTACTTTCTGTTTCATTTCGTTTGATCATGCCTTGGCATTCAGCTAAAATAGTCTCTTTAAAAGATGTCACCAGGGCATTGACGCAGCACTCCATGAGCTGAAATACATTAAACACAGGATTAGCTCAAGCAGCCATCTGAATGCCCAGGTCTGATGTGTCTCAAGTTTGCCACGACACAAAAGCTAACCTCCTCTCAACAATTAGCTCTATAAAATAATTAACTCATTCACTGATTCATAAAAGTATGTGCAATTTGAATAGAATCTATGGAGGAATCACATGCCTTCAAAATGTTTGGGTTAGTAAATGTGGCAAGGTCTCCTCCAAACCATTAATGAGCTTAGTATTTCTGTCGACACTTTTCTCTCAAGGGAGCCACCGCTTTTGGAACAGTAACTACCCTACTTCATCTCCAAGTATACACCCAAGAGCTAAGAATAGTTCTCATTCCAGCATACCCTATTTGGACTAGGCTGGATGGCTTGAACAAGGCATTAGATCTAGAACAGAAACTGCCTGTACACGTCAGGACCATCTCTCCTTTGTCAGCCTCTTTATACAGGCTACAATTTATACCTGTGCAAAATGAATGACTCACAGCTTAACAAAAGGTGTAAAGCACATTTTGATCCACTTCAAAAAAATGATAAGATTTAAAAGGCATTTATTTTAAAGAATTCCTGAACTAATTTCAACACAGACAATTATGACATATTCATTGCAGCTAAATCTCCCTCTAGAATCTGAACTGTGTAAAAAATTGCTGAAGAAGGAAGAAGAGGAAGGAAAAGAAGAAAACCCATCTTTTATATTAAATGGCCATATTTCAGCCTAAGAGAAAATGTATTACAGCTTTAATGAAATTTCTATTGCTCCTTTTGATTGCAATGAACAATAACTCTTTCAGGTGCTCTAAATGAGCACTGAGAAATCCTTTGCCAAACCGATTTTACAGTTTATTTTCAAATATAATTCTCGTCCACTGTTAACCATAGGAAAAAAATCCACCACACCTAACTGAAAACAAAAGAACAAAAATCAATCTGAATAAAAACCTGCCCTTCAGTATTAATTTTTGATCTACATATGCTACTAAAACACTTGCAGAAATTGTAGATTACCAGACTGGAAAGTAATACATGTTTTTGCAACAAATAATTTATGATTAAAAACCATAAAATAAACGGTTTCAATTTACTGCTATCAAATAATACCGTAATACAAAACTAAAAACTACAATATAACACTATGTAACTATGAAATACATGATTTTTATACATATTATACTCACTGCTTCTACAGAGTTACATTCACGTCTTGTTTCTAAATATCGTAGTGCTCTTTTCTCTTCTTCTTTTAGTTTAGCATCTGCCTGTGCAAAAGAGGAGCAGCAATCATTTTAAGTACTAACACATTCAGTACAAAGCTACAATAGAATTTTTACTTACATATTTCATATAATTCTGTA
The DNA here is from genome assembly GCA_008694505.1 of Cyanoderma ruficeps. NCBI lineage: Eukaryota > Metazoa > Chordata > Aves > Passeriformes > Timaliidae > Cyanoderma > Cyanoderma ruficeps. The sequence goes on from VZDJ01000158.1 coordinate 8,923,684, forward strand.
CACCGTTTTGTTGTAAATAAGAAGGAGCCTGTGTTCTATAAAATCTCTCTGTTGAATCCAAATATGCCTTTTCAAAGTTATCCCGATATATCTGAAGTTTATCTTCAGGATTAGAACAAAGGTTAACTGCAAAGAGAAAGTTCAAATTTACTCTCAAGTCTTGGAAATTTATGTGGCTAATAATAAGCAAATTTCAATGAGAGTGAGACTCATATAAAAAGGTTGCATTGAACAATTTGAAATATCTGATAAATGGACTCCGATCACAAAGGTAACCAAATCTGGCCAACCTTTGCTCCCAGAAACATTCAGATCAACTATGGCAAACTGGAAAAAAAATTCACACTTAGCTCCAGCACTTCAGACATTTAAACTTGGTAACCATAAACACACATACAACTGCAAAACTGTAAGGAAGAAATAAAAAAGCCCAGAATAACGCCTAATAAAGTGGAGAGTTCTCCACCTGACTGAGCAAAAAGCTTCTCTTAGACACTGTTCCTGGAATAGCAATGTCTTTTGGACTTTTTCCTCTGTTTTACAAGAATGGAGACAAGTAGCTTATTGCAGTGCTTTGCACTATTTGGAAAAGAGTTTCCACTTTCTTCTCAACTGTTACAGAGAAACGAACAGTCATTAAATAGAATATGCTTTAAAAAAGTTAGAACTTGACTTCTATAAAAAGCCACCTTGGAGAGTATTAGCCACAAATTTAGTTCAACAGGCTGGAAAGGTTTCAAAAGTAGCAGGCAATGGTGAAACATCACAGAAGTTTCACATACACAGATCTGTTCTGCAACGAAGAAAAAGACTGAAAGTCTTAGATGCAGCCTGTTTAGCATTTCTTCTTCAAACTGTCTAAAGAATCACAAACTGTATGTAAAGGAGTACAGACTTAGTTATACGTGCAACCCCAAGAGGTCAGAGAGCACTTCTTTTTGAAAACATTGATTTTGCAGTAACTGACACACAGGTAAACCACTTAGAAGCTAAAGCTTATAAACAAAATTCAATTAGTATCGTGTATCAACAAGCAAAACAAACAAAAAAAAAAACCCAACACAAAATGTTGAGATTATTCCAACCCTATAACCACAACTGCCAACTTTGTATGAAGAAAATTCATTTACTTAAGTTAGGAGGCAACAGATCCGTGTGTGCAATACGTACCATATGATTCTCGAACTCCAATAACGAGCTGGGAGTCGAAAGCTTCTCCTAGTCTTTCAGCATGAACTAGCTTCATTGCACTGTCCTGAAGTCTATTTTTTATATTTGAAAATATGGATTCATTCCATGTATCTAGCATGAGCTGCATATCAGGAAGAAAAAAAGCAAAACATCCTGTCAGAAAGGTACACACAGACATAAGTTTGTGTAAAAAAATACAAGACACCAGAAACAAAACCCGAGCAATTTATAATGTAATTTTCCAGTCATACACAGCAGTTCAGCCATGTCAGACCTTGATCTTGCTCTGAACTTGCTATAGAAGTCATATTCAGCTCACATTCTAAATTTACTTTATGTAACTGGACAGCTATGGGAATCAGTCTTGAATTCATGTGCTCATTCCATATTATTTCTACAGTTCTTGATAATCAGTCAAGTAACCTTTCCAGCAATACAATGTGTCAGGAGTTGCAATACCAGGGGTTACTTTCGAGGCAAACACCCAAATATAATTCACCATTTGGCAGGCACAGTCTTACACAAAACTAAAAACTTAACTAACACCACAGCTACATAAAGAAAAAGACTGATGGTTTTATACTGCCTTTATCCAACAAGAAAGTTCAGTATGCAAGTAATGCATCTGTAGTTTATAATAAACTGCACATCTCATCTAAGCACTGCAAATCTTTAAGAAGAGTGATGGAGGCTCTTATCAAAATCCTCATCACTCAATGTGCCCCTTTATTTGTGTGATTTATTATTTTTGGCGATTGTTACTAATGCTGCTGCATCACATGACAGGACCGGTGCAATTTCACCTTGAGCTACAGCAGGCCCTCAGTGCTGTTACTGCGGCCAGCTGTGCAGCAAAGCTCTCTGGCAGCACAGCTCACCCACCTTTCGAACAATGCTGTCCTCCACATTGGACTTCTTGTTGCTGCCCTGCTTGCCCATCAGAGTGATCTCCAGCTGACAGAAGGGCTTGGGCAAGATGTCGCACTGGGTGAAGAACTTGCGCCACTCCACGATGTAGGCTTTGAGCAGAGCTGTGTCATCCTGGTGACTCAGCACTCTCTGCTCATGGGGCAAGCAGAGGAGGGAATTTATGAATCAATTCATGCACAAAATATGGGCTTTGTTTATGCTGAAAACAACTCCCCATACAAAACTCAAATGCACAGATACATCAGACTAAGAAAGTCGACATACAGAAGTGCCATTTGGTTTCTTGAAGTAGTTATTAACCCATGTCATATGGCCTATTTCCAAGGGGCAAAGAAAGACAGCAGCAAAAAGTACTCAGTAAGTCCAAATTTTCTAAATTAACCTATTTTTCTCCTTTTAAGTCATGTGCAAGCAAAAAATTAAAATCTTTGGTCTAAAGGCACGTACTGGTACAATTCTGTAAAAAATTTAAATTAACATAAACCTGTGAAGACTTGTTATATTCTATACAGTGACAAGTTTTGAGTCAATGGCATTTCCTAACCTTTCATTAGGCCCAGACAGATAGTTAACATGTATATTTTATTAAAGCCTGAAAACCTAGCTACATTTGATATGCTATCATAATGCCAAAAAAACCCTGTCTATCAAATAACAGCCAACACAAATCACATCAAAAGGCCTCAGCTCAGCACAGCATTTATGCATGTAAGCAGGTAAGCTGTGGAACTTAAAAATCAACATTTATATGCCTGGTTATACAAAGGCCTCTATAAAAAACTATTTTCCTTGAAGCAAAGACTTAGTGGTGTAAATCACTTCACTAAAAAGATAAAATAAAAATGAACAGAATCTTTCTAAACCTTTGTCACGGGATGCTTTAGAATTTTTTTTTTAATTTCACAGCACTCCTTCTTTTAAATAGCAAAGCTGTTTTCTGTAGTATGTTTTACAAACACAAGAACTTCCTTTGAACCTATTGACAGTGTCCCTTGTTTGGAGGGAAGCCCATAAAACTGGACAGCTGAGCTTGCTGAGTCGATAGCACAGATATTTGTAGTACACTGTCCATATGGCTTATTTTAAAGCCATCCATGAACATGTCAAAATAGCACTGAGGCTATATAAACTTCTTTTTTCAGACAGTAATTTCTTATGGAAAATTCTGCCTTTAGAAGTTTTCAAGTGGAAGAAAATTCCATAAGTACTCTTGGATAAACAACAATAATGCTGCATTTTGTTTGTTGTTTTTTTTTAATGTAACACAAAAATCACTCCCCATCCCAGCTTCAAGCACTGTGAGAAAACAATGAGCCAGGCAAATGCTTAAGGCTCTTTTTTTTTTGTCAACAGAAGTTTGCAGGATAATTATGATTTCCAGAACATCACAAAATTTCAAACAAAAAAGCAATGCATTTAGATCCAACAAAAGTCAGAACTGAATGTGAATAGAAGTTGTGAAACATTAAGAACTTACTGCTTGTGCCTGTTTAATAAAATCAAGGATGTCTTCCTTCAGAGCTTGATGGATTTTTGCTGGACCTTTATCATCCCACAGGCAAACTGCATGTACATCTCTAGAAAACAATTTATCCACCTTTTAGTAACAGCTACTCAAAATTTAATGCCGTAATGTATGAGGCCTTAACAGTAATAATTTCAGCATGTCTAAGAAATTAACACACTTGCTACTTGCCATTGTTAAATGACACACAACTAGATCCCAGTGACGCACAGGAGAAAAGCATGTTTGGGGAAGAGACTGAAGCTCTAAGAGAAGTCCTGGAAGCAAGTAACTGCAACCTGTCTAGGAGAAGGCTATGGTCAAGAAGACGTGTAAGACAATTCTGGTTTCAGTACCTATTCAATAATCCTTATTGAATTAAGGACAATTTTTAAAGCTTTTCTTTGACAGACATCACTTGCCAGTAACAGCATTACTACTCAGTCCATGCTATTCTAAAATGCTGTCATGAACATGCAGCCTTCTCTGACAGTTTCACAATCCTACAACACCCTATGAAGGCAACAGACCTTCCTTGAGAGAAATTTGAACCCTGAGGGATCAGGTAATTTAAAAGATGATTCAATTAGTTTAGTAAGATCACTGAAAACATTCCATGGCAGTGGTAGTAGTATTTTCAAGTGAAACGCTAGTGGAGTAGTGCACTGCAAAGCAAAATTCTGTGTTTTAATAAACATTAAAATGAAATTTTTCCTACCTGACAGCCCAGCAAGTCTGTCTTAACTCCTATTCTTTCCATACTGAAGACTAAATAAAGCAAGTTAACACTCCTAAGCCCACATCATATATAACATGGCTCAGCAAGCCTTTTTTGACTCAGTACCATCCTCTGGTTCTTCTCCCACCTCTCAGTAACAAGGCCACATCTCTGCAGAAAAGCACCCCTATAATCAATACACTTATCCTACTTAATCAATATTTATTTCAATACAAAAGCAGCTTTTTTAGTTTAACAAAATGACAGAATTTGCAAGTTGCTTTGACACAGATTAAAGGTGCTGGCCCAAGGTTTACAGAGGTCTAACCCAACTGGTGAGACTTATACAACATTCACAGGCAGAAAAGGTGTTACTGTATTTAGAATGCCATTGTTTCCTGACATCAGTGAAAAAAAAGCAGTACCAGATAATTATACTCAAAGGGCGTGTAGAAGACACCTACAGATTTTGCATTTTTATTAAGAAGCTTAACAAAGAACACTGTCCAGAAATATGAACCTAGGGAAGTGGGATCTTTTCCCTAAATAGCTTTAATTTAGCCATGAAGTTACTTAAGTTCTATTCAATAACTCAGCTACAAGGAAAAACGAAGTTTCAATTCCAATGCAGAATTATTGAACTAGTTATTAAAAATTAAAGCAATGAATCGGGACCTTACCTATACCACGGCACTGGCAACTACTAAAGCAGAGACACCGTAAGGTATTAAAACCCATCACATGATAGATTAACTTCCCTCTTGGCTGGCAGAAAAGTGTGACAGGTGCATTAAACTGGGTATAAAAAGTCACTACATTGTCCTCATCAAAAAGAGCTATAAAGACAAGAGTGCAACAAGACTAAATTTGAAAAAAAACCCTACCGTTGTGACAGATTTTAAGAAGCGAAAGAAGAGGCTGCAGATTTAAATTACAACTATATCTGAGGGGAAATAACTCCATTGAAACAAAGATAATCTTAGATATTTCTTCTGTAACTCACTTCCATACCACGTTTGCAAAAATCACACAATGTATGTCACAAAAAAAAATAATCACCTAAACTTCTGGAAAAGCAATTTCTTGCTTTTTGGAAGGAAGAAAATGGCAGGGTTTATAGAAAGTACATTAATACCAACATTGTCTGAAAACTCTTATGTTTAATTTTTAGGATAAAAAAGTATTCAAATTATACCAGTTAAACTGCACCTGTTACTTCAGCTATTTTTGAAGAAAGCCATTCAAATCAGAATAATGTAACATTCAACAAACTGCCTTTAAATGAATTTACTGACACTGTAGTTAACATTTTCTCTCTAATTCTAACAAGAAGTTTGTGGGCAGGTACAAAATTTGTTTACTATGGTCAGCTGAAGTCAAAAGCTCTGCTGTTCTTTCTCCATCCTATTTGCAAAGACCTGAATCTGAGCAAAGCTCTACCTTTTGCACACTTACAGTGATGTTGGCACACTTACCCCTTAATAAAACTTAAACTATTTTTGTTCTGTGTTTCTACACAATCTATGTCCTGTAACTTCTATATCAGCAGTAGTTCAGTAAGTGCATTCCCACCATGCAGAAGGATGGAAGATTCAAAAGAATGACTTACGAGAACAGATCGAACCATTGCTGCTTGGTGACAGACTCCTGACGAAGAAGTTTCAGAACGATTGGACGCATGAAATCCCATTTGTCTTCAAACTGAAGTGAACCTTTATTCTAAAAGAAACAACAAAGAAGTATTGTTAATAATCCAGTATCTTATTTTAAGCTGTCTTTAAGGACTACAGCTTCTGCAGTTAACATAAAAATATTTTCTCAGGTGTCCCTCATAAGCTAGTATTTAAGCTATACCACCACAGCTGAACAACACTTTTCACAATAAGAATTATTTTAAGAAGTGACAGAGCTATTATTTGTTTCAAAGAAACTGCCAATTTCTTCATTTAATCACTGCATTGGCTACAATGCGAAGTTCTAGCAAGGGTTCTTCAGCTGTTAGTGGAATCATACACAGACAAGCATGGATGACACTTGGAGTGGCTTCACTGTTCCAACCAAGATACCTGTAACGGAAGTCAGGAGGGATCTGTGAACCTGTCTTCAATAAACTACCCTGATCAAAATGGCAGCCAGGAGTCAGGAATGGTATTTGGGATGCTACCATGTACCTTTTTTCTCTCACTGTGCATTTGGCATCAGCAGCAAAGAGGCAGGAAGGAAGCAGAGTAACGTAGGAGCTGCTGTATCGCAGACTCCCTTCCTGTGGGTTAACTGCCCACGAGGCCAAGACTACTGCTGGTGCAGATAAAAATTATTTACACCATGCTGAAAAATTTAATCCAAGGTGGATTTTTCAAATTTACTATGCAAATGAAGAGGAGAGCTAAAGAAATAATGTGCTCCCCTATAACTTTGATTATTCTGAAACATCTCACCACAGTATCCAGGGTAACTTCCATTATTTAAAAAACTCAAACAACACAACAAATTTGAGAGAAAAACAGCAGTTCTACCACATATGTTGTGATTCTATTTGCTTAAGGCTTCATGTTTTAAAAAGAAAAACCTGCAATTAAAAGAATACACTGAGAGTTCTGTGGCAGAAAGACTACTGGTTATCTGCAGTCATGTTCCAGTGCACGGTTTACTTTTGAACGGATCATTGTCTTGGCTAGAAATACTACGTTTGACACAATTCACTTCAAATAGAGCAACTAGTACAGTCTAACTGCCTGAAATTCTAATAAGTGCACTGTTCTGCAACTAACATCTCTTCAGATAAACAAGCACAAGCAGCACACCATGTTCCCTCAATCACCTCCTTTTGATTAACTTCTATATGGAAATTTACAATTAAATCTGTTACTTAGTATTCAGAATAAGCACAGTTTGGCAACCATATCCCCTGGTATTCTCAAGTGCAAAGATACCTCATCTTCAGGCTATAAAGATGCAACAGGCACCACAGTAACTGTTTTTACAGCCACGGCACCTGGAGGCTCACAGCATTGTGGTAGGTAGTGAACACAGCTATCATGGAATCAGCTCCTGTTGATAAAGTCTATAAATCTTTCAACATTAAAAAAACCCCAATAAATTGTTTGCCTATTCAGATACAGTTTTACCTATTCTTTTCCACTGGGGGAAAAAAAAAAGTAATTTGAATGAATCATCTTTCAAAATCATCAACTAAATGCTTCCCCTGTATCGACCCAGCTTTACAATTATTTCCCAATGTTTGATGCGTTGCTCTCATCTTTCCTAGTCCCGTGAAAATTGTTAACTTCTACTGACAGATACTTCTGTTCCAAGTCCCTCTTTGAAGGATAAGGAACATAAGATATCCACTGCTGAACAGTTAGAAGTTCCAGAAAAGGCATTATAAAAAAAGTAAAAGCAACTTCCCCAAAAGTTTTCCTTTTGAATGAAACATCAGAGAAGACCCCTTAAGTTTTTTGGAACAGGTAAAAAAAATCTGTTCTGCAGTTCTTGAGAAGTGCAATTCAGCCCTTCACCAAAACCAGCTGAAGATAAATCCTGAATGCTCTATCTTTGTGAATAAGATTAGTTTCACTGTAAAACATGGAAAGAAGGACAGCAAACATAACTGTTTATATGATTTAGATTGTGACTACCTACTTAATCCCAAGAAGCACAAATAAAACTCAACTTCAGTTGTAAAAAGCTGTGTCCGCTTTTAACCAACATCTACCTGCTTAAAAAGAATTCCTCAAATAAAGCTTATCCTGAAATCCCATTAGAGAAGTTTAGAACATTATTTCCTATACATAGGAGTACATCTTTTTCCACATTTCCTTCTTTATTCTTTAATTAGGCGGAATGAAATAAAATTATTGGGTGAAAAATCCTACTAAACTATTACTTAAGTTCAGTGAACAATTCACAGAAATATAGGATAACCTGAGCTGGAAGGGACCCATGAGGGTCAAGCCCAACTCCTGACCCTACATAAGACCATCCTCAAGAGTCACACCATGTGCCAGAGAACATTCTCCAAATATGCTTCTTGAACTCTGCCAGGCTGGTGCTGGGACCATTTCCCTGGGGAGCCTGTTCCAGTGCCCAAAAAACCTCTGGATGAAGAACAATTCCTAATGTCCAACTTAAACCTCCCCTGACACAGCTTCAGGCCCTTCCCTCTGGTCCTGTCACTGTCACCCGAGAGAAGAGATCAGTACCTGCCCCTCCTCTTCCCCTCACAAGGAAACTGCAGACTGCAATGGGGTTTCCCCTCAGTCTCCTCCAGGCTGAACACACCAAGCGACCTCAGCCCCTCCTCTTATGGTTTCCCCTCAAAGCCTTTCTCCATCTTTGTTGCCCTCCTTTGGACACTCTCTCCAGTTTAATGTTCTTCTTATACTGTGGCCCCCAGAACTGCCCCCAGCACTGGAGGTGAGGCCACCTCAGAGCAGAGGGGACAATCCCCTCCCTTGCCCGGCTGGTGATGCTGTGCCTGATGCCCCCCAGGACAGGGTTGGCCCTCCTGGCTGCCAGGGCACTGCTGGCTCAAGTCCAACCTGCCACAGACCAGGACCCCCAGGTCCCTTTGTGCAGCACTGTTCTCCTGTATCTCATTCCCCAGTCTGTCTGTACATCCAGGGCTGCCCCATCCCAGGTGCAGAATCCGACACTTTCCCTTCTTGAACTTCATTTGGTTGGTGATTGCCCAGCCTCTGATTTGTCCAGGTCTCTCTGCAGGGCCTCCCTGCCTTCAAAGGAGTCAGCGGCTCTTCCCGGTTTTGTATCTGGGAACTTGCTTAGAGTCTCTTCCAGCCCTGTGTCCAAGTCTTTTATGAAGATGTTGAAGAGCACAGGGCCTAAGATGGAGCCCTGTGGAATCCCACTTGTGACAGGTCTCCAGCCTGACATCACCCAATTCCCTAAAACGAACCAGTTGCTCACCCATCACAGGATGTGTTTATCCAGCTGTGGACTGGACATATTTTCCAGAAGGATGCTCTGAGAGACAGTATGGAAAGCTTTACTGAAAGCAAAAAAGATTACAGTAACATCATCTATGTAGATTTAGGCTTCCATGACATTACAATTTCATAGAGCAATTACAGGAAGAAAGGGTGCGTTAAATACCACCTGCTGTGTACAATCCCATTCATTAATTCCATCCCTATTAGTGCACAAGAGGAAACACATTCTATAGTACAAGAGGAGGTCAAACAGTGGCAATTCTTAGTTGTTACCAAAGTCACACATCCAATTTCTGAGCAGTATTTCCTGGGAAATTTTTCTTTCCTATTTTGCTTCCAACCACAGTTCCAACAGAAAGGTAAACAGGACAGTAAGGCATACTTTTGATGAAATAAAATTACTCCACTTATCAAGTCTTTTCTGAAAACACAGACTACAGTTGATAGCCACATCCTGGCTAAGTAGCCATTCTAGTGTTTAAATTTTAATGCTTTGAAAAATAACTCCACTTATGAAATATTTTAAAATTCCCTTCATTAAATTTGTTCATAAAGATTCAAAGTTTCATGTTAACACTAAACTTTACCTGAAATACATTCTACTTTACATATTATACTTTTCCCTGTTCTTCAATTCTATGCATAAGCACTTAAACATAACAGATACAACAAGGTAAGGCAATACACCAAGACCTTCATGCTACTCTCCCTTTGAACCTCAACATGTCACTTTGGAACCCTCTTTGCTGTGTACTGTCTTTACTTCAGGCCACACAAATTCAGCCCTGGTCTCTCTCAGATGCAGTACTGTAGAAAAGCAGCGTTCTCTAGTCTTACTGCACATCTGATCTGCATCTGAGCAACATCTTCACCTTTACAACTTCATTGTTTTCAGACAGTATTTATACTAGAGCCAGCTCACTGAGGGATGAAGTAGGAAATACAATGTCCTAGACGGAAACAAGCACTGTCTGATTCATCTCTGCTAGAAGTGGCTCTAAAATTCAGTGTAATGCTTGTAACAAGCTTCTACTCAAAGCAGAAAAGTAGCCACAGGAAAAGCTTTTGTATGTAACTAACTAGTGTGCAACACTCCCTAGCTTCTTAAGGATATCCTAAATGGAAACAGCCAGGAAGAAACAGACAAAATACAGATCTGGAAACATGTACTTTAAGTCAAAAAATTCAAAATCTTCCAATGTGTTTCTAGTTGTCAGTGACAAACAGTAGAAACTGATGCAAAGGTAAACAGTGATTCTCATTTCACTCAAGCCCAGAGAAAAACTGTCCCTTCCTTTGCTGTTTCTTTCCTAATATCAGGATCATGCTGGAGTTCATCTTGCAAGGATAGATTCCTGCATTTGCTGGCAGCTCCAGTAAGGCTCTACAATAATGTCAAGATCTGCCAGCCTGGATACAGCTGCAGGTTTTCTTTGTGTTACAATAAGCTGAGGTGCTTTCTGCTCCACAAACTGCAGAAAAACTCAAGAGTCTTCATGTCACATGGGTGACTCGGTTTAGACCATATCATCACTGCAAAGACAACAAGTTACAAGTCCTACAGGGCCCCTGAAATGAAGTACCTCCCTTTAAAAATGTCACATGTGTGTTGAGACAAAAAACTCTAGGGGACTCTGCTGGAAATGGCTTGGTCACCTACCAGAAAACCACTGCCTCAACGAGGGAGAGCAGCTCTGCTACAGGCAGGGAAGGCACCAGCTGACCCTGTAATGGCACCTACTAAGTCCTGCAGCATTTCCATCACATTACAGTTTGCTCTGTCTCAGGATTCAACACAATTGGTCATTCTAATTCTGCATTTAAAGAAGGTTCTCCAAGAATATGCTTCTCACTAAAAAAAAAGAATTTACAATTAGGAAAATTAAGCACCAGTGGAGTTTAAATGATGTCCTCTAAAATTATGACAGCCAGTCAGATTTGGATTCACCTAGTACCTGTTAATAGAATCAGAAAGGAATATTTCATGTCATTGTCTCAACTACGCAGAAAGCTGAACCAGGATGTAGGAAAACAAAAGAAAATGTTCAGGTCCTGTTCATGCTGGCAAAACTAAGACCTGTCTATACCCAACTCAGATTTGATTATGCAGGCTTATTCGGAAAAGATATGGAAAAAAATTACAAATTTTAACACCTCTCTTTTCTTATGCTGGAATTTTTACTGTGCCCAGACATTGCTTTTCTTCCTCTCAAAGATGAAGGCAGAAGTATGTTGGACAGACTCAGATGGCACAAGGCACTGCCAGGCAACACTGACCTGGAATCAACAGTTTGCTTCTTGGAGAGCACTCAGACGAGTAGAACCAGGGAACAAAGGACCTTACCTAGTTCTAATTTTCACACTGGTTTATCTTCTATTATAAACAAAGTCAAATCACTGTATAATCTCTCCTTCTGTAACGTGGGAATCATACTTCATTGTAATTGGGAAACTCACTAATTAGTAAGCTAAGTGCTTAATAACCCTCTGAGTGACCAGAAAGGCCTATTTTAGAAGACATACCTCTGCAGCATTTTTCCTAAAACACACAGTGCATATATATCTTATTGTCAATATAAAACACTGACAACTCAAAGGCAAAAACATGACTTGTTAACACAGACTCCAGTTTGGCAAGAGTCATCTGGCCAAGTCAAGGCCCCTTTTCACTATTTATTGCTTCTTCAAAATAGCTGAAGTGGAATGCTGACAAATCTTACAGGCCAACGTTTCTCCCCTCTGCTGTGGGCCATCCCACCACGTGTATCATCAAAGCACGTGTCCGACTTCCCAACATTGAGAAATCCTCAAATGTACAGCAAAGAGGGGGACTAAAACATTAACAAGTGGATAAAACTGCTGAGTTCTGCTCTGAACACATGCTTTTTCCACAAAAAAGGACATTTCTTCTTACAGGATGTTATTTTTTTCACCTGTGTTCTTGGGTTCCTCAGTTTTACATTTTTAAGTATTTTGAAGTATTATCTGCTTAAATATCTAACAACCTCTTACAGGCACAAAAATATACAAGAATTAATTAAAATTAATTTCAAGGAAGATTTTTTAAAAATATATCTTATTAATAGAGAGATTTTTTTTTTTGCTCTCAGGAAGAAACAAGGGGATAATTTACTTCTCATTTCTTCACACTGAAAGTCTCAGAGTAATAAATAAAACCAGCAGACTCAGGCCAGATCTATACATCCAAATTAGGTCAGGTTAATAAAATGCAAGCAGCACTTCTCCAGGACCACACTGAACTACAATACACAGCTCTGAACACATGTTCATGCCTATATTTATACATATCTTCAACTGTCAATTCCTCAAGTTAAGCAGGCAGCCTGCCCTAGGCCTATCTTAGCACTGTAGTTAACTGGTGTTACAGAAACACTTACTGGAGGCATCAATATCAGTGGTTTCAAGTAGGCCCATCTTCCCTGTGCTAGCACGGCCTCAAAAGCCGCGCGGAGCCTTCTCCTCGTACATACCCCGAAGATCAGGACAGGCAGTCCTGAGTTCAAACACTGGACTGTCCCACTGAAATCTTCTGTTCCAACCTGCGGCAGCTTGGGGTGACTGACATCTGCCATCAAACGCCGGGAAAGTGCTTGAAAACATATGACTACAAAACCAAAGCTGCTTAACGTGAGCGAAAGGCCTCCGGGAGTTTTCCTTTGCAGGAAAACTGCAGTTAACACAAAAACTGGAACACGGTGGCCACCCCAATAACGGCACCTGCCCTCAGCAAAGACATTTTTCAACTCTTTGTTTAACTTAAAACTCAATTTGCGCACACCCGGATTTTCTTAAGTAAACAAAGAGAAGACACCGTGCCCTGTCTATCTGCACGACGCAACGCCGTTTCCCAACGAGGGGTGTTTGGGAAGGGAGAGCCGGGGGGAGGGAGCGCGGTGCTGGCAGCAGGCAGCAGCCGCCGGCGGGGCCGGGCCGGGCCGGGCCGAGGCCGGCAGCCCAAGGCCGCTCACCTGCGGGGGGCCCCTGGGAGCCGCAACTCCGGGCAGCGGCACCCGCGGCCTGACCTGGCCCCGGCCCCGTCCCCGCCGCCCTGCCCGGTCCGGCCACCCGCAGGGCCGCCCGGCCCCGCCGCCTCCCCCCTCCTCCCGCAGGACTCGGCCGGGCCCCGCTCTCACCTTTAAGAGATTAGACGTCGCCATGATCCCCACTGCGGGGCCTCTCCAGCCGGCAGCGGCGGCTTCTCTGCTCGAGTTCGGTTCGGCTCCCACCGGCCGCTGCCGCTTTACATGGCCCCGGGCCGCCCGCCCGCCCGCCCGGACCCGCGGCGGCGGCGGCAGCAGCAGCAGCAGCAGCGGCGGCGGCGGCCTCAGCGTTGGGCTTCCCTGTCCCGCGGCGAGGCTCAGAGTGCTTGGCAGCGCTGGGACCGGCCGGGTGCTCCGCACGCAGCCGCCCCTCAGAGCCTCATGGCGGCGTCCGCCCGGGCGGCGCTCGGCGGCCGCGGCTCCATGGAAGGGGCCGGGCCCACATGATGCGGCGCCGGGAGCGGCCCCGCCGCCCAGCGCGGCTGCGGGCCCCGCCTGCAGCGCCCCCTGCCGGCCCGCCGCCCGCGCCGCCCGCGCCGCTGCCCTCAGGGCCCCGCGGGACGGGGCTCGGCGGGGAGCCCCGCGTTCGGCGGGACGGGGCGCTGTGATCCGTGAGCGCAGAAATAACTAAACTAACTAACTAACTAATTCACTAACCAACCAACCAACCCCGGCCCGGCCCGCCGTCCTGTCCCCGCGGGTGCTGCGGCACCGGCCCCCGCACGCCCGGCCGGAGGGAGCGGAGAGCACCGCGGGCACAGCCCCGCACGGCCACCCGCACTAAGCCGTGTGCTGCGAAGCCAAGTCCCTGCCCTGCACCCAGTCTCCTTCTAAGCCGTCACGCTTCGTGCCAGTTGTCACAAGTGTTCTAGTTACAGAATCAGTGGGTGTATAAGTATCTGAAGGAAGGGCGTCAGGAGGATGGGTCAGGCTCTTCCCAGCGGTGCCAAACAACTGGGCACAGAGGTTCCACCTGAACATAAGGAAGAACTTCTTTACTGTGCAGGTGACCGAACACTGGAACAGATTGCCCAGAGAAGTTGTGGAAAATTCAAGAACAATTAACACAATCCTCTGCTCTAGGATGGCTCTGCTTGAGCAGGGAGCTTGGACCAGACGAACCCCTGCAGTCCTTTCCAACCTGATCCATTCTGTGACTGCGATCACAGCATCTTTAGAGTTGGAAGGGACACACAAGGTTCATCCAAGTCCAACACAAGGGAATATTTAGTAGGAAAAGTCTGCATTTAGGCACTTTATCAGAAGGATTTGGAAAATTTCCGGGTTTCTTTATGTAAGACAGAATGTCACTTTTCTCTTAAAACGTTTAGTCCTTGCCTAAAAATTAACCTCGAAGAAAATTTCACCAAGCTTTTCATACAGGCTTAGAGCCCTGGGAGCTGGTGCTTCCTGCTCAACCTGGCCTACCCTGAGCCATTAGCACGGACAGCCACAGCACTGGCCACCAGGGATGGCAGCCCTCCCTTCACCTCTCCTGGGGCACAGGATTTGAAGATAAATTCATATTGCAGAGGACGATGACCCTGAAGCGTAAGAAAAGCTGTAACAAAATATTTAAGAAATGTGTATACTGTTGTGGAAGTTTCGATAATGCTGACCAAATGTGGCCTGCATGCTTATTAAATGAATAAATTATGACAGTCATATTAAGGCCTAATTTTAATTGAGATGTGAAAAGGAGATGTTCAATAATCTCCTATTTTGACCAGGTTTCCAGTTTCCAAATGCTCCAATTAGTTTATGATTTTTCTTTGCTGTGATTATGAGTTCTATACTATCAATAGTTAAATATATGATATTTATTGCACGTGTAATGACACGGTTACACAGTTTTGCATATAATATGTAATTATGCAATGTAGATCTAATTGTATTATGCACTTTCTATTGCGTGCATGTTCTGCAGCAGTGCTGAAGTTAGGAGGCCTCCAGCAGGGGCAGTAAAATGTGTGCATTGTGCATTTGTGCTTCAGCCTCTCCACTGCCCTATCTGTGCCTTATGTTACAGGTATGTAAGTAGCAGAGGATGGAGATACAGGGAAGTATTCTACAGAATGTGACATGGGGGCAGCCATTTCTGTGAGCCACTACTCTATGAACTGATTCATTTTTTTTTGCCCAAACCCTTAAAAAATGTGAGCATTTCCAATTAATTGATATTTTTTGTTCTTTTCATTTTCTACTAGTTTCTTTTTAAATATATGTTTGCTATTAATGCCACAATTCAGTGATGTTTATAAACTACTTTTGATACATAGATCCAGAAAATTAACTACTATAGAAAACTACATCTCAGGTGAAAAGTTTTTTGATGAAGCTTTTTTTTTTTTGTTGAATCTTTTTTTTTTGATGCAAAGCTTAGAGTACAAAACCACAAGAAATCATTAGAATGCTATAACTGCAAATTTTGCTTAACCAACTTTGAAACTAAATGAAGTTGGGTGGTGTTTTAAAATGTTATGTTTGAAAATGATGGATTTCTCTGTATTTGCACTTTTCACCCAAACTTACCAAATGTTGCCACAAAAATGTGGGAGTACCCAGGATGCAGGAGCACCAGCGTACTTTTCATGATCTGGTCTTTTCTAAGCCCCTTTAGGCACCTGGTAGACATCATGTAACATTTATGCTGTTGGCCTGGATGGGTCAGCAATGAGTACTGAGTGTGAGAGTTTGTGCATCCTGTCCAAATATGCTCTTGTGCAATAGTTATGAATAGGCTGGCCAAGGAATAAAGAGAACTTGAGCATCTGAGAAGCAGTGAGACAAGGAAACACTGGTGCTTTTTACTGACATTAAAAATAGTGTGCATCTCATTTTGTATGGTTTACACAACGATTGTAATTGTTGGGGTTTTTTTTCCCCCTGATGATCTGTGCATGAATTTTCTGGGAAGTAAAGCCATCTATGAGTCTTAAGGTTTTGTAGTATTTTAGTACCACTTCAGGGTGCTTTGACAGTGTTCAGTGTTACACAATATTGTTTTATTTGCTTTAATTCTATTACAAATGGATTGTTATTAAATTCTGCTGGTAATGAAGATATTAATTATTGATTGATACTACATTGGCCTACAGTTTTAATCCTTTGCGTGCATTGTCAAAGGCAGAGGGAATGACAATCCCAGACGTGTGAACTGCTTCAAAGTGATTTGCAAGGAACAGCTCATTAAGATTTGGATGATCAGTGAAATTAATACCATTGTAATGTTCTAGATGTCTTGGGGTGAACAGATTCCAGGCTTTGAATGAGTTGCATCAGAGAGGAATATGTGTTTCTATGATCTGTTCTAATGCCCTGAAACCGATAAGATGAACCAATAAGATGAACAGTTTCTTCTAATCTTCTCTTAGTCCATGAAGGGAAAAAACATGTGATGCTTGATTAGTCTGTTTTAAACTCTTATCCTATCAAACTAGTTATATTCAGTAGTTTTTTACATTAAGTTTTTCCCTCAGTGGGAGATTCTTGTTTATCACTGCTGTGGACTGTCACAATGACCTCATGCACAAAATGTGCCATGAGCCACCAAAGGCAATCCTTTTAAAAGGGCAAGAGCACTCAGACATCTACCTGCAGCTGAAAAAAGAAGCATTGTCAGCGACCAAACTTCTCCTAAGTTTGTTTCCATTTTAACAAGTGAGCAGACACTTTTGGTGTTTACTATCTGGGCTTCACATCACCTTTTCTGTTAATGACAATGGCATTCTGGAGAAATTGCCTGCATGTGGCAGTGAAGATCACTGTTGCTTTTGCTTAAAGCAGCCCAAGGCTTTGCTATCTTACTGTCACCAGAACCACCTATCCTGTGCATCTCAGTGTGACCCCTTTGCTCTCCTGCCAACATTGTCCTTTAGCTCAAATAACCTCTCTCCCTGATGTTTGTTGTCCTCTGATGTATTTTTTAGACCACAGTGCTATTCCCTCATAGTTTCCCTGTCGAAAAACCTTACACTTTTTATCCTGAGTGTCACTGAAGGTGGTGTGGGGTGGTGCAGAGTTGCTGTTTGCAGGCAGAACCTGCGGGAGGGGTTTTGTTGAGGCCAAATTCCTCATGGGACACAGAGAAGCACATGGCATGCGTTAGGCAGAATGTGGCCATTGTTCTTCACCCAAGCACAGAGTGGTGAACTGCTGTGGGGAATTACATTTGATCTCCCAGTGCTTTTTGGACAGCTAGAAATTTACTGTTCCATTCACTCTGTACTCAGGGAGCCCCAGCTGGGCTGTGAAGCATGGCAGAGTGAAAGAGGATACCACAAGAAAAAACATGTTCCACTTTTCTGACACTTGTTCACATATGCATCTCTTTTCCAGTGCTCAGTAGGCTTTGCCTCTCTTTTGTTTTAAAAGCTTCTTCGAGAATTAGACTCTTTTCCACAGAGAATTGAGCACAGAAAAATCCCAATAAAATGAACTGTGCATTTCAATGGTCTGATTGATGGGATTTGAGACTTGTGTATTTTAAAGTTATGCCCTGGCATAGCTTGTTCTTTTAAAACATACAACACAAGCTGTATGTCAGCAAAATTACTAAAATGATCTGCACAGAGAAGACTTTTCTCCCTGAATAATATGCAGTAATTATTTTTAAATGACAAACTAATATAAATTATTACTAAATAGCTGAACTGTTTCCTTGGCACTGAAAACTTAACCAAAATGGACAATTCTCGAAAGTGCTGCAAAGCACTGCCAGCCCTGAAAGGTTTTTATTACTAAGATTATGACTGGAATATTTTCCACAATTCCTCCCCTCAGTTTTAGTACCTTAATACTTAGCAACTACCACTAAAATTTTCAAGTATTGCCCTGCTCACCGTCACACCTTGGTGCCAGATATGTCTTCTGACAGTCCCTTCCTGTGAAGAAACCACATGGGGGAGAAGGTGAAAGGGGGAAAAGCCTACAATGCAGACATTTGCCTTTCTGCAATGTAGACACTATGCAGTGTAGACATAGTGCCAGCACAGAGTTATACCCAGCTGTTCCTGCAGCTGTGCCACAGAGGTAACCTATCCTTAGGGAGTCAGGGAGTCAGTAGCCTGCATCTCCGTGCCAACACCAGGTCCTTGGTGCTTTTGTTCATCCCACAAGTCCCACTGCAGTGATGGATATTTCTACAAGATCCTAAGGGCTCTGGCAGTGGTTAGTCTCACTTCTCCCCCAGGGCTGTGCAGGGATGAAAGAAATTGTCTTTGTCCTCCATCCACCCTTATCTTGTGCAGCCCTCTCCCTGGTGACTGACTTTATTGCTACAGGAGGTTTGTTCTGTCCTTCCACAGTTTTCATGGAGCCAGAAAACTCAGTTTGCATGGATTGTGCATATTTGAGGCCACAGCAGTGAGGAATGGCAGTAATTGAACTATAGCTGAAATTCCAGTTTCTTTACCTAGACATTGCTTTTATTTACAATGCACAGATTTTGGGTTTGCTACTTCTACTGGTACCTTTCTGTAGAAGCTCTTCAGCTGCAGGGTAAGCCTTTGGCAGCCTGTGATCAGTCTGAGCTGGCCTTGTAGCCTGTGAGGCTGCTGGGGGCTGCTGTCAGCTGGCACCCAGCACTGCTCCTAGGGAGCAGTAATCTCTGCTGGTTACACACTGAGCATCCATCCCAGCATAACTCAGGCCTAGCCTAAAACATTACTTTCTCTGAGAAGTAAATGAATTAAATACTTTTAAAGACAGTGATCCACTCTAGCAGGTTGGGATTGGGATTTTGAATTCCTCAGTTTGAATTTAAATTAATATTTACCTATCCCTCCATAAAGAGCCTGCTACTCCCAATAGCTTCTGTGAGCAATGGGCAATTCCTCTTTTAGAATTTTAATTTCATTCACTTATTTGAAATATAGTCTCTAGACTTTGAGTAATGAGCAACACAAACTTTTACTGTTGGCAATTGTTTTTTGGTATTTAATGATTTCTTAAACAGTCCACCATGTTTGTGGTAAGGTTCCATGTCCATGTAGAGAATAAACTCTCAGCCTTCCTTATTTTTCTTCAAGACTGAATAAAGGCTGCTGAAATTGCTGTGCCAGCTCTGTGTAAAAAACAAAGGTGGAGACTTGGAGGAGCTCCCATTGTGCTGCGATCTTCAGTGAGGGAAAAAAACACTCTTCCTGGATGTTAATTATGTAAAAAGAGGGCAATGAAGCATGTACTCCCTAAAGGAGCTGAAATGCTGAGACTGAAATATCTGTGATCATGGGTGGGATCCACCCATCCTCGCTTTCAGACAGACAGCTTGGGTACCAGTAGCTGTTTGTCTGAGGCAGAAGAGATCTCCGCACAGGCAGCACAGTGTGCCTGGGGGCTCAGTCAAGCCTGTATCATTTTCTGTGAGCACAGGACAGTCGCCAGTTTGAGGTCAGATTGGTGAGTCTGTTCCATGATGAAGGCATAAATGAAAAAAAATGAACATTTTCCACCTCTAAATCTTTTCCTTGGTTGATTCCTAAGCTATTTTCTGCTTCTTACGTGAGACAGATACAATTATGAGTAAGGCAAAACATCTTAAGAATTAATGTGTAAAGTATTTTAATAGTAGAGGAAGATATTTACTCTTCTTTATCAAACTTAAAATAAAAGCAATGAAAGTTTAAAAATTTTAGGAGTCCAAAACAATACTTTTTATACATTGGTTTGCCAGGCCTATGAATCCAAATAAAACCTTTGTCAAGGTTTTTCAACACTTTCCATTTCCTAACTGGGATTGACCAAATCTTAATTTGGAAGGTTTGTGTTTTCTTATTAAATATTTTCTATTTTTTAATTTGGCAACCAAGTAAGATTTATCTAATTTCTGTAATTTTGGGGATTTTAATTCTCTTGTCAATATTCATGCTTCCTTGGGGAGAAAAAGAATATAAATGGACTGGACTATAACCCGTTCTACGGCTTATTCAAGCTTTTACTTACATATCATGTTTCAAAGCATCTGAAAAGAAAATGATGCATTTCGACAAATTATCAGTTTCTCAGACATTTCTATCAACTGCAAGTGTGTAGTGGGAAGATACGGTAGTGGTTTAATATATCATAAAGACAGACAGTTTGGAAGTACATGTTGACCTACATTTTTAGGAATAACAAGACAACTATGTGCACAGTACTTCAAAATGCAGTGAACTTCTCTTCTAGTTGCATTGCCAATACCAGTTCCTCACACAGTTGGATCTGGTTAAAAGCTCTATTCCCAGTGTAATAAATGTGACACCACAGGTACAACATTGACAACAGAGATTAAGGCTCTGTTCTGATGATTGTTTATTTCCCTGTGCATACCTCCCCTCCACTCCCCTCTTCTCCCAGCCCTTTTCCCCCCAATACAACCTATTTTTTTTTAATACAGAATGAAAAGCTCATTGGTTCCAGAGTTTTCAGGAAGAAAAAATTAAGACACAAGATTTTAATCTAAAAATAATGAAATATGCAATGAAATGTAGATTCACATCAATACCTGGCACTTATAAGGCTATTATTATTATTATTGTTATTTGGGTATGTCAGAAGAAACCAGTATCCACATCCCATGGTGCTAAACACTCAAAACCAGGTAGCACACAGAGGATAGAGTCCAGGACTGAAGATCACATAGACTGATTTGGTCTCAGCAGTCTGTGAATTTGAAGGAGAACAACCATCTCTATATTTGAGATACAGAAGGTGAGGCACAAAAACCACAAATGCCTTGCTCAGAAACACACAGTGAACAAGTGGTAGACTTCGTGTCTCTTGACTCCCCAGTCACTGATTTATTTCATTAAATAAATTAATGAAACAACAAGGTATCTTCTGAGATGCACAACATAAGCCTCATATCACAAGGGAATCAGTGTCAAATGCACACAGCCTGATTCTTCACTACCTTTTGGCATCTGTAGTCTTGTTTATTTTGTAAAGAGGGCTTAAAATACCCTCCAAAGAAAGTTGATTCAATACATGTAGTTTAATAGAGAATCAGACTCACAGCAATTACTCTGTGGCATGCTGAGACTAGAATTAACTGTTCTATTTGCTAATGAATTAAGGCTGATTCCTGTTTATATTAAGGCGTCTCTATCCTTCCATGATAGTGTAACTATGCCTCAGTGCAAGTAAGACTCTTGGCTAAGACTCTAAGGCTTTGGAAAAACTTTTAGTTCCCTTTGAAGTCAATGGTTTTAGTTGCCCTAAATGTATAAAGTAACTGGAACCAAACAACCTGTCCCCATACTACAAACTATTTGAAAAAGGATTGTAAAAGAATGTAAAAGTAGCTGGAGAGAAAACCAATCATATGCTTGTTGAAGAAGAAAATTAGATTAGATAGACTTGTTGCCTGATCTTAAAAAAGACGAATTGTACATGATAACACACTTTTTTATGAAGATAACTGGCTTGATGTTTGGTGGTTATGAGTATGCCAGATAAATTGTAGATGCTTATTAACTCTGGAGATCAAGTCATCTTTTACACTACTACAATAAAATAGAAATAGATTTATTTGGTATTTACGTGCTAGACCTAGTTTGCATAAAGCTAGTGTGTGTTATATTCAGAGGAGTAGGAAGATGACTCCAAGCTAAGTAAAATGCTACATGATCACAGATTTCTCCTATTGTTGTTGTTATTAAAAGCTATTATTGGTTTCTTTCTTAGAATAGGAGTTCTCTAACTTTGCTCTCTGTAGATGAGCATTATTTTAGAAATTCTTTCCTCTCCAAATGCTCTATTTGTAATGGTTTAAAACCTTCCATTTTTAAACAACAGTTTAACATTTGCTGGCTAAGAATAAAACTGTCCTTGCCTATTCAAATGTAAGGCCTGGGTTCCCATGGGTTGCAGCACTTTTTAACTTTTTTTACTTCTAGTTAGGTTTATTTTTTAAAGCTAATATGGAATTTGTTTGTGTAAATTAATGTAATTCCGTAGGCATCCGTGTGACGATGATAATTACCCAGCTGAGGATCTGGTCACTGAAATGTAACTCCAGTGGTTGGGAAGCTGTTTTGTATACAAGTCAAATAACAGCTGGATCATATGTGATGTTGTGTTTAGTTTCATTGGCAATTCAGAAAATATTTAGTAATAAATTCCATTGCTTCTATTCCCCATTTTTGTACACAAATAAATCATCTTTTCTAAAACATTCTTTTTCTTTAGTAAGGCTTGTATTCATTGTCATATCAAAAGTGTTCACTATTGGAGCAATCTTTCAGTTTGCTGTCCTTAGAGTTAGCTTTGTTATCAAATTCTACAGCATTCTAAACTTTATTGGTCATTAGCAACCCTGCACTTGAGTAAAGAATCACATTAAAAAGTATAAGGTATAATATTTTCTTGTCCAAAGCTAAGGCAGGATGAACAAAAGTAATGAGCTCATCTGATCCTCATCTAACAAGACTTGATTTTAAACAGTATTCAAAATACAAAGCCTGAGCGAGGATGTTGTCATAATGATTATTGCACTTTCTCAGTGTCTTTCTATAGAATTAGTTTTACCTTTAGCAATATATAATTTCTTTTCCTAAAGACCACACAAAGTTATTGTACTCTGTAAAGAAAAAAAGCACTTAAAGTGTTATGGATTATAACCGAGACAGAAGGATACAAAACCAAATTACCGTTCTATGATTCAGCTCTGGCATGATCTAATATTATTTCAAAATTATTTTTCTGTCATTTAGATTGGCATCATCTTCCAAACACCCCATGGGCTCTTTGGCATGCTACAAACTCAGCAGATGCACTGTCTCCTGGGCTTTACAGCTTCTTCTGATGAATGTACAACATTAGGAACAAAGCCGCTCTTGACACCTTCCCATCCATCTTGTATTGAGATTTCTCCATTTTTTACAAGTTCATAGATGTCTCGTGTAAGAATTGTAAAGGACTCTTCAACATTTGTGGCATCTTTTGCTGAAGTTTCAATGTATTTCATACCACAGTCAGAGGAGAGTTTTTCAGCTTCTTCCCTTGTAACCTCGCGCTGTGACACTAAGTCACATTTGTGTCCTACTAACAGGAACACAATCTGAAAGGGCTGCACGTGCATTTTGGCTTCTTCCAGCCAGTCCTTCACATGTTCAAAAGAGCGTCGATTTGTGATGTCAAATACCAGCAGGCCACCCACAGAATTGCGATAATAAGAGCGTGTTATTGATCTATGAAGGGGGAAAAAAGGAAAAGGAAAATTAAAATGCATTTTCACTTTATTCATAAGCAATTACTTGTAGCTCTGGTTTCGTGCCTGAGATGTTCTGGTTTTCTGAAATGTTTTTCCCAGGGAATTTTCTGTAAACAGGAGACATGTTTTTGTAACTGTAACTTTGTTATTCATTCCTTTTCCTAGGAGGGACTTCTTCTTGAAGTCCCTCTGGTCTGACCAATGTGATCGAAGAGGTTTGCCTTTGTTTCACCAATCAAATTGGTCTGTGTAAAATAGTATAAAAGAGAAACATATCCCAAGAAAAACGGAGTCATTTTCAGCCTTCTGAATCTTGGAGTCTGTGTTGTTGTGGTGTAAAACAGCATCAATTACTTTTCCATATGGAAATGGGTTTTTATCTTTTATAAGTTTCATTAAATAACTTTCCTTTTTAAAAGCTGATTGAAATTTATTAATTTATCTTCTAGACTACTGGTTTTTTTCCTACATTCAAAATTCACTTTCTAAACATTCCTGAACTCAACACCTCAAGGGCAAATATTGAATGCTGAATTATTCTGTAAAGTGGTCTTTATTAACAAACTGTGGGACATGTTCACAGAAGAAAAGATATATACTTTTGGTGTAAAGTCTGAGTCCTTCCACTTCATATAAATCATGCACTTCCCTTTGTTCTAATCAATTATTTCAGACTGAAATATGTATTTCACATACATCACATATGTCAAGAAACCTGGAGCCCAAACTTGCCAGTGTTCAAGCATATCCTTTTGCACTCCTTGCAGAAAAATTCTTTAAAAGAATGTTTACATAGATAATCATAACTCTTTGTGCTTGCAGAAGTCAACAGGTAGCAGGCACAGAAAGGAAACTCCCTGAACAAAACTGTCCAAAAGTTTTGAGTGACGTGGGCAAACACAATTATTACAGGCAAGGGACACATCTACCTCCAGCATCTCTCTCACACAGAGGTTCAAAAGCTCTTTATATTCTATACATTTACAATTTTTTGGCATGAGGGCTGGCAAGAGTTATTTTCTACTTTTGAGCCCTCTAAGCTCCAGAACATTCACTGCAAGGAATTTTGGAATTTGGACACTCTTCTGCTGGTTGAAAAAACTTTTAATGTGATCTAGAATAAGGAAAAAAATGTTAGAATGTAGAGAGAGAGAGTGAAAGATGCAGGAACTAAAGAATTATTTTAAGTCTCTAATCATGAGCAGTATGAGAGAATGGAGAAGGTGAGAAGAGACATTTTAAACGAACTGTCAGCTTACCAAGGAATGTACACAAGCACTTGTTGCTGGCATAAATATATAACTAGTGTATATCTAAGTATTCTCCAAATGAAATGAGAAGCACAATCTCTAAACAGTCATTATTTGAAACCATAACCTAAGCTAAGAATTAATTCAATTTTATGTCATGATTATTAAGAGGATGCTGATGCCAAAACCTCAAAACTTTAGGAAGCAGGATGAACTGTGCACAATAGCACAACTTTCTATAACAGTAGCTCCCTCCAATTCTCAGCTCATCACATTTCACAGAGTTTTTGATAACAATTTGAACAGAGAGGTATGATTAGCAGCAATAGTCCTATTACAGATAGGTAAGTGCACAGATAAAGAAGACTTAGATATCTTGGCATATCTAAATTCATTTAGCCACAGCAAATAGCATTTGAAATGGTTTTATTCAGATAAGAGGGAGGGACTGTTTCTCCTAATGCTTAGAAAGATCTTTTCTACATTCCCAGCAAGAGAATCCATGCAGTGTTTCTCTGAATGTGAAGACAACAGGATCTTAACCTCAGATTAATTCAAAAGGCCTGGATATGAAAAATGGCACACTGTTTCACAAAATTGCTTAAGACCATAAGTGAGGGGTGTCACATTTTGTGAAGTATTAAATACAGGTGCCATAAGGATCTGTTTCTGGTTTTCTTAACCATTTCTTTTTCCTCTAGAGTGTCTGCAAACACAAATGAATGCAGAAAAATAATTCAGGTAGTTCTAGTAAGGGTAAATGTGGATGACAAAAATGGGATTTGATATGGAGAAGTGAAAACTAATACAACCTACTTTCATTAAAAACAAAACAAAAACAAAAAACCAAACAACCCTGCCCCCACCCCAAACCTTGAAAACAAAGAAATGCATTGCCCAGGAAAGAAAGTAGGTTAGTATTAAAAATTCAATGCATCATCTGCTAAGTATTTCTGTATAAAAAGATGTTATATCATGTATCTGTGAACTGGAGTACTGAAACACAGCCCTCTGTGTGGTTTTGGATGCTTATACACAGCAGTCAGTACCATCAACTCTTGCAAGTCCCTTCTGAAGAGATGTGCTAATTTACAGTAGCTGGTGATCTAAGCCATTATATTGAATTATGTGTATGTATTGCTTTTAAGGGAGATGACTAAAAAAGTACCCTGTAACTTTGTACTGTACATCACAAACACTGGGTTAATGTATGGGAGAGACAACAGTCTTTTTTTTTTTTTTCTGTATTTCTGGTATGTATAATTTGAAACTAGTTTTCTCATTACCAAAAAAAAAAAAACCCCAACAAAACAAAAACAAGGTGTGTGTAACAGAGGGGCTTTAGAAAACAGCAATTCAAGAAAAAAAGCAATACAAAATTTTTAAAGAAACATCAATACATACAATATCATGTTATGTGGTTTTCTAAAATCTTCTTACACATCATGAGGCAGCAGTGCCCTGGCAGCCAGGAGGGCCAACCCTGTCCTGGGGGGCATCAGGCACAGCATGGCCAGCCAGGCAGGGGAGGGGATTGTCCCCTCTGCTCTGAGCTGGGGTGGCCTCACCTCCAGTGCTGGGGGCAGTTCTGGGTGCCACAATATAAAAAAGACATTGAACTGGAGAGAGTGTCCAAAGGAGGGCAACAAAGATGGAGAAGAGCCTTGAGGGAAAACCATATGAGGAGTGGCTGAGGTCACTTGGTGTGTTCAGCCTGGAGAGGAGGAGACTGAGGAGAGACCTCATTGCAGTCTGCAATTCCCTTGTGAGGGGAAGAGGAGGGGCAGGCACTGATCTCTTCTCTCGGGTGACAGTGACAGGACCAGAGGGAAGGGCCTGAAGCTGTGTCAGAGGAGGTTTAAGTTGGACATTAGGAATTGTTCTTCATCCAGAGGTTTTTTGGGCACTGGAACAGCTCCCCAGGGAAGTGGTCCCAGCACCAGCCTGGCAGAGTTCAAGAAGCATATTTGGAGAATGTTCTCCAGCACATGGTGTGATTCTTGGAATCATCCTGAGCAGGGCCAGAAGCTGGACTTTGATGATTCGTGTGGGTCCCTTCCAATTCAGGATGTTCTATGATTCTATGATTCTTTGTATAATCACATCAGACTATGGCTTTAGGGAGGCTTTAAGTCAGTGTCAGTGTTTCTTTTTCATTATGATCTTACTGATCTTTACCAGATGAACCAAACCTTCACTAAAAGCTTTATCTAATTTTGAAGAGTTATTTTTATACTATGACTAAAGACTACATTGTAATGGTATTAATTTTGAAAAGACATATTGCTTACTGAAAAAGAATAGGATAGTGTTTTATTTTGAAGATATACTAGAAACAGAATGTATCTAATATCCTGGTCTACTAAAAAGTGGGTTAATGGAAGCATTCCCACAATATTTTGCCCCTACTGAAATGAACTCTCAGTCTTAGCACCACAACCAAGCATTTTATGGCATTGGAGGTTTCATGATTTAGATATACTATTGCATTTAAATATGGGAAAATTAAACAAACAAATGAAAACCATAGCAAAGTAGATGATGTAAAACACAGACAAAATAGCAGATTGCTCTAAATGACTGACCTGAAGATAAAAAGAAACTGAGGATGTGCCCTTCATTTACTTTAATCTGCATTACAGACCTGAGTCTATACTAAGCAAGTCCGTAGGTTCCTGTTCTAGAAAGATGTTAAAGGTGTTCCTGATTATGTTGTTATTGTCCATGTAGCACCTCAGACAATGGGAGATTCTGCTTAGTGATGACTGACTGATGTCAAAATAAATATATTCAATAGCTGCTATTTCAGGGCATGTTAAAGATGATTTCTAAGTCAATGCATGAAATCCAGTTCAAATACAGAATCATCTGTGAACTGGAGACACATAAGAATTTTTCCCAAATAATTCCTCTCAGGAAGGACATGACATCTTTCAAAAGAGTGTGATGGCAGGTGTGTCACATCTTCCTTTTCCCCTGGGAGTGTCCCTAATGCCTGGGACCAAAAGAAGGGGGTTATTATGCAGCCAGTAGTTTGCTCTGCATGCAGGGAACTCCCCAGGGAGCTTTAAAGACAGGTTCTACCTCCTCTCAAATCCCAATGCAAGTGAGCCAGTGCAGAACTGAAAATCAGAACTGCAAACTGCTTGGTGTTCCCCAGTGTTAGATAACTTCTTGGAGTAATTGGCTCTTCCCTAAGATCGCCCTTGCTTGTGATCTGTCGTGTTCTCCATTAGCAGAGAACAGAATGCAACATTCTAACCTGTGGTGTAATGCTGTAAAATATTTATAATTTATTTGACTAAATGCAAAATGGACTATACAATAAACACTATGATATTTAGTGCACCAACTGACAAGAAACTCAGCATAAAAACAAATGCAAATATTTAAAGTTACTTTCTTCGGGTTGTACCTTCTGAGTATCAGAAAAAACACAGAGGTAAATTTAAGAGCAGCTGACTGCATGACTCATCAGGATATATTCCCTGAGCATTCCCAGGTTAAAGGATTGCCATCATTTGATTTTAAATGTATGCAAGATTCTGTGCATTTGCATTTCTTTCAGTCAAGTGTCTTGTCATTGGCCATCCTGGCTATTTGTCAGCAAATTCAAAATAAAGAGATTATACACTCTTGGTCACTTATTTACAAGTATTCTACAGTCTATCTGGAATGCACAAAGAGGGTGAAAAATGCTAAGAGCTTTCCACTAACACTATTAATTTCTTTGCTAACCCTTCAGGAGCCTACCTGCAAAAATACATCTGAAGTTGTGACTCATGCAAGCCCAGGAAAGTTGTTTGTTGTTTCACTTTAATGCTTACTATAAAGAAAAAGAGGTTGTTGTCCCCCAGTAATACAGTGCAATCCCACCTCTTCAGCTGAGTGTGGGAATCTGCACAACTGTTGCAACAGAAGACAGGGAGGACAGAGGGATTGATTCTGCCCAGTGAAGGTGCCCATTTCAATCCTCCTGCTGGCATTCCAGTAACAACAGGTGTGTGGGTCAGGTACGTGGAGACGGGCTATGTGTTTGCCCGTGCCATGAATTCATACCTATTGAACCCCAAGCCCAAACTAAAATCCATGCACAACTTCCCTGAAATGGCAAGCACTACAGGTACAACAGAGACACAAGAGTGAGTGACAGTATCAACTTGTAAACCGGGAAATGACTGAGAGTTTTCTGGGGAAGAAAAAGAGGGTGGTTTTGCTACTGTTTGTAACAGAGGGGAGAGAGGAGAGTATTAATACTCAGTGCAGCAATTGAGCTAGTTTAGCTACATTATAAATGGCACCAGTATTAGTAAACAGTCCTGGCAACAATCAGTGCACAGCAGGTGCAGAAGGCAGATAAAACACTAGTAAGGGACTGTAGTAAGGGAACACTAGCAAGCCACTGGCTGCCCAGTGGCCTCCACCCTGCCACGGCTGCACTGGTGCAGACAATGTTGCTGTGCTGGAAGGAGGAAGAGCTGGGAGGTGGCCTGGTCTCCACATTGCATGGGAGAGTTAATGGCAGGGCGGAATACTGCAGGGGAGGATGAGTTCGGAGGTGATGACAAAGTAAGAAATGCAGAGTTAGGCAGAGGCCTCTTGCAGAAAAAAAAAAAAAAAAAANGGATTGCTATGTTAGGTCCAGGACTTCAGGGAAAGATGAGCGAGGAAAGAAGAAACAGGACAAAGCCACTTGTTACCCTATAGTGAGAGCTGGGAGAAGGGTAGCTGTTCCCTGGTGCGTCTGAAGGGAAAGGGTGGGGAAGGAAACTCCTGGGAAAGAACCTGTGGGCAGTGGGGCAAGAAGGACAGTGGGCCACAGGGCTAGGACCACTGGCAGACAATGGGGTGGGGGGACTGTTTGGGGCACAGCAACCAAATGGGTGCAGGGAAATGTGCTGGGGGGCAAGGCAAAGTCCTTGGGGTGAGAGATGTGTCAGATGAGGAGGGTACACAGCCGGGAGGGCAGCAGGGTGTGCCCGAAGGTCAGCAGGTTTGGGGAGCGGGTGGAAGAGGGTGTGGGTGAGATCCCAGGTCCTGTACCTGAACCGCTCCTGCCCCGCCGTGTCCCAGAGCTGCAGCTTGACCCTCTTGCCGGGCTCGATCTCCACCAGCCGGGAGAAGAAGTCCACTCCCACGGTGGGGTCGGAGTGCAGCGGCCCCGGGAAGCGACCCTCGGTGAAGCGGTGCAAGAGGCAGGATTTGCCCACGGTGGAGTCTCCCAGCACGATCAGCCGGAATTGGTAGATCCAGATCGCCGCGTCCATGGCGGCCCCGGCCTGGCCCGGCTCCGCCTTGGGGCTTTTCCTGGGGCTCCTGCGCGGCCGGTGCCTGCACCGCGCCCCGATCGCCCCCACGCCCGGCATCGGCGCGGCAGGCGGGCGGCGGCGGGCGCTGCGCGGGGCCCGGGGCGCCGCTCCCGCGGGGGCAGGACGGAGCCCCCGCTCCCGCCGCTCCGGGCGGGGGCCGGGAGCCGGGCGCCCCCGCCCCGCTCCCGGGAATCCGCGTCGTGATCCCCGCCGGCTGCCCGGGCGGGGCGGGGCGGGGAGGGCGCTGTCCCTTCAGCACCGCGCTGCCCCGCTCCGGCCGCGCCTCCGCTGCCCCAGCCGTTCCGTGTGCCCCGGCCCTGCCGCCGCCGCCGGTGCTCGCTGGGGCCGCCTCTGCCGCCCGCTGGGCGGTGGCGCGGCCGAGCCGCCCGCCGGGGCCGCCCTCCCACCGCGCCGTCATGTGCGCGGCCAGACGGGCCCTCCTCCGCCGCGCCGAGCGCCGAGGGAGCGCTGCCTTGGGGCTGCAGCCCGCGCCCAGCGTCCAGATCCCCCCGCGGGCAACAAGTGTAGGGTTGGGCTGGGAGAAGGGGGATGCTGGGGCAGGGCGCCTGGCCCGCATGGAAAACCGTGGGAGAGAGACTGTTAAAGCGTGACTTCTGCGAAGAAATTGGGAGCAGAAAGGAAATACTGAGGGAGGTGTGGAGGAACCAGATCGGCAGGTGAAAAAGGGGCACGGACCTGGAAAGGAAGGTGTCCAGTGGGGTGGGAACTGGGCAGGCCGACAGATAGTGAGGAACAAGTGCCAGCTTGTAATGATGTGCTGGGAAAGTGGCAAAAGGGAAAAGGAGAGTTAGCAATCTAGATATCCCCAGAGAGAATCATACAAACTGCCAAGAGAAAGGATATAATACAGGAAATGACAGGGACATACACTCTTCGTTTCCCAGTGGAACAAACTGCATGTATTTGGTCTTGGTGAAAGTGCCTTTACCCAAAGTAATAGAAGAGTTGTTTCAGAAGAGATTCCCGCGTCAGAGAAATTTCTTTGCCCTCCTGGGATCTTCAGCTGACTATCATGTTATGATAAATCTGCTGAGCAACAGATTCCTCAGATTTCTTTTAAGTCTCAGAACCACATGGGATAACAAACACTAACAGTCCTCAGATGGCTGGTAAGGTCATTAGAGCCAAAAAAAAAGGGAAATCATTGGACTTCTGGTAAACAGACTTGGATCAGCTTCTTCTGTAGTTTGCGCTGGGGTGAGGGAGCCCTAGGCAGTGAGCCTGGAAACCCAGCTGAGTAGGCTGGGACAGCTGGGAAGTAGGTTGTTGCTGGCAGAAGGTCAGCTGCAAGTGGATACTGATATGAATGGGTACTTTGACAGTGAAAAAGGACAGGGAGAGGAGAGGGATGACTTTTTTTTTTTTTTCCCCCCACACAGCCTGTTTTTCTCTGTCCATGTTGGGCACAAGTGCAGCTAAACCCCTAAGTCCTAAGTACCTGTGGCTGGTTAGAGGCGTATCTGAAACCACATTTCTTCTGTATGTCTTTGGGGCAGTTTGCTTTGTATTCTCGTTGCCTGAGTCTGGTATTGTTACTGTAGTGTGTTACTTGGCCACCACTGTGCGACAGGTGGATTTCCCTCATAGGCTTGGGTAGATCTTGCAGCTCCACAGAGTGGATGAGTGATACCAAGGACAGGGTGAAGTTGAAAGGGAGGTTGCATGCACTGCTCAGGAGATGATGTCTCCCAGCCCCAAAATGAGTTTTTCTGGGATATGAATGGCTGGCCCTGGGGGACAGATCAATATGACCCCAGAACCTTCCAGCAAAGATGTGCTCTGGCAGTCCAGAAGCTGTAAAAGGCACAACCAGGAGCTGCCAGAGGGATTTATCTTGCTATGTATGCTGAGCTGAATCTGCAAGAGGCCTCCTGCTTCAAGAATCTCTTCTCTCCAGGGACCTTTCAGGCTGTCCAGTCAGTCCCTGGGACATAGTGATTCTGTGTCTGCATGTATCTCTGAGTGTGCTCCATTCTGACGTTCTCTCTTGTACTTTCACCAGCTCTTCTTAAAACAAACTGAACATTGCTTGTACTTGACTAGTTGCTCCTTTAAGTAGCAATTAAAATAAAACTGTGTTAATAATGATAATGATAAATGAACACTCATTAGGCTGAAATCAGTAATTTTTTTGCAGTTCTTCATGGAACATGATTACTGGTGATTCCTGGGAATCTTTCCTAAGTGTTCTGCAAAAAGTGGCACTTACATACAAGAAGTATTCACATGTGAAACAGAGGTTCAAGGTACATGATATCAGTAGCTCTGATACTTGCCAAATGTGAATACTGAAAAATTTCAGGTGGACTTTGTTCATTGCATAGTATCTAGATCAGAGGCACAGCAGATTGTTGTCCTTTGTGCATCTGGGCTGGAAGAACTCCACACTAATGAGTTACACAGCTCATTTCATTCCTAACAGGTGAGCAAAGTCAATTTGCCTAGGGCATTTACAGTTGAGCTAAATATGTCTTCAAATATTACCAGGCTTCCACAGTCCGGTCTGTCTAGCTAAGCTTGTCATTGTAGAAAGGCTGAGGTATATACACATCGAAAGCAAAAACTTATATCTTCACTTGTGGTCTTTTGAGTGTCACCTGATAAATGCTACCTAAAGAACCTTCATTTGTATTGTCTGTTTGGAAGTGAACACGGTGGGTGAATTTTATGTCCAAGTCATTCAGTTTTTGTTTGTTAACCAGTGAGTACAGAGGCCCTGACAGCATGCAGTTCTCACAAAGATCTCAGACCAGCAGTCAGAAGAAGCAATCAGAAACTGCTGCTTTGAGGAGTTGGGATGGTTAGATCAGAGTGGTTAAAGCAGCAACACCAACCTGACTTTCCTTCAGACAGCTTCTACCACTTCTGCGTTGGCAGCTTCCATCTGCCCTTCCCAGGGAGGGTGAATCTAGCCTAAATTGTGGGGAATAATAAAAGAGCCAAACAACCCCAAACTTCCAAATCTTCTCCATTATCACCATCATGACTGCACTAAGCTGCAAATCCAAGATGTTTCAATCTAAAAATTCCTAGTTTCTTGTTTCATTTTTGACCCGGCATGGACTCTTCTCCAAAGCTGGTAACTGAGTAGGTGACTACATAGATCACAGCACTCCTAAAGAACATGCTCATGTGCTTACATAGAAATTTAGAGAAACACAGATGAAAACAATTGATTTTTAACCCCAGATAGCCTGTGACTATGCATTCTGCTGCCACCCAAGGACCTAAGAGAACTGAGGGACCAGTCTGGAAGCAAGATGCCATCCATGCCTGTTTTAATTGCCTAGCCTATTAGTTTGGAGGCTGATACAGCTGTTCATTTTTTTACAGAGCGAGTTGCAATAGATGCAAACTACTGATTTTTTTGCTGCAAGCTCTTTTCCTTCGATAAAGTATTACTGGAGGTGGGATACTCCCCACTAATGAGCAGTGACTTTCCATCCTCTAAGATGTCATCAAGGCAGCTAGGTTTCACATGAAGGTGAGGAGGACATTTCTTAAATGACAACTTCTTAGAAGATGTTTCTGTTTGATGAGGGTGTTCCTCATGTTGCTGAGATAAATATGTGCATAGAAAAACATCGTACAAACCTCAGGAAAAAATACAACTTGCCCAACTGAGTGATCAGAATCCCTGAATGGACTTAAGGAAAAGTAAACAAATATCTAAATAAATAAATATCTACATACAGGTCCACTTTGTGAGGCATTAAAATGGCTCTGTGGAGATGATGCAAGTGAAACTACTCCACAGCTGAATGAACTCAGAGAGGCAGTTTCAGTGAAGAAGAGAAACACCCATCTAGGACAAGCAAAACTTCTCCCAACTGTTCAGACCTGATCTTCCAGAAGTACCTACAACATAACTTCAAAGACAAGCCTGGGGAAAAAAAATTCCTAACTTAATAGAGTATTAAAAATCAAGGACTGGGTATTCACTCAACAAATATTTTATAAATATATATATGTGTATATATNATATATATTTTTTTTTTTTCCTCACATCTCATCAACTCTTAAGCCCTCTGTGCTCTGTGTTCCACACTGGTTAACAGTGCGTACCTGAACTATAGGGCCATCATTGCCTCACCCCTCTTGGCCAACTACCTCCTCCCTCAAAACGTTAGGGAAATTATGTTAGAGCAATGACTCACATCTTGATCTTTGCTGTGCCTAGATAAGATGTACTACAAGAACTGTGTTTCTCTCCCAAACATCCGTGCATTCCAGGAGCAATAGAAGGTATCTAGCTCTGAAAATCTTGCCATTTTAGACATCTAAGATGGCATCTTAGACAGCCACAGTTACAGAAGCACATCTAACTCAGCAAAATGTCAGGAACATACAGGAACATGTAACCTGCTAAATACTAAATACTAAAGTAAATTCATGCTCATTGACATTTCAGAGATAATGCCTAAACTGCCCGAGAACCTGCCTTTAGGCAGGATTAGATTGCCTTTAGGTGAGACTAGGAACCAAAGCCCAAATGGAAATGTATTCTATGACACTAAACAAGTGAATTATTTGTTCTCTTGCCTCACTCTTCCATCTGTCACTTGGAATGGTTCCTTCTAGGATTCTATGCCTATTTTGCTCTGATAAAGTCTGTCTCCTACATTTCCCTTCTGTTTGGGAAATGCTAGTGTGTAAAACAATATAAACTTCCACTGACAAAGAATGCTCTTTGTCTGAGATTTGTGCCATGGACCCCTTGGGCACATTGATCAAAGAGGTACTTTCTTCTGTTAGCACTGTATTTCTGAAGAAATCCTACAAGTCATGCCCCACTGTCATTGTCATTGGTTTTTCACAGAGTCCCACTTTTGGTCAGATGCAATCTCTGATAATTTCTTAAAAGGTGCATTATTTGTAATTACCTTCATAAATGTAATTGCTGAGATAATTCAGGACAGGCAAACAAGTCTCTCTGCACTGATGGCAAATACTAAACAAAGAATTTCCCTGTACGGTAAGTTCTGCTGAGTTTAGCCTATCTTGAAGAATTGCCCAGACAAATAAGCTGTGATAACATCTGCCAAGTTTGAACTGATGAATCCAGGAGGAGCTGGTAGCACAGGTAATGTTTCTTCTCTTGTACATTACTTGGATGGAGAGCTGAAGGGTTATAGAAACTCTGGTGGGAACGATTAATTTGCCTCTGGGATGGAGGAAGTCAAAGATGCTTGGCCTCAGGCCATGTGATTAGCAGAGCCATTGCCACCTTATATCAGTGATTTAATATGAAAGGTATTAAATTGTTGAAGTGATAGTCCTTTGGGAGCAACACCACACTGGGCCATCTGATACCATGTAGGAGCTGAAGCACAAGAGCTGCAATGCATGGAAGCTAAACTGCCATCCATAGACCCAGCACGTCGACCAGTCAGAAGGAGGGACCTGTTCCTCTGGGATTAGCAGTATAGGACTGGTGGGGCTGAAGCTCTGATCTGTGTGGGATGTATTTGCAGATCAGGAATTATTACCCACTTATCCATCTGCTCAGGCAAACTGTGTATCACACCTCATCTCCTCGTGCCTGGGGGAGATCAGAGACAATCTTTTATTCAAGAAACAATGACAGCTGCCCTGCACTCCTACTTCTGGTGTAAAGGCTTGCCTTAGGTTTTCCAGCTGGAAGGAGGCCCCATGGTCTTTCTCCCAGAACACCATCCCCTATGCTTCCAGTTGAAGCCCCACCTTGTTTACTCTGGAGGTAGACTGAGTGCCTTTACGACAGGAAGACTTCCCTCTGTCCATGGGAATTTAAAGTCTTTTAAAAGTGAATTAAAATTCTTATAAACTTAGGAGACTGTGTCTCTGCTCAAGAAGCATGCATCACATGAGAATATTTAGAAAAAAGAAGTTTGTAGAAGGGAATTAGAAATTAGTGGACAAAATTTTCACTAGGGCAGTTAGGGCAGTCATCAGAAGGGGTTAGACTTAAGACTACTGTCACAGAGCTATTCAAGGAGTTTTTACCCCAAAGAACTTCAAGAGGTGAACCTAAATGAGAACAGCACTTATGGACTGGGTAAAGATTAGGGTATGTGACTGAAGACTCATTCCTATGAACACAGAGGAGCAGAGACACAATGAAAGGCAGGGGAACACCAGTAACTGCACCAGAGCAGGATGAGCTCCTGGAAAGATTGTTCCAAGGGCTGGAACGGGGGAGCCACCAGCCCTGTAGTTTGGAGGTGGCATCCCTAGCTGAGTCAATGGA
The DNA here is from genome assembly GCA_008694505.1 of Cyanoderma ruficeps. NCBI lineage: Eukaryota > Metazoa > Chordata > Aves > Passeriformes > Timaliidae > Cyanoderma > Cyanoderma ruficeps. Next base: position 8,960,038 of record VZDJ01000158.1, read on the forward strand.
AGACACTCCCCATCACAGCCGTTACAGACTCAGAGAGAATTACTGCCTACAGGACCTCAGGACTCACCACAGGAAATTGGAAAGAACATTTTGGGGTTGTACAAGGCTTCCTGTGGGATGTTTAGGAGAAGGATCCAAACAGGGGAGGGAAAGATCAAACTGGACCTGGGAGGAATGAGTATGAAAAAGTAGGGAAGAAAGAAGACAAAAGGAGCTAGACCTATGTAAATAGATTACTGCTCAGTATGCTTGTGCTGAAGGACAGCAATGGCTGGGGACTTCTCCTGGGCTCCATTCCTGGTCAGGGATGGCTTTGGTGTGCTCAAGGAGACAGATAGCCAGCCTGTGCCAGTGATCATCAGGAAATGGAAAAGCATCCAGAAGTAACTGAAGCAAGAACTGGAAAACAACAACAAATCAGAAAACAAGTGGTGTAATCATCAATGAGGTACTGTCAAACCAATCCTATAAATAAGGACATGGAAGGGTACTGGAGTAACTGGAGGGGACTGAAAAATGACCCTGGGGAGGGATGCCTTATGACTCTGCTCCAGGATGCAGGACTATTTCTGTAGCCTCTGAGTTCAGGGAGCTTAAAAGAGTGAGGGAAACCCAAGACCCATCCATGTTCCTGTGCTAGGATGCCAGAGCATGTCAGGAACAAGCACACTGATCTACCCATGCTCCTTTCAGAATTGCACCATGTCTCCTGCAGAATGAGGATCTTGTGAATGAAACCACAACGCCCAAGTGCTCCACTTCATCGTACCATCTCTTCTATGGCACAGGGAAATCATATAATTCATGGAATGCCATACATCTGTCTACTAAACATAATCAGCAGGTTGGGGAAGGGGCTATAGGGATGAGCTTCTGTGGGAAGGTCACAGCCACACTGGACCCAGTCAGTCTCCTCCTGACCCACTGGTGGCCACAGCTGAGCACATCCGCCAAGCTTTTTAGTGTCTCTGAGCCAGAGATGGGTTTGTAGCACCTCTGAAACATCTGTTTTAGAAAGGGCAGAAAGCACCAGCAGAGAAGGAAAAAACGACCAGGAATATAGCAAAAATCATGCCTGAGCAGGGCCCACCAGGCATGACCCTAAAGGGGCTGCTGCTGATGGAGGAACCACTACACACTGATCCCAGTGTCTGCACTGGCCATTGTCTCACTGAAGGGACTGAGCACAATGCATGGTGTGAGGGAACAGGAGAAGAGGAGAGGGGACAGATATGCAGAGGGAAGAAGGGTGTTTTTCATGAGGGTTTGTTTGCAGTCCAGTTAAGAACTAGCTCTTGACCATCCTCCCAAGAGGGTTTCACTCCTGCTACACCTTCTGAATCACTTAATGTTGCTGTCAGGAATATGCCCATACCCTAGACTACTAAGTTCTTTAGAAAGAAATACAGACAAGCCTTCCATCAGTGAAGTCCTGTTCTTCATCTCAGGTAAAACACACTATGGATTGAAACAGAACTCAGCAGACCTTCTGACACCAGGAATGAAAAGAAAAACTATTATCAACATGTCAAACCCTCACCCTAACACCTCTCTGGGACCTCTCAAATATCATTTGAGCATCTTTGCTCTCAGTCCTTTAGTTCTTATACCCCAGAATGTGTCTAGGTTCCAAAGAAAAGCTCTCCGATTTTGCAGGAAACATCAAAGACCTTTAGGGATTCTCAGTGTTCAAACCTGGAACACTGCCATTCACATGCATGTTGCTCTTTTTTTATTTGCTAAAGGATGTGGCGTGGAAGGAAAAGTAACACCTTAAAGCTGCCTTATACACCACGGCAGACTAAGCTGACAAGCAGCACTATCCACTGGAGGGCAGTGAAAGGCTGGGGAAACCTGAGATGAGGCTGGGAACGCTTCTGCCTAAACACAGCTCCTAACTCGTAAGATCGTGAGTTGCCTCAAACTGAAGGAAAACGCTACACTGTGCATAGCTGGCAGAGTTTTGGTAACAGTGGGGCTACAGAGGCGAGCTGTCCAGGAGGTCTGCCCTCCAGTCACAGCTGGTTCCAGCTGGCTTGGAAACAGATACCACCAACCCACCACATGCCCAAACTTAAACCAATCACAGAAGCATGCAGCATCTCCGTGAAACACATTTAATAAAGAGGAACAGCTGCTGGGAGATTTGTGAGGGTACAAGTGATGACACACAAGAAGACATAGGTGCAGAAACCTCCTGAGATGACTGCAGTCCATGAAGCCATCCCTGCAGGAGCAGGTGTTGCACTGAAGGGGACTACAGTCTGGGAAGGAATCCAAACTGCAGCAATTGAAAAGTGTAAGAAATATGAAGTGACAAGGAAAGAAACCAATACTAGTCGCTGTAAGCAAAAGACAACTCCTGTTCTAGTGATCTTTGTAAACCCGCCTGCGAGGTCTGATTTAAGCAAGTGCAGATGAAATAAATTTGTATCAGGAGGGGATGCTATTTTTTTGAAGAAGACAGTGTGCTGTGAAGGAATGTAAATCAGTGTGTGCACAGCTGCAAATATCAAGTTGGATCGGTTGGTGAGAAGACAAGAGACTTGGAAGCTGTAAAATGGAGAAGCTCTAGGTCTAGGCTGGACACCAGGGAGACCAGAGTGGTCTGACAGTTGGCTCCTGGAGGGACCAAGAGGTCCAAACCAACCACTGGAGTGGCTATGAGGTCAGTGCTTAACCTGAGACCCATTGCAGGTTTATGCCTCTGAGTGTGAGTCAGGGGAAGACAGGAGGAGCCAGGGACAGTTCCTGGGAAGATGCATAGTTCACATGTGTAGGTGTTGGTTTGTGTGGGGTCATGCAAAGTAAAGTGGAAAGCCAAGGGTCCAGGGTCAGTTACTGGACAGAGTGCCTGAATTGTACTCATTCCATGGCCATTAAAAAAAAATTACAATTAAAAAAACCCAAACAACCAAACATATCCTTTAACTGCCTAAGAGGAAGCAGGTTTAAGATGTTTGTGCCTCTGGTTGTGTGATCAGCTGTGTATATATACATGCACACACACCCTGTGGGATTATTGGGAATACAAGTGACAGCCCACCCCACTACCTGCTGCATCTGGCAACAGGGAACTGCAGCAACCTCACCTCTGTTGAACTACTAACTTCAGCAATCCTCAAACCAAAAGGTTTCTCTCACAACACAGAAAGAAGCTCCAGCACTTGCAGATAAGTGGTGCTGCAGGAAGGACACCACACTAATGCTAGAAGTGGATGCACCCGAGCCTCTATTCAGATGAGTATTTGTCTGTATTGAGTGTGCAACAGCCATTTAATCCACCAACAAAAGGTCACTGTGAATGACTTGGAGCAGAAAAGTGCTGAAGCTTCAGTTCACAAATTTTATTTACAATGTGGAAGTGCAGAGATAGAATTTGGGAATTTAACTAACCTGAGAAACTAAAGAAAAATCTCTGGAGTATGTCCAACATCCTCACAGCTCCTAAAATATATCTATGCCATAAAATAATGGTGTAACATCTGTGTAATGTTTCCATGTGTGCCCTCTGAGTCTATTATTGATTTGGCAGAACTCACATCTTAACATTTAGAGTATGACAATGAATGTTAAAGATTTTCCTGGATAAGCAATCAATGAAACCACTTTTTCTTCCTCAAAACATATGCTGTGGTCTGGTGTACCGAATAAGCATGATATATATACAGAGAAAACTGCTCTTTACTCTTTAAAAATCAAACATTACCAAAGCAATAGTTAATATTTACTCAGAATTGCAAAGAGAGGTTTTTAATAGAAGAGCACTTGCCTTTCCCCATTTCCCCAGTAATTGTAATAGGAGCTTTAGATTAAACTAAAATAGAATAGCACTATTTTTGTTGGAAGGAACCTACAGTGGACATCCAGTCCAACTGCCTGACCATTTCTGGGCTGGCCAAAAGTTAAAGAATGTTAAGGGCATTACCCAAATGCCTCTTAAACACTGACAGGTTTGGAGCACTCATCACCTCTTCAGGAAGACTTCTCCAGTATTTCTCCAGACCCAATGCTCTAATCTATCTAGATCCCTCTGCAGGGCTTCCTGCCCCTCAAGAGAGTCAGTAGCACCTCCCATTTTGATATTATCAGCAAACTTGCTAATGGTGTATTCACGTCCTGCATCCAGATAATTTACGAATATATTGAACAGAAGTCACTCTAGAATTGAGCCCCGAAGGAGAAACGCTGGTGAGCCGTGGCCAGACAGATGTAGCTCCATTCACCAGAACACTTTGAGCTCTGCCCTTCAGCCACTTCTTCACCCAGCACACCATGAACTCACTCATCCCACAGCTGGGCAGCTTGTCCAGAAGGGTGCTGTACCAAAATCCAGGAAAACTACATGCATTCCTTCCCTTCATCCACTAGGGAGGTGATCCTATCACAGAAGGATACCAAATTACATAAACAAGAATTTCCCTTTGTGAACCCATGCTGACTATAAATTCTTCTTAAAATGGCTTTTAAGAGTACCCAGTATAATCTTCTCCATGGTTTTTTTTTCCAGGAACTGAGCTTAGACTAACAGGTCTAACACTCTGAGTCTTCCTTCACATACTTTTTTGTAGGTGGGACTGACATCCTGCCAGTAGGGACCTCCCCAGACTTCCAAGACCTTTGGTAGATGATCAAGAGGGCTCCTACTATAATATCTGCAGGCTCCTTCAGACATTTGGTGTGAATCTCATCAGGCCCCATGGACTTGTGAGCATTGACCTGGCAGAGCGGTCCCTTGCAATTTCAGTGTCCACAAACGGAATCACTGTTCCCACATTCGTGGTCCTCAAATTCAGGGGACAGGGCAGCTTAAGGTCGATCATTATTACGGGTTGAGGACAAAAAAAAAGCCTTGAATGCCTTAATTACTGCCGAAGTTGCCGTGCATTTGCCTGTCTTGGTTGGAAGGGGCGGGGATTCCTTGCGGGCTGTGAGGGACCTTTGCCGTTGGTGTCCCTGCGGCCCGTGGAGGCGCCGCGTTACCGCGAGGGGGCGCCCTCCGCCCGCGGCGGCGCAGGAGCGCTCGGGCCGTTCCAGAGGGACTCGGGCGGTGCCAGAGGGGCGCGGCCTGGAAATCTGGGAGCCCCTCATGGGGTTGGGCCAGGGCTTTGCATACCAGCGCTACCTGGGGTGGTGGCGGCTAATGGATCTGGGTCAGCCGTGGTGTGGCCAGCAGGACCAGGGCAGTGACCGTCCCCCTGGACTGGGCACTGCTGAGGCCACACCTCAAATCCTGTGTTCGGTTCTGGGCCCCTCCCTGCAAGAAAAGACATTGAGGGGCTGGAGCGTGTCCAGAGAAGGGCAACGGAGCTGGGGAAGGGTCTGGGGCACAAGTGCTGTGAGGAGCAGCTGAGGGAGTTGGGGGTGTTTGGTCTGGAGAAAAGGAGGCTCAGGGGAGACCTTACTGCTCTCTACAGCTGCCTGAAAGGAGGGTACAGCCGGGTGGGGATCAGTTTCTCCTCCCACTTAGTAAGTGACAGAACAAGAAGAAATTGTCTCAAGTTGCACCAAGGGAGGCTAATATTGGATATTATGGAGAATATTTCTTCTTTGGAAGGGTGGTCAGGCATTGGAACAGGCTGCCCAGGGAAGTGGTGCAATTGCCATATCTCGAAGTGTTAAAAAAACATGTGGCTGTAGCACTTGGGGACGTGGTTTAGTGGTGAACACGATGGTGTCAGGTTAACAGTTGTCTATGATCTTACAGGCCTTTCCAACCTCAACCATCCAACACTTTTATTGTTTTAGCGCAAAATTATGGAAAACCACTATATTTTACCTTACAAATCTACACCTTGGCTTAAAACATATTGTCTTTAGTCCGTTGTGTTCTGTGGATCACACTAGGTTTATATGGCTGCATTAACAATAATTAAACTTAGTAGGAAGCTGTAATGGCATGTTGTGCCCATGATTTGGCCAAGGTTTGGTTTAGTGTTTTTTGGGTTTGTTTTTGGTTTTGGGTTTGTTTTTCTTTTCTGAAGCCAGAGGGAAGAGCCCTTTGTGCTGAGGAGATTTTCGCTGATTTTCAGGATCATACCCACAGACAGGTTTATAGAGGGATCATTTTTATGACAACTCTTTTTCTGGAAATAAATTCCTATTGCTGTGATTAAGATGTTTCCTTACTCTTTCCTCTGTGATGTCTTTGGAAATGACAGTTCACTCCCCCAACAGAAACACTGTAATGAATGTTATTTAGTACAAGCAGATGTCCATACAAGATTATCAAATAATCTAGAAGACAATTACCCAGCTGCTTTTAAGAGGGAACACAGGGTAAACATGTTCAGCCTGTCACTTTTTCTCTGGGAGGTGCTAAACACGTGCAGGTCTCTTGGCATTACAGATCAATCACCAGCTCTCTTCAAGCCAGACCTGAAGATAAAATCTACTTACCTTGGTCAACATTTATTAAGCCTCATTAGTCTTTTTAAACAGTCAGAGTTTTGTATTTCATTCAAATAGATGCATTTATGTTTAACAGTTGTAGAGATAATTTTGGGTTGGGTTTTTTTTTTGCCTTCATCTAGTAGTTACAGCTAGCCAAAGCCAGCTGGCAGGCTCAGCTACCTGGTCCTTTGATTTGGGTTATTTTTCTACACAAGGGAAATAGAGTGTGGCTAGATCAAAGCTGGACTTCAGATGTATATGTACAGTCTTGGCAGCCACCCTGAATTTATTCCACTCCAACTCAAATCAAAATCTGGCTTGTGCTTTCCAAATAGCAGAATGCCTTGTTCTTTCTTTTGGTTAAGTTCTGACTGACTTGTAAGGAAACGGGAAAAGGTGTGACAGTTCCAGACGGGTCAAAACACAAGTAAGTGCACATTTGACTACAAATTTAGGAAGTTCTTTTTCTTAAGTGTGCATTGTCTAAGATATTGCTCTATTTACAACCCTAGGAAACACAATGGCCTTTTCATAATGCAAAAATAATCAGAGCCATTTGAAAAAGTCTTTAGCTCACTGTTGAAGCAATGGAGATAACAGGAGTTCCCTCCTTAGCATGCTGAGAGAATTGAACAACCATTGATTTGCACGTACTGGTTATAGAATCAGAAGGTGTCTTGGAAATGGGCACAGCAACCTGAGACATTTGACATGACTGCTGAAGTTCTGGCTGATATCAGTGGTTTGGAGGGCTGGGCAATGCTGACAAGGAGGTTTATGGTATAAGTGGGCTGAGTGGTAGTGGTGGACTAAGAGATATTGATGGATCAGGGGTTGCTGGGCAGGGGGAGACATGAAAAATGTGTGTGCCAAACAGATCCCACACGATAGAAATGTAAACAAAAGAAACAGGGCACACAGCAAAAATGACGGTTTTTGTAGAATAGTGACTTAGTAATAAAGCTGTGCAAGTGATTCCAGTAAATCAGTCTAGGCATTCTTCTTCTTCCTTCACAGATGTAATGCCAGTTTTCTGACATGGGATGTTTCATTTATTGTGACCAAACAGCATGAAAAAGCAACAGTCATAGACCATGGTTGTTTCAGTCTTGGACACACGCTCTTTGCCTGTGTATTTCCTGTGGAAACGCCTAACTTGCAGCTTCTAGAACTGAAGGTAAGAAAAAATTGTAAGAAAAAGGCCAAATAAAATTCTGGTCAATGCTAAGATTTGCAAACTTATTACTACCTTGCATTGTTATAAAGGATATAAAAATCAGAAACACAGAGCACACTTTATCATAAAACTGCCAGGCTTTCAGATAAGTGCATATATTTTTAAACCTTCCCCCCAAAATAGAATAATTCCCCTCTCATTAACTTACGTTTCAACATAACACTGAATTTACTAGGGTTGTTGATATATTAAGACTACCACATAAAGAGAATTCTGTAATCAATCTTAGTCCTAAAATATCTAAGTCCTATGATGGAATCATAATAGGAATAGGAATAGGAATGACTAAAATGATCTGGTTACACTTCTTGGTGAAAAATGTTGAGGAAAGCACTTCAACACATGAAGCTAAGTGGGTACTCAATATTTTCCCAACCTGGCAACTAAGCTCTGCAAGTGTCTCAAAGATCAATATTTTCTTTCAGTTGTATTGAACACAAACAAACAAACAAACAAACAAGCATGTGATTAACATTTCTTATTTTGTATTAATTTTTTAGTACAACAAAACAATTTCCCTTAGAATGTATATTAAACCATAGGTTAAAAATGTCTTCCAACATCTTCCCACAAGGTGAAAGTTCAGCTAAGGTAATGCTACAGTCAAGGTGCAGCTTGCATCATGTACTCATTAGTGGAATGCCTTGCCAAGATTAATACAGAGAGTGGAATGCAGCTCCACAGGTCACGTTGACACCTAACCTCTTTAGCTTTTATTCTACTTTTGCAAAACCTTCACCTCTCTCTCCTTGCTTAAAGAAAGTGTTTAGGAACTGTTCAGAATAAAAATACAAACTCCTAAACTCCAACATGGGAAAAAGAACAGAGATATTTAACCCCCCCACCTTTAAATTCTTAATACTGAAAAAAATGTTGTTGAAAAAAGATAATTTTTTTTTTTCTGAGAAGGAATTGATATGAGACATGAGCATATTATTTATTAAAATTTCTTCAAACTAGAAATTTCATTGGAATGGCTTTTGGATATGTAGGAATTTTAGAAAAAAAAGAAGTAAAGCTCTTTACATCTGCATTATTTATATAGTAGCTCTTCTTTACAGTATCTTTTTATATGTAGAACGGTTTTATTTTCAAATGTCTGGTATTACTTGTGCTTTGTTGGATTGCCAAAAAACTAAAGGGAAGAAAAAAAAATTTGGTCTTAGTTCCACACTGCAGTTGATACTCAGTTTTTGCTTTTCCTTGTTTAACACCTAATATACGCTACAAAATGCTTTTCCTCCAAGTATGATTTAAAGTGTCAGAAGGCATGTTTTTATTTCAAGAACAAAGTCTATCCTAAGAATAAGTAACACTTCTTTCAATGTAGATAGGAACACAAAAATAATTAAGAATCAATAAATCAGTAAGAGAATATAAGTCATCAGAAGGGACCTGGCAGAATCCATGTATCTGAGACAATACATATTAAAACTGCTGAACTCACTCTGCGTGATCACTTTCATTGCTGTGATCAGGTTTGGTCTCTCCAGTACAAGAACAACAAGGGCATTTAGGAGGGTGTCCAGCAATGGAGATGGTCAGGGATCTGCAGCATATGACAGCCAAGGTGAAGCTGAGAGATGAAAAGGGGGATCTTTTTGCAGTCTCCACCTTTCTGATGGCACACAGCATAAGGAGAAAGGCTGACAGTCACGATTTGCAACAAAGGAATTTCTGAGTAGGGAAAAGGATTGATTGATTGATTGATTGATTGATTGATTGATTGATTATCTTGATTATCTATTGTATTGTGAGGATACTTAGATACTGGAACAAGGACACAAAGAATTGTGAAATCTTCAGCCTTGGAGATGTTCAAGCTTAACAGGCCAGGATCCTGAACAACCTGCTCAAGATGACCCTGCTTTAATCAGGGGTTTGGACTAGATAGCTTCCAGGGGTCCCTTTCAACTCAAGCTATTCTGCAATTCTGTGAATATGTTTTGATATATCCTAGGGTCCCTGGGAGTGGAAACAGGGGTCTCACCTGCCTGTAAAATACTATCCTACCCTTAAACCTCTTTTAGTCAGGACCTGCTTAGTTTCTTCTCAGCCCTAGTCTGTATGTGGGTGGTAAGATTTAAAGACGCACCACACAATGCACTCTGCAGGGAATTGTGGATTCTGGCTTTCACTACTCTAAGTTTAATCTCAATTACTCTAACAATATCCCATCATGGACAAGCAAGTAAACTGAAATGAATACTACACAGTCTTAATCAAGAAAGACCTCAGACTGGCAAGTTTTGCAATTAAATTTACACAGATTTTATTTTTCATGTAATAGCAAGGCTGAATGCAGTCTCGTAGTATATTCTGATTTTAAAAAATGGGGTCAATGTAGTAAAAAGACTATTTTGTTTGAGATTCTTCTTTTAAGACTAAAATCCCAAACTATTTGTATAGTTTGAAGAGCAGAAGATGCCTGTTATAGAGGACCTACTGGATCATGCAGAGTTAGAGGTATTAGATGCTATTTCATGAAAAAATGAAAATGAGAAAATTGAGAAAATGTTCTTCAACCCTCTGACAGACTTCTTTTCAGAGAAAGAAGTCTGTCAGAGGGTTGAAGAATATTTTCTTTTATTTCAGGGACAGGGAGTTTTGATAAAAACAAGCCTTCAACGTGTGCCAAATAGGCTTACATTTTGATGGTCCTTGGGCTTTATTGTGTCTGCCTTTCTGAGACTGACTTCCTGGTTTGAAGCAGTAATCTCCAGTTGTCCCACTAACTCTTTCAGTGTTATAGATGTTGTGTGAGAGCTGGAAGGTTAAAGATTTGAGGGAGTTCTGTTTGGACTGGATGCAAAACCAGAGTCCTTTGAGATTTTGTTCGTTATTACTGAAAGTAAGACCCACGTTGGTTTATTTAGGCCTTGGAAACCCTAAATTTACAACAAAGCCCCACCTTTTTTTTTTTTTTTTTTTNTTTTTTTTTCTGGATACAGTTCCAAGCAGGGGGGTCACATTTCAGGTGAGTGGGAAGGTGGGAAGCAAGGATGGTGTGTGAGATCAGAATTACAGATCCATAGACTTGTGTGAACCTTGTACTGATTGCCCCCAAAATGCATCTGCCTTACCACTTCTGTTGGCTCTGGTGATTTTTGATGACAATCAAGTACCTAAACTTCATTCTTGATATTTTTTCATAAATCAACCTCACCACATATTGAAATTCTCACCTCTCCTCATTCAGTTGGTTTTGCTTAGTCGATACCTTCTTTGACATTACAATGGGAAAACACATCTTTCTTCACATTTCCTTCTTGGTAGAGACAGCAGAACCATCCATGCACCCCAGGATATGGCAGTGCAGACATAAGGTGTTCAGTTTTTCCACTGAATATCTTACTGTGATAACTCTCAGATTAATTTTTCAGAGAATTTTAGAGAATATTAGGATATTTTAATTTTAAAATAGTGATTTCCTTCATCTGCAAAATTTGTTTTAAGATACAGGATAATAAGGAATCTTTTGGCTATCAGGACCTTTGCCTTGGTGTCCCACAGATCTTTTTGCATCTTTCTGCATATTTGTCTTGAATATGAGTAACCAGGACATAACCTACCTTTCATTAAAAGTTCCTCCAGGACTTTGTACAGTGTAAAACATCTCTGTCTTGATTTCAGCTGATGCATTCTGTGATTCTATTTGCCCTTTATGCAGCTATCAGCTCATGACCATCTCAGGAGCAGCACATATTTCCAACTAATAAGCTATGAATCTTTGTTTCTAGTTTCCCAAGAAATTGCGTTGTGTTCTGTACTGATAAATTTAATGTCAGTCCCAAGGCTGCACTGTTCTTGCAAGCAGTGTTCAGACATTTTAAACCAACTTCTAACTAGAAGAAGTAAGAAAATAATGACACAGAAGAGAAAAATTACCTTACATCTTGTTTTATTGTTCCAGTTGTTTATCCTAATTTCACTCATTAGTTTGACATTTGTTTCCTTCCTTTATTTTTCTAAGAGAAAAGTGATGATGTTGAGGACATGGTATAAGACAATGAAAAATTGGAAATTGGAAAACATGCAGTTATTGAAGTAAAAATAAATAACATTTATTATTTCATAATAAAACAAGAGCTTTTACTGAAGAAATGCTGTCTGAAAAAGCACATTGGTATCTTCCCAGAAAAGCCTTAATCACGATAAAATCACTGTATTATTCTAAGAATTTAATATATTAAACACAATAAATATCTTTAGAAATTACAATTCTCATATATACCATGGATAGAAGAATAGAAAAAACCCTCCCAAAACGTTGTGGAGGAAAACATAATCAGACCATGAAGGACCTCTAGTGGCACCTACACTTCCAATCAAAAAACCCCTGGACATTATACTTGGTCAGCATTTTAGAAGGAATCACTTCTGCAGTTTCAGATTTTGACTTCAATTCATGTAATATTCATGTAATATTCCTTCAGTTGACACAGATGCAAAAAAATATAAATTTGCTACAGCAATGTACAACAGAGTGTCTAGCTGAATAATGACTTTGCCCTTTACTTGTTATCATTGTTATCTACTTTTATCACCTTTTCAAACTTATGATTTTCTCATCAGGAGGAACAGCCTGATAGGACACACTGAAATGAAACTGTTCAGCAAAAAGGAGTTGAAAGCAGATGAGGATACCAGAGCTATGTCTTTGTCTTATTTGTTATGGCTGTGCTAATTCTTCTATTTGTCCTCAGCTCAAAAGTTTGTTGTTTTTTTCTTTTTTTAAAAAGCAGCAAAAAAAAGCTATGCTGGTATTTTGAGTTATCCTTCACCCATTCCAGAAGATATCCAACTATAAGAAATATTTGGATTCTTAGTTCTTTTCAGTCACACTTCAAAACAGTTTGATACTTTAGACACAACTTTTGAATACGAATAATTAATTGTTAAAGAAGTCAATAAATTAATTGCTAAAAATTCTTTGTGAAAAAGGAATTATATACCTACCAGTTAGTCTAGGGATCCATATAAGCTTCCAAATACATTCTGGCTGCAGATGCATGAGTCATTTCCAGGGATTGCACTCATGCTGGAAAAGACCCAGTAAACTATGTTGCAATGAAACCAGTTACTTTTGTAGAACTCCTGGAACAGAGTTTCTGTCTGCGAAAGAGGACGAACAGCCTTAAAGGCACACAGGGCTGTGTACGACTAGTGGGGTGGCACAGGGGAGGGTGATATCAGTTCTGGGCTGAATGAAGGGTGTCTGCAGGGCCGCTCAGCCTGGCTGGCACACACTGCAGGCACCTGCATCTCTTCACTTTCATGAGGCAAACTCGGGGGCCAGAAAAGGTCCACAAACTTACAGCCACATTCACACATGGGACAGACCCTGAATTGTAGTGAAGCAGCAGCCTGGAACTGGAGTTGCTGAACACAAAGTCATGTTTAGACATCTCAGATATATCTCTGCATTCATGGCCATGTTGCCCACAAGCCATAAAAAGTTCCTGTGATAGCAAAGTTTATTATACTTTGCCATGAACTTAGTCCCCAAAGTCTAACAGAGGGTACTTTTTACAATTGTTGTTGCTGAGTTTTTTTGGTGGTTATTGTTGTTCAAATTTAAATTAAAAAGAGAGCCCAGCCTGTTCAAACTCTTTATTTTCTTTCATATTTTTAGAGTTCATAGGTACCCCTCTGGCATTGTAATCTTTCTGCAGCTGAGCAGCTCTGGGGTAAAGCTCTGGCCTGGCTGTGTCTTTCTGGTGTGAGACTGCTGCAGCCTACCTGTAGCAAGGAATTCCAAGAGCTGAGTCTAAATGGAGACAAAGAGCACCAAAGACATGATTCCTCCTCTCTGGAAAACTGGCAGCAGATTCCAGAGATATGATGAATGAAATAAAATGTGAAGATAATAGTATCACAGTTGTGGAATGCAGATATGACTAAATACACAGGCTCTGATAAGTCTGCTTCTTTTAAACTTTTTGTTCATTTAGTTGTGAAGAATCAGGACCAGCCTGACCTGATTCGTAACCATCATAACACCAAGACTAATCTTGACAAACTGATTTCTTGCAGGAATCACAGCAGGAGTTTTATTGGATTAGGAATTCAAAATTAAAATACCAATAAACTATTCTGTTATACGAGCAAAGGAAAAATACATAAAATCTCAGTGTAACAAAAATGGCTATGTATATTATAAATATAGAAGTATATTTATTTATGCTTTCAAAACATATAGTTATACAGCTTTTCTTTTATAATGACATTTAACATCACGCCATCAGAAGCAAAGAAGGTATTTGGGGTCCTCTCCCATGTAGCCACTACCTTAGTCGTTATTTGGGCCTGGGCCCTTGGGGAAGGGGGAGACCAAAATTCACCTTCAGTAATGACAGGTACATGGAATTGTAAAGATAACCTGAAAATGGCACGGTAATACCTCTTTGACTGTCTTAAATCTAATCCTACAAGAATGAATTTGAGTAGTAGCACAGGGAAATAAACACAGTTTGAATGAGAGAACCATGACAGAGAAAAACATGCCTGAAAACAAATGTTATGGTATTGGGGAGAGGAAGATTAAATCGTGGTGCTCTGTGGGGAACAGCTGAGGGTAGAGATCAACAGTGTCTTGTGGCAGAAGATCCTTTCTGACGGTACAGGCAGGACAGTGATAAATATTTGCCCCAATGAGGGCAGCAGATTGCTTTTCCTGTAGACTGCTCGGGGGTTCAGTTCCATCATCTGTGACACATACAGAGCATCATTAGAAGTACTGTTAAAAACCCACCAAAGTATGCAGAATGTCACCCGGTTCTGCAGATGAGTTGCCCTGAGATGTGGGTGAAGACAAACAGGATGTGAAGAATCCAGAGGCTTGGGAAAGAAGCGGCAAAGAAGTGGGAGTTAGAGTAGTAACGTTTCTCAGTGAAACGTTACAAGACTCGAGGCTGCGCAGAAAGTTGCGAGAAGTTAAACTTGAAAGGTACACAGTAACTTTCTCCTGTGACTGGCAGATGCGCCTGCACTGCCTGCACCGCACCGGGGCACCAGGCCGGGCTGCTGCCGGGGAGGCCCGCGGGAGAGCGGGAACACCGACTTGGCGTTGGCGCCGCTAAAGCCCTTGCCTTATCCCACCTAAACCCAGCGGTTGGAGGAAACTGCAGGGCCGGAGCGCGCCCAGGGGAAGCGACATCAGGAGAGCTCCGGCCTCCCGCCCCAGCACAAGCCGTGCCCCTCCCGGGGGCGGCCCCTCGGCGGGCACAAAGCCGGACTCGGCCGCTGCCGGGGGAGCAGTGTGCTGCTGTCCCGGTGCTGCTGCTCGTCTCTTCCTTCCGCCTTCTGCTCATCTCTTCGGTGCCGCCTCCGCCGCTCCCGCCCTCCATCGCTCCCTGCCCGTTGCCGTTGGGCGCGGGCCGGGGCAGCCCCGCGCCATGGAGGAGGCGGCTGCTGCCGCTCCTGCTACTGCTGGGGCCGAGCCGTCGCCCGGGGCCGCCGCCGCCGCTCCGCGCCGGCTGCTGGCGCTGCTCGGGGCCAAGCTCTGCACCTGGTGAGTGCCCGGCCTCCACGTGGAGCCGCGCGGCGCCGGCCTCTCCACCCGCCGGTTTCCGCGCCGCCCGCCGGAGCGGGGGAAGGAAGGGAGGAGAGGGGAAGCGTCCTCGCTGCTCTCGGCGCTTCGGCGGGCAGCGCAGTCGAGATGCGGAGGCCGCTCCGTGCCGCCGGGAGCGGCCGCGGGGTGCCTGGGCCGGAGCGGCCGCCGCGGTGCGGGCCCGGGGTTACGGCCGGGGGCCGCGGGGTTGAGCAGAGCCCGGAGCCTTCGGCCGGGCCGGCACGGGGGAGCCCGGGGCAGCTCTGGCCGCTGCCCCGGGAGCGGCGCTCTGATGCCGGGGCTGCTCCCGGAGCGCCGCCGAGCCGCAGCCTGCGGATGCTGCTGGGCGAGAGCGTTCGGGGTCGCCTCCGCTGAGCGTGGAATTAGCCAGTGACGTTTTGACTGTGTTGAAGCAGGACTGTGCCCTCACACATAAACAAATGCATTCGGCTTTTTTGCTCTTCTGTTTTCCATTCTTTTCCCTGCACTTTATCTGTTTTGTAGTCTTCGATCAGCATCGTTATGGAAGACAGGTCATGGGGGATTGCAAAGGTGACAGAACAAAGTAAATGAAATGAGGAGTGGAGTCTAGAAAGACCGATATCCCCATTTCCTCCTTCCGTGAATCAGCTTAGGATAGAGACCCATTCAGGTAGATCTCTTGAAATATGAGCACTAGTTAAGCATGGAAAGCTTGTGGGAAAAATATCTGCCAAGCTGTGCAGACAAGCTGCTACTGGAGAAGCGCTGCCTTCCAGAGCAGGACAACATCCTCAGACTTCTAGGCCATCCACTGACATCTTCACTTTCCCTCTAGGGGGAAAAGCAGCCCCTGTTAAAAAGGCTTTTTTTGAGCCATAAGTTTGGTCATTAATAGTTATTGCATCAGATTTGCCAGCCAAGGAAGTGCCGGCTTTCCTGCCAGCCTTGTGCTGGTAAACTGTAGTCTGGCTGCCGGACTATATGATGGTACGTGCTGGCCAAGCAGAGCCTTATTCCAGTGGACAAAGCCTCATCTTCTCTTCTGGTTATAAGTTTTTCTCTTTTCACTCCTCCTGCCTGTCCGGAGAGACTCAAAGGGCAAGACAGAAAATTGTTAAGTTGTTCAGTAACCTCACCTATGCCATTAGTTTTGCCAAGTGAGTTTATGGAAGGTACTTGAAAGAAAATCAAAAACTTTCACTGAATTTTATGAAGTGTTGTCTGAGATACTGAATTGGGTTTTTTTTTTTTCTTTTTTTTTTTCCTCCAGGTGACAGCAGGCTCAGCCACTTCAGTTTTGTTAGAGGCCTTTCTGACTCATAGGAAGGTTTAGTAGTTGTATGTAATAGACTAGGCTGGTTGTGGGGTTGGTTTTTTTTTGGGGNTTTTTTTTTTCCTTGTTTTGTTTTCTGAGTAGAACCATTAGAAAATATATTTCTGGTGCTTTTCTCCTTCTTAACCTTTTGCAAATTAAATTGACATCAGTTTCAAAGCAGAACATGGAAAAAAACTAACTTCTGATGGTGTTAGTCCTTAAAAAAACGTTCTGTTGTTCTTGGTTAATTTCTAATTATGTTGCAATAGGGTTTGGTCTGAACCTGCATTTTCGCTTAACCACTAGCATGAAAAAGTGAGATTATTGAAATTAAGAGGTCCCTTCCCCACCCTGTTTAGGAAGGGTTCAGTAGTTAAAGCTAAGTGCAAGTAAACTCTCTATGTGAACAGTGTTGCCAGGCTTTGCCATGTCAGTATTAGATGGGCGGTGTAAATAAAATGAATATTTGAAAAGCTGTATTTATTGTAAGTTATAAATTCACAATAAAATTACAGGATTTAGTAAACTAATTGCCAAACTAAAATTGTTAACTCTGGTCTTATTAAATTTTCTTTAACTTCCTCTGATGTAGACTCTGATTGTATTTTAATGCCTTGGTGTATTTTTTATTCTGCATTTCACATGGAGCCAAGGAAAACCAGCCTGAGTTTCTCATGATGTTGAGAGCTGCGCATCGTTCAGTGTTCACTTTAGACTGATTTGTGCCAAACTTTCATGCTCTAAAAAGTCCCAAAATGACTTAAGTTTTGCTCAAAGCCATATATACAGCTAGCTAAGATAGGGTGGCTGAACGGAGGGGAGGAGTAATTACTTAGTAGCTTGCTACCAAGCATTAAAAGCCAACAATAACCCTTCCCCTCCAACTATAAAGGCCTTTTCAGACCACTTACCTTGAATCATCTGAGACTCCAAAATGAATTAGTCCTTTCCAATGCATTTAAAAAAACCCCCAAAATGCCAGAGAGGATTAAGTTCTGGCATGGAAAAGTTAATAATTAATATATTTCAAAAACTGATCAATTATTAATAAGAAAGTCACTGTCATCGATACTCATGTCAGTGCCAAAATGAATGGAAACTTGTGTCTTTAAAACATTCTTCTCAGAAGAAATTGCCTTGCAAGATGCAAACAGTAGGATTTAAAGTTGGCTCTCAAGTTTTACAGAGGATCAAATATATTTTTTAAGAAAAGCTATGAGCCCAGTGCATCATGCCAGGAGCATGGTGATGTCTTCTCAGTTTGAAGAAATTAGTTTTGACGTTTTGGCAAACTGTGAGGGGAAACCATTGCTGCTTCCTGCTGAGGCTTCCAGCTGGCATTGGGGAGCAGTCAGGGCAAGAGGCTGTTACCTTTCTGAGAAAGCTGCCAGGTATGGAGCATTTTGGGATTCACAGAAGACATTTTTTGAGGGCAGCATTCTATAGTTGGTTGAGTAAGTCTTTTTGTGTGTTCTTTTTTTGTTAACATTTTGAATCTGTTCAGGTAAGAAAACCCCCTCTGAATTAAAATAGATAAAAACAGAGAAGGACATGAGGTGTGATGAAGCCTGCTTACTTTGTCAGACGCCTTTGTTACTGTAGAAGTAAACGCTGTAGCACTGCCAAGACATATATTAACTAAATAGCAGTGACTGCTAGGGCAGTAACTACAAAGCAAACAGTTCTGGAGATTCTGGACTTGCCTCTCTTCCCAAATGCAGAAATGCAAGAAGATAATTCCTTAGGTACTTTAAACTGGGGAAATTTGGTTATTAGAAAAGCTGAGGATCAACTTAGTGGAGTTACTCCACTGCAAGAGAGCAGGTGGGTCTGTCCTGTCTTCAGTAAATGATGGTTGAAGCAGCTCAATTGTTAACGAATTTGAATGGCAGCAGATTTTCCCCATTTTACCCTCTCATTGGAACGTGGTTGCTGTCCAGTTTGCTGGAATGCTGCACGTGGAGTCCAGGCCTTTGCTGTAGAGAAGGTGCTGGAGATTGGGAGGAGCAAAGTTGCCCCTTGCAACTCATACCCTAGACAAAAATGTTTAAAGCCCTACCACACAGAAGTCCACATTTAATGAGCCTCCTTAAACAAGCCTGTGGGGTGGTATTGCCTGTGCTTCTGCTGTTCTCTGTGGCAACACCCAGGAGGTGGATGAAGGGGAGTTTGTGTCCAGATCAGGGCTTGTGCCAGCCAAGGAAGCATTAACCTCTCCTGGTAGCATATTGACAAGTGCAGTTCATTTTGTGCAGCACACAGGCTCTGCTCCAGTAAAATTGCAGCAGTTTTGCCCAGTCATGCCTCTATTCATGTCTGATCCCTACCTCCACACTCTCTTCCCAGCTAGTCCAAGTGCAGTATGAGTTTAGTCCAATAAACTGCTAAAGGCTTGCTGTGTTCCTCGTGTGCTGATGGCAAAGAAGGAAAGTTTTCTGCTAGTTTGGAGCAAGAATTTTTATTTGAATAATAAAAAGTATACATGTATTTTTTTAAATGACTGAAACCATGTTTTTTATGTTGTTCACCATAGTGTATCTTTGAATTTCAGAGGTGCTTCTGTCATTTTACCTGCTGCTAAGAAGCCAGAGTTCACAAGCCTGATAAAGGGCAAGCTGGAATCCTCATCCATGCCTGCTTGAAATTTTAGCTAACCTACATCACATTTGCTCTAATGGCAGCTGTTTAAATTCTTTAGATGACCATAAAAAGATATTTCTGCACCAGCCAGAATAATTAGCCAGAATGTGTCTGATTTGTTCACTAAATAGCACAATCAGACCATTGACCGGAATATAGAGAAATGAAAAACAAATCAGTTAAAATATAACGGAAGTGAGGTAGCTTCAAATTTTTCTCCTGCTATTTTTAATAAAAACCACCCCCCACCCCCCATATGTATTTTAGAAATCTGTTTAGAAATGAGAATATTTTTCTTTCACACACCAGTAAGAGTTACTCAGATGAGACTGGATAGTACCTTGCAAGATTGTCACATGATAAATAATACTTAGAGTGTGAATGTGCACCATTCCTGGGATTGGCAAGGCAAGCTGTAGTAAAGCATGGGGTTCAAATCTCTTAGAAGTACAACGTGGTTGGACTTTGTAGAGCTTTGCTGTCTCATCAGAATGGACTTGGAGAGAAAAATGTGCCCAGCAGCATTTTCAAAGTCAGAAGAGCTTGGTGTCAGGCTGAATTGAAAACAGGATTCATGCAGGTGCATTAGAGACTGTGCAAAGAAGATGCCTCTCTTCCAAAAGGAGGGATTGATTGTGTGATTGTCATCGGGTTTAGCACTGTTGAGCACACCCTTCTCATTGCCTGGCAGCTGCATTGCACAGCAGGGCGAGCTGGTGTTTACTGTGTTGAAGTCACCCACCTGGGGAAAACAGCCAGTGTCACTCCCAGGTGGTGTGCCTGACACATGGGTGTCCTGCCAGAAGTCAGCATGGAGAGGTGTGGGCACAGGGTAGGTGGAGGATCCTAATGGAGCCCTTTCTTCACTTGCTCAATTAATTGGAGTGGAAACAAATTAACCGATTGTGCAGACAGTTAAATTGTCATCAGTAGTCTTCGGAGTAAACAGATTAAATGTGAATTTAGCAAACCTTTGCAGACAGCACAGGGCTGAGCTCCTGTCACTGTATATTGTGCACATGCAGAGACTGGGATGGTACAAATCTGCATAGCTCCACTGGCAGGAGAAAGAGCAAGCTGAAAGAAAAAGGACATGGAGTTACATGCTCCTGTTTGTCTGGGAGCATCTGGAATATTCATCTTACATTAGGTGAAGAATTGCTGCTAAAAGAACATGAGCTTTTTTTCCCTTTTTTTCCCCCTGCTGGCTGTGTGTGGGACTTAAGAAGACCTGTAAATGCAAACATGATCTTACCCAAAATGCATTAACTCCATCCTCAGTTGCAGCAGAACATGATGCAATAGAACTGAAAAAATCCACAGTAAGAATTAACTATAATAATTTTTATTATAAAAAAGATTTATTTTAAGGTGAGAATAAGCTATCACTGGAACAACCTCCACATGTATGTTGTGGAGTCCCCATCACTAAATAGTCTCATCAAGGCTCCCTCCATGAAAGGTTGGACCAGATGATCTTTCAAGCTCCTTCCAAACTGAGCTATCCTTTGGTTTTATCATTAATACTTTAGTGTTTCTTTAGCACTGCTCATCTTAAGGTCTGAGCTCACTAAAACTCAGGTCTCAGACGAGTCTGAAGGTAGCTGAGCTTTATCTGTCTCCATGTTGTAGATCTTTGTTGACCAAAGTTGGGATGGAATTCAGTGGAGGACAAAGGATTTAACTCAAAACCTGCTCAATAAGAATGGGACCTGCTATTGGGTAGAGCCTGCCCTGAAGATCCTTGCAAGTAACTGCAGTCTTCATGGTTGGTGGTTTGAACTGGCATCTCTTCTCACGTGGCTGTCCTGAGGTCAGAGTAGACCTCCTGTGTACACAAAAACCTGCTAACCTGTAGGTCAGGGCAACGTTGGTAGGGAGTAGAAAAAGAATAAAGTGTCAGTCTAAAAAAATGGCATTTCCCCTGTAAAACTAGCAAATATTTTTTTAGAAACTTGAATGTTTAATTCTAAGCTTTCTGTTTTGTGTTTTATGTTCACAGGCATATTTGGAAAACTATAATTCAGGGCCAGTTGATCTCCTTGTTTATCTGTGGGACTGCTGTTACAAGCCAGTACCTGGCAGAAAAATACCGAGTGAGAACTCCAATGTTGCAAAGTTTCATCAACTATGTTTTGCTGCTTCTAGTTTATACAACAATGCTGGCATTTAGGACTGGTATGTGAAATACAGGGTGGGAGATTCTGGTTCATCTTTTTTTTTTTCTTTTCTTTCTACATTTTCCTTTCAGAATTTGAAAATAAAGACCTCAATAGTCATCCTAGTTTTGAAAGTTCCTGCTTTATAGCAACACATGGAAATTAACTTCACAGCTTAAATGTGCATTTAATTTGATAGAATGTCATATCTGTTTAGAGTTTTGTGCTCTTTGGTTTGAAGTCCTCTGTTGTATTAGGAAAAATAAGCTTTGTTGTAACACACTTTGTTACCAGAGGCTATTTAGTATTCCTCCTATTCTTACTAATTTAGTCTTTAGACAACTGTAGTCTTGCTGTGTTTTTCTTCATGTGGAAGATTTTCTGTGCTTTTCACCATTTGCATTGTCTCCTCCCTGGCTGTGTTTCCTGCCATTGTATCTTAAGTAGGGACAGGCAATGTCAACCTTGGTATTATTTATGCTTCTAAAAAGCAAAAATCCCTGCTTTGATTTGATTGGAAAGAAACACATATTGATTGCTGCTTTCTTCTAAACAGGCAGTGACAGTCTTTGGCAGATTTTGAAGCAGAGGTGGTGGAAGTATATTTTTTTGGGACTGGTTGATGTTGAAGCCAATTACGTGATTGTAAAAGCCTACCAATATACAAGCCTCACAAGTGTGCAGGTAAGGACTGATCTCTCTTTTGGAACTGTTACTTTTATTGCAGTTTTGTACTGGTTTCTAAAATGAGATTCATAGGATAGACATGGAAGCTATTTAAGCCTGAAAAGAACTTTCCAGTATCTATTTTCATTCTGCAGTACAGGGAAGAGCATCCTGTATCATGAATAACCTTTCCAGGAAGCAGAGAAGATTGGCTGGTATTACCCTGTGCCAGCTCTTGAGTTGAACCCTAATTATTTTGATAAAAGCACTTCTAAGAGTTTGCTGACATCCACTCAGTTTTTTCTCCTGAAACAAAATAAAGATTTATGACCCGATAACAGTCAGTGCAGGTTCTTGCTGATGACAGTGAGGTGGATCTCTTGCCTAGTCCTAGAAATTGCAGGGGGCCTTGTGAGATGTAACCCCACCTCCGAGGACACTGACTGTCAGCTGGTGTTGCTGCCCGTGCAGTGAGGGACCAACCTTCTGGGTTTTGGATGTGGCAGTTCAGGGCCCTCTCTGGCAGAGGTGGAAGGAAGATCAGCACAAATAAAGGAATAGAAGACATCCTCTGCAACACCAGTGCTTGGTGCTGCATTGCTGCACTGGGATAACTCTTGTGTTTTGAAAAAGCTCTATAAACAGAAGGGCTAAAGCTGGGCTTTCTGTCACTCTACATGGACAAAAGCTGCTGGAAGAGTCAGTGCTTTCCTCCTGCCTCCAGCTGCAGTCTCCTGAGCTTGCAGGGCCAGTTTTCTTGAACAAACTTCCTCAGAACACTGAGCAAAGTGGGAGTAACCTTGCTTTCGTCTGTACTGTTGGTGTACAGGCCCAGGTTAACTCACCGTGTGACTTCACAGCTGCTGTGGGAACACGGAGAGGCTGGTTCATGAACAAGTAGGGAGTGTGCTGTTACCAGTGGTGTGGATCTGTGGCTGGGGTCATGACCCACTTACCTGAATTAAAAAAAAAAAAAAAGGTAACATGAAGACTTGGCTGTTAGTTGGAAAGGAGTGTTTGGGTGTCAGTGTTATACAAAGTCAAAGCAATAGAGGTTAATGTTTAAGAGAATTACCTCTAAAGCAATAAACTGCTGCAGTTCGGGGTCCCTTTAGAGAATTGCAGTAAATTTTCTTTGCACTGGTGAAGACAAGGTTGTGTCTCTTGGGTTGTTTTGTCACATTTCCACTTCATACTTATGTGTTATGACTCATTAGGTCTTTAATCTCCTTATAAATAATGCCTAAGAAATAGTAGTTTTAAGAGTGGCTTGTTTCAGTCTCAAGATCAAGTTAAGCTGCTAAGTGAGACACTGTTTGACCTTATACTTCACAGCTGAACAAGCCAGGACTTTGATCCAAATTCTCAGAAGTAGTAAAGCTATTCCCATGATTTCTTTCACAAAAATTAAAATAGATAAAATAGATTGTCCTGTCCAGTTGCCAAAAACTCAAGCATTTTCTGAGCCTTTTTCCCTTGTGGCAACCTTGTGACTGATGCTGCTTTGTGTCAGTTCAGTAACTGTAATTTCGTTCCAATTACCTCTTGCCCTGAGGTTTCTTGCCCATTTTCTGAAGTCACCAGTTTCTCACCATTGTCGGAAATGAGATACAGGAAAAAAACCCCAACACAACAAAAGCCTGGGATTTGCTCTAGTGCAAGGCTTTTTCTTTTTGTTTTTGGCAAGCAATTTTGCATCTACATCAGTACATGTGGTTCAGAGCACCCAGCCTGATGATGGCCTGTCTGCAGTACTGGCTGTGAGTGAATGCCCAGGGACCATGAAAGCAGCACAAGGGTTTATGGCACCTTCCCAAATGCAGTGTAATCATTGTTAAAATGCTGTCTGGCTGGAGCTTCAGCTCACCACTATGAAATGTAGCTTCAAAGATAAGATTTTTTTCAGCTCAGCAAGGAACTTCCATGTATTTTCTCACATACACACACAGAGGTAGAACTGGTTTCCCTTTAGATATCAAATACCAAATAGCATTTTACAGGAGGAGTTTGGAGATTTTTAAGGTGATAACAGTGAGATGGCCACTGTCATTTCTTGGTAAATACAGAAGAAGACTTTGGTCCACAACTGACCTGTTTCTCTGTGGCTGAGGCAGTGCCAGGATACTCCTTTCTGCCAGTGTCCTTTTTTCCTGTGGCAGGACTTGACTGTGCTGCAGTTTGACCACCTATTATGGCACAAAGCTGAGTCAGGAGAGGTTCAGGCTGGATATCAAAAAAAGGCTTTTCACCCAGAGGGTGTTTGGGCACTGGAACAGGCTCCCCAGGGAAGTGGTCACAGCACCAAACATGACAGAGTTCAAGAAGTATTTGAACAATAGGTACATGGTGTGACTCTTGGGGTGTGCTGTGCATGGCCAGGAGTTGGACTTAAAGATCCTGATAGGTCCCTTCCAACTCTGGATATTCTGTGATAACAATTCTGTGATTTATTGCAAAATATCAAGCAGTATGGCTGTGGTTTGATGTTTAAAACGTGTTATTGGGCACATTTAGCATTCACTCTGTAGATAATTCAGATAGAAACGTTTTTCAGGCAACTATTGATAGATTGTCAGCTGATGGAGGAGTGCTAGCCTAAAAAGGAGAAAATGCAGGATGAGCCCTTGGGGCTCAGCTGGAGGCTGCCCTGAGGGAGTCTTGTGGGGAATGAGCGGGATGAGCAGTTGAGCTTTCTTGCTTACAAAGCTGTCTGAAGCTGGCAATTATAAGCAAACCAATGACCTCCAACTGTCTATGGTAATTTATTAACCATATATTAAAGCATCTTTTAATAATTTACCCTGCTTTTAAAACCTCCTATAAACAGTGTGGCCAAAGCGTGGCTTGAGTGAAAACATTTGTAAATCAAATCATCAGGTTATCTGGTTTGTTTTCCCCCCTTGTTAAAAATACAGGCTAGGATAGAATAAGATGAGAGTTTGAAGAGGCTGTACTGGAAATAGTAGTCGGTACCACAGTACTGCTGTAAATGTTGTAAAACCTCAATAAATAAACTTTAGTCTTTTAATTTGTTCCATTGACACAATTCATCGTGATATTACACCTGCTTTGCACTTCTTTGATCTTGATTCTGTACAGAAGAGCTCTGTAATGTACTAGATGAAGGGAAGGTAAGGTCCAGGAGTTGGAAATCTGATTCCATCTGTCTGTAATTGAGGGTAATTGTCTCCTGGAACAGATTACCAGAGTATATTCTTCATCATTTGGTGCCTGTGTGTCCTGGCTGCAAGTCCTCTACCCACGGTGCTGTGGTTCTACAGTGTGTGCTTGGTCTGGACGCAGCTATTCCCCATCTGGCATTACTGAAAGAGTTTCTGGCTTGTTATGTACTACTCCCTTACATCGTAATTAAGATGTTTTCTAAGGGGTTTCTACTCTTTCTCTTTGAGTTAAAAAACTGCTGGGAGGTTGGAAGGCTACATGCTAACATCTCAGTTATTGGGAAGTGAAAGCTTACTTATTAGTAGAGGAGGTATTGACCACCGGAGGGGTAAAAATTTTGCTTTCTAATGCTTGTAGTATTTCTTGTTGTTTGATACTAGTCAAAACAGTCAAATTTGAAGGAAATGTTAGTGTTTTCTTCAGTCTAGACTAAAGATAAGATAGAGAACAAGACTTATGACAAGATAGAAAGTCATAGTGTAATATTTTCCATGGTGTAAAATTGTACTGAAATGCTTGGTATCACATACTGGGACTCAGGTAGTTGTAATGTCTCATAGTACTGCCTGAAGAAGTACTTATACACTTGATAGACTTTACAAACTGGACAAGCTGGAGACAATCTGAGGAGCAAAGACAAAGAGTTAGAAGGATTAGAGGCACTGTTAGGATTTAATCTTTAATAGCTGCTCTTAGCACTATGCTTGTAAGACTTTACTATGTAGAGTTACGAACAAGTAAAATCAGACTTATCATCAAAATGTTTACAAGTTTGGTTGAAGCCCTTGGGGACAATGGCACAGCACAGAAGTCGACTGCAGTGGTGGACTGAAGCAGGCAGAGTCTGGAAATGAACACTAAGAGTCAAGGGCTCTTGTCTAGATTGCAGGGATTATGCCCCAGTCCTACTGATTTTGTTGAGGCTTCAAGAGGCCAAGTTTTAAGGGCTGACATTTGAGTGTAATCTCTGAGGAATCTTTGGGAAGTTGACTATATGTTCTGCTGTTCGCTGTTCCCTTATGTAGTTCTGTGGCACTCTACTGAGACAGGTCAGAAAATACACCTTTTCTTTCCTTTGACAGATTCAGAAACAAAATCTATTTTGTTGGATTAAATATTAAACCAATTATGATTAGCACTTATATAGCAGTGTATATTCTTCTGTATTAATATATAGCTAACTCTTGATTCTTCCTGTATTAAAGGAGAATAGGTAGAAGATCCTTGGAAGTGTCCAAGGCCAGGTTGGAGTGGTTGAGTGGAAGGTGTCCCTGCCCATGACAGGAGGGATGGAACTCAATGAACTTTAAGGTCTCTTCCAGTCCAAGCAGTTCTGTGATTCCATGGGTGGGTCTAACAGTGAAGCAAAGATACGTAGAAACATGTAGAGAAAAAATAAAGAAGGGAAAGATAAGTCAGAGCATCAAACCTAAAATGGCAGGGTCAGGTCCTTGTCATAGTCACATCAATATAAAATCAGATGACTTGTACCCATCAATAGTTCCATATTTTTGTACATGGAACCCTGGGGAGCAGTGCTATTTTAGAGCAGCATCCTAGCATTCAGTTCTGAAGCTGCAAAGATTGATTAGATCCATTATTAAAAGAGTTCCTAAATCAGTGCTTTTCCACCTAGAGAAAGTGGACCCTGTTCCAATTCCTCCTTCACTTGCAAAATGCTTTTAATGGTGAAATGTTGATCTCACCTCTCTCTTAAACAAATCTACTGAGGCTGCTCTGCAGGTTTTCTTAACATCTGATGATTGGAAGTAAGATCCTATGCATTTGCTTTCAGGATGTTGCAGTCCAGATTTGGGGTTGGTTTCTAACTCAAACAGTTTTTCTGTACACACAGCTCCTGGACTGTTTTGGGATTCCCGCGCTGATGGCTTTGTCGTGGTTCATTCTCCGAGCAAGATACAGGATGATACATTTCGTTGCTGTTGCCATCTGTTTGCTGGGTGTGGGAGCAATGGTGGGTGCAGACATTTTGGCAGGGAGGAGTGAGAGTGAAGGTAAGGAGTCCTTTATTGTAGGGGGGAAGAGCAGAGAGATGGTTCCTGCTGTGGACAGGAACTTGTAAAGCACAAATAGTAGCAGATACAGTTCTGTTTTAAAAGAGAACATGTTGCTATTTTTATTTCTTGTCCAGGAAGAGGAGATGTTGATTTTATGGGGAACAGTGGAATTTCTTTGCTTGTATGTTTGGATATTGCTTCCACCTTAAAAAAAACCTCCACTCCTGTTAAGTTTAAATAGTTCATTAGACAGTGAGCTGCTTTCATTAGACAATGTGATGGAAAGTCTCATTCCTGAAAGCTTGTTCACTTTGACTGTCCTGTGAGATGGTTTAGCAGAAGAAGCTGCCTCTCCCTGCAAACCTTGTTTATACAGTATCAACCTGCCGGCAGCCAGACTTCTCTGATTTGCTGTTTTCTCTGAGGGCAGGTACCACATAAAAAGTTGTTCACAGCAGCTGACTTCTCAGAGTTCTCTTTGGCAGACCCAACAGAAATGGTCCATCTGTCCCCAGGGTTACAACCTGGAAAGCAGGGCCTTATTATGGGAGTGCAAGAGGAGGTGGGGCAGGCTGGCAGGATTCCTGGGACCTCTGTGAGGGAGGCTGGGCTCTGAGGCCAGGAGCCAGCTGGGTGCAGATAAGGGCAGGTCAGATGCCCAAATCAACCCATATCATAGTGATCTTATTTTGAATAAGAATTTTGAATTTTCAGAGCCAAAGGGTATGAGAGAAGGTAAATTTCAGGGCATTGCCTTCATCAGGCAGCATAGAGATAAGACTGTGTAGTGTTACTTTGGGGCCTTACTGCAGGTAAGACATAAGACAAACTGAAGTATAGCTTTACTGCTATGTGGTACAAGTATCTTGGAGGGAGAAGAATGTTTCTCTGAGACATTAGGCTTTATTAGTGCTTTATTTGCTGACCTGGAGATCCTTACTGCTGCTTACCCTCATATTTTAGGCATAATTTCTTAATGATTGCCTAGGGAAGGAAACGTTAAACCAATCGAAGGATTTAAACAGCAGTGGTCCTCTTGCTATTTAGCTGATGCACAGAGACATTTAATGATGAGTGATGGTAGCACGGAGAGTCCCATTTGCAGAATAAATACACTGCAGCAGGACACACCTGTCTGCACTGCCCACTTAGGACATGTCATAAACCTGAGTCCGGGTCCCTCCAGAATCAAAAATCTGATTTTAGCAAGCCTTGAATCAGGGCTTACTGCAAAAGTGGGGACAATATTCTCAAAATGCAGAGAGCATCTCTAACTGGGAATTTGCTCAATTCCCTACAGTGCATGAGGTCAGCAGAAGTGGGATTGGACCAGATGATGCAGCAGTGTCTTGGCTGGGATGACAAGTAAATGCTGGGTTTATATCACTCCACACTGTGCGGGGTGAGGTGAGCAGGCAGCAGAGTCTGTGCTCAGACACTCCTCTGCACACACAGGAAGGGTTTCCTTCCCCCTTCCCCTGGAATGAGCTAGGAAGATAGAGATGTTCAAGATAAATTTGCTTGCTTTTTTAAGGAAAGTTAAAAAGTGTTTGTGGCATTACCCTTATTGTGGATTAATATTTCTGTACAGGTAGTCACGTGGTGATTGGAGATGTCTTAGTGCTTCTTGGTGCTTCTTTGTATGCCATTTCTAATGTGAGTGAGGAATACATTGTGAAAAATCTGAGCAGAGTGGAGTTTCTAGGAATGGTGGGCTTGTTTGGGACTATTATCAGCGGTCTACAGCTGTAAGGATCTAATATTTATTTTAAAACTAATTAAGAATATACTACAAATGATTGCTTGTATACCCTGAAATGATATTAAATTATTTGTTGCATCTTTATTTGGCCTATATGGGAGTCCGTCCACTTGAATTGATTTTTGTTGCTGATCAGTATCTGTTTTATATCCTTTTTAATGTGCAATACTCTTATTACAGCAGTTCTAAAGCTGCACTCCTGCAGTTGAACACATAGGATACTTGGCTGTATTTTTGATTTTGTTGATGTTTCTGAGGACACTCAGTATGCTGAGGACTGTTTCTACGAATATATTTCTTAATGGATTTTCTCTATGGAAAAGATTAGGAGATAATTGTTAGCAGGAGATGTTCCATAGTACACTGAAGTTTAAAATGAAGCCATATATACTCTTACAAATAACCACATTTGAGTAACAGACCAGATGCACTTAAGTCTGTCTAATGAATTATATAGTCCTCATTTCTCATCATTATAGTTAATAATTTCCTCAAATGGTATATTAAATAAAACTGAATCGCTGAAAACATCTGTGAAGAAGGCATAAGAATTAAATAACAGTGCTTTTGACTTGCAGGCACTTTAATTTTCATGTCTTTTTTCATGCTTGTTAGATGTTTGAGCTAGTGTTATTCAGTAAAATTTGAAACAAAAATAGAATGGCTTATAAATCAAAATGTTTCTAATATATTTGGTAATTAAATTCTGTATTTGAGTATGATTTTTTTTCCTTTTTTTACTATATTATATCTTTTCTCTTACTCTAGAGCCATTGTGGAACATAGGGAGCTAATGAGAGTTCAGTGGAACTGGGAAGTTGGTATGTGTATGACAAAATAATGTGCATGTTACAGAACACTGGAGAATTATAATCATTTAGACTTTAAATGGTGGACCTTTTCTTTTCCTTCTCTGAATAACAAGCAGCATTAATATTATATTTCACAAGTTTATTTTCTTCAAACTTTGCAACCCAGCAAAGAGAGAGGGTCTGCAGGACTGAACATTTAAACAGGTTTTCCATTATACGTGTAACTTGAAATAATTAAAAATGAAACCTGTTTAGTTACTGACGTGTTTGTTGTTGAAACATCACAAGAACATTTTTCTGTTGTCCTTCCTAAATGAAGTGCAGGAAAAATTGACACATTTTGACCTGAGCAGAACTAAATGTTGTCAAGAAGTGTGGCTCTAAATTTCTTCAGTCAGCTCTTATGTTATGTAAGAATGAACGAGAACTTTCTTGTATAGATACAGTAATTCTTGCAATACAAGGTAATCTTCCATGCTTCTCTTATGTGTACATTCCCATATCTTTTAGGAGAGAAAAAAAGCATAGTTTTAAAGCATCTGAAGAATATCAGTGCTCTATAAAATCATAGTTCTGTACCGGAGGAGTAACTTGTCACCTTGTTTTGTAGCACTACTGTTCACAGCCTTTGCTCTGTGCATGTTTGCGCTGTACAGCATCATGCCAGTCGTGATGAAAGCTACCAGCGCAACCTCCGTCAACCTGGGCATTCTTACCTCAGATCTCTACAGTCTCTTCTTTGGGCTTTTCCTGTTTCTCTACGAGGTGAGTGAGTTCATTCCTTCACTTTCACATTCTTTCAGTTACGTTTCTACTCCAAAATCATAAATAAAGCATAATGTTCTTAAAAGCCCCGGATCACTCGTTGGCACCTGCACATTTCTGCAGCTTCTGTCACTCGTTGTTGGGAGGTGCCAGTCAGGGGGAGTCCTGTTAGTCAATCACAGAACCTTGCACCATTAGCCAGAGAGCCATTTTCAAACCATTTCACACTTGAAGGAGTAAGTTAATGTTAAGAGATAGTAAATAATTTCCTGAGGTGTTCCAATAATAGAGTTCTCACTGAAAGCCCTTTGTGGAACAGTATGTTAGATCTGGTTCATTACTCCAAGTGTCCAAGGAGAGGGTTTGAATCTCCCTGTTCTGAAAGCCGTTTGGTGTCTGAAAGAGGACCAGTTTGATTTTCAGAAAATAATATTTTCTTTCAGAAGTTTAATCTGTTCATTACCCACATTTTGGGATGAGCACCAAGCTCTCTTAGGGCTGCTGCTAAAGGATAGAGAGACTAAAGGGTCTGAAAAAATTCAGATAAATGTATTATTCTGTACACTCTCCAAAAGGCAATTACTTTTATTGTGCTCTAAAATATTTTTGGCAGTGTCTACTCAAGTTAAATGACAGTGCTAAAAGGATTTCATTCCACCCTCTACTTTTCATCCAGAATCACATGTGAAAACCTAGCTCATTAAAGTAATTGGAGTAATTGAGCCAGCCACTCAGTGACTGGAAGGGCTGAGTGAAAAGCTTGTGAACTTTGCTTAGGAACTTAATTTGTATTATTCCATGTGGTTGCTTTCTCTTCAGCCAGAAGCTTTTCGGTCAGATTTGTTCTCTGAAAATGAAGGCAGTGCAGAATCTGGTTATGGTAGGGTCTGACAGCAGCTAGATTTTCCTTTTCAAAAGTCTCTTAACTCAGCTTTCCTCCCTGTTTTGGGTCCCAAGCTTTGCTCCAAACTACAAAGCATCCTTTAAAAATGAATGCAGGAAGCAAAGGATGCTTATGGTCTAACAATTAAATCTTTTCTAAGTCACTTCCAAATGTGGATTTTTGCACCCAGATAGCTTAATTCAAGAAGTGATTATAAATTTATATGCATAATAGTGAAGAGGAAGAAGAGATTTGGAAGGGATATATTAAATTTTTATTTTTATGGTTTTTAGCTTATTTTGGGAAGAGGTTTTTCTGGGAGCAGGCCATCTCATAATTGTTAACAGCAAGGTATTCTGGTACCAAAAGGAAAAATGAACAGGTGAAGACTTTGGGATTGTGTTGAGAGAACTTCAGATATTTATTGAAACAGGAACTTGCATCTGGGGTTAGAAGCAATGAAGTAGCAAAAGAGGAGCAATAATAATGGCACATCGTTAGTAATCAGAGGATCTGAGATAAGTTATTATCTCATCTGTTATCTGACATAACCATGAACTGAGAGAGCCTAATTTTGACATGGCTCTTAGCAGCAGAAAATCTTATTGCCAAGTTAACCATGTGGTTTCTTCACCTATGGGGCAAAGAAACCAAGTTGGATGTTTTCTGGATTAAAAAGCACTCTGGACACAGGAATCTACAAGCAAAAATACAGGGAGTTGCTCTGTATTCTCCATTATCATGTGATAGTTCACAACAAGCTGCAGGAGGCTTGGCTGGGCTGTAGAGTAAAGAGAGCCACGGAGAGCTCTGAATTTCCACGGTCTGAACCTACTCTGAAACAAACAAACAGAGGAACCTCAATCAGTGGCTACAGCAGAGACCAAGCCCAGGAATTGATAAAGTTTTGACTTGTGCACAGTGTTTTGCTAATGCACCTAACTTTCTGGCCTCAACCATGTCTGTTTTAAGTGAAATGTGAATTTTTCATACCTCTTTTGAACTCTTTTTTATTTTTTTTCTGTTTACTCCATAATGAATCCTTGTAGCACTTCTGAACCCATTATATAGATACCTGTAAACCTTTAAGAGATATTGAGAAAGATCTTCACATGTATTAGTTGTATAAACTGCTGTAGAAGGGAGTATTCTGCACAAACAGACACTAGATGGAGGTACAGTCCTCCAGTAACATTTAAAATACTCTAGGCTCAGCAGTTGGAATGAGGATATCA
>VZDJ01000158.1:8992785-9051757 GCA_008694505.1 Cyanoderma ruficeps
GAAAGAAAGAAAGAACGAACGAACAGAGGAAAAAAACCACTTGAGTTCTCCTCAAAAGGAAAAAAAACAAAGAGTGTAGGCCTGATGGAACAGCATGGGTAATGTTCACCTGTGTCAATAAATGCAAAAATACAGGCAGACCCTGAGTCACAGGTGCACTGCAACAGCTTTGGCACCCTGCCTTGGTGGCAGGTATCCACTCCTGGAGGAGGTGACCTCCAACCTTGTGCACTGCACTGCAAGAGGGGTCTGCAGTTCCTGTGCCTGCCCGGCCTCAGGTCCTTGCATACAGGCACATGCTCACTCAGGGCCTTAGGCTGAAGAATTGGTGGTGCAGGGGGTTGGATACAGCCCCAGGCTCTGCCCATTTGCTGGGAACAGGTCAGTGAGAGGTGTGACCATGAGTGATCCTGCTGCCTCTCTTGGCATAGTTCAGAGATTGATGCTTCCTCCTGTGTGGAGCAAACACTTGAGTCCAAGCTCCTCCAGGCAAACAGCCAATAAGGTGAGGAGAGAGGGCACTTAACACAAGGCCACTGTGTTTCAGTCTGTTTTTCCTTTTGTGTGCTGCCATCCAAGAGTTTCCAAGCAAAGTGACTGCCAGCTAGGAATTGCAATGCCTTTATTTTAGATGCTTCAGTCTTTTTGGGAGGAGAGTCCACTGTCTAGGACCTACCATTCATTTCATCCTGGTAAACTAGAACATATTTTTCAAGCATGTTTAAGGAAGCTAAGGAAGTTAGAGCAAATTGACAGAGGTATGTAGGATATGCTGTGTCATTCCTCCTAGTGTTTAATCAGCATGGCTTGACAAAGGGAATAGGGAGGATTTTAATTAACCTGCAGAAAAGTGTTTCTGGCTGTGGATAACTTCAACACTTGGTATTATTGAATCTGGTGTTATGAAGTAAGTATTTGTCTTTCTGTCAAGGTGGATGAATCTTGGCAATTACTGGAATTTTTACAGGCAAGTGAACAATAGAGTGCCTTATGTACTCTGCAATTTGTACTCTTTAGCTCTCACCACTTCACAGCTTGAAAATGCCAATCTTGTAAAAGGAGCCCCAGCCCCTGTCCCCTCAAGGACCTGCTGGGTGTAGAGAGCAAACTGGTTTTGTTCCAGCAATAACACTCATGTAGCCCTGCCAATGGGTAAGAGATCTGTGCAGACCACCAGCTGCTCTGGTGACTTGCCATATCAGAGAGATTCATCTCTTGCCAGAACCTGAAATACTTGCATGTGCTGGATCAAAATTCTCTTCTTTCAGTATGCACGTGTGTAAACAAGTTTCATTCATTATGACTGTGTTTACACCCATTTGTTCTCTCTGTTAAGATTCTTGTATGTAGACCTGAGGAAACTCCCTGTCCCACAGTCTTGGGAATGAGATGCAGAGAAAATCAGCCAGTGGCCCAAGTCTTTAAGTAAATAGAGATGTTGAATTTTGGTTTTCAGACCTGAATCCAGCTCATGATGATAATCTTCATTAAAATATTTTTTACGAGGAAGGGTAGCTTTCACATTCTTGAAACAAGGCAGCCTTGGCATGTTCTTACATCAGGCACAACTTAATGCATCTCTTTCTCTCCTCTTCCAGTTCTCAGCTCTTTACATCATCTCCTTTGTTATCATCATGGTGGGCTTCATCTTGTACATCTCCACGCCTACTCGGACAGCAGAACCCACGGAGCTGCCACAGTCAGCCAGCTCTGGCCTGGACAACGCTGCACTGAAGCTTGAGGAGAGTGACAGTGATACCCCAGCCTTAACTGTGCAGTTCACAAGAGGAGAAACCGTGGTTGTCAACACTGATTAAAGAAATGGGAGCACTTCAAAACAGAGCTTTTTTTTTAATTGTCAATTTTCCCTCAAATATTAATCCGGAGAACCGTCCTACTGCCAAGGCACATGTCATACTGTGCTGGGTTTTGTGCACTTGATAGACTTTTAAGGCCAGATCCTCAGTCAGTGAAACTGTATTGATTTGCCCTTGCAGAAAATCTGGCCTTTAGACAAAGACAGATTAGTATTTATGTGGAGTCTCTGGAAAGTGAGAGACTGTTATTTTTAAGTGCTTAATTAACTTAACAACAAATGCTTGGGGAAAAACACTAAGCCAAAGCAAGCTCCCGGGTCACATCATGGGGAGCAAATATGTTTTATATTGCATTAGGGACGTAAATCTGCACAATGCTGTCTGAGGGCTTCATGGTTTCCACCCCTTGGTGCAGGGTGCCCTCAGATAGCATCTTGCAAAAGCTGCTCAGCTTCTCACAGGACCTGGTTTGGCAAGCCATAGTGCATTCATACACCTTCTACGTGCCGGTGGACTTCATTCCTCTACGGGAGGATTTGCTGCCTCTATTCCACCCAAATGTTCGTCTCTTCATATCGCTGCACTCCCTGTCGCCGCTGGGGCTGCTACGTGTATTTCATTTTAAATTTTGCTAGTATGGGTTGTTTAAATATGTGTTTTTATAATTCCTCCTGTTTCTCTCTGTGGCCTTTTGTTTGGTGCATTCCTGTTAGCTGTGGGGGAGGCAAAGGCAGGCTCTTCCTCTCTTCAGTAGAACTGAAAGTGTGTGTGCGGGGGGTTCTGGATGAGAAAGCAAAAAGGTTTGAATGGAAGTTTACTTCTCAGTGAGTTTCTCTCTGAAACAGGATACATTTCTGCTGAAAGAGTTGTAATAAAATTGGCGTTTCTTCAAAAAATTGAATCATCTAAGACAACTCTCTTGGCAACAATAATGATATAATATCCAAAAGGTTAAGTGCTTTCAGTAGATACACTAGCAATTTTCTACCTTTATATTTACAGTAAATGTTTAAAATATACAAGGCTGCAGTTTTAAGATCTGTAAAACCATACTGGGGTTTTATTTTGTACAAGCCTTCATAGCTCAGGTGTATGAAGTAAAAAATGAATAAAGTATTCAGCAGCTGGAGAGTTGGTCTTGGTTTGCTTATTTTTTAAGCTAGGATTTCTTTACTGCTCAAAATTGTTTTCATTAATTTTGCCAACTAAATAATCCTGTTACTGGCTAAGCTTTGCTCCAGAAGGAAATACAATGTTTTCTGAAGATACTGGTGGTCAAATGACACAGACTGGGTTTGTGCTTCTGGTGTAGGTTATTCAAGCAAAATTTTTGAGGAAAAATCTTTACTGATTGCTATTTAGCAGTAGGAAAACAAAGGTTCAACAGATACTACAGCAACAATCACTGCTCTTTCACTGTGTACTTCATGCACAGAAGGGTGAACAGGTGCTGATGTTTTATGGAAAGCATTTGGGTCCTCTCCCATGTAGAATGCTCCTTTTGAGAGGGGATGGTATTTATTTTGTTTTCTAAAATTATGTGGTATGTGATCAGTGTAGCATAACGTAGATTTTATCCGAAAGTACATGGAAGTGTGTATTGACTCAGGCTTTGGCCAGTCTTCAAAACACAGGACTGGTGTGAGTGCTCAGGCAGTAGGTCATCTTCTCAATATATAGACTGAAACCAAAATTGTGTAAAACATGGATGAGATTCTAGGCACAGCCTGGATTTTTTTTCTTCCAAGGTTTTTAAAATCTGACTGTATTAGAAGGCTGAATCTGATTCAAGCAAATTGGTCCAGACAGGATTTCTGCTGGGCTGCAAGGAGAGGGGAGCATTGTGGGGCAGCTCAGATTACCCAGCATGGACACTGGGACACCTTAGTGGTTTGACACTTATATTTTGAGTTGAAAACTCTAAAACTCTGTTCCACAGATACAGGCTGTGATTTAATTTCTTATGCTGTGATTTTATGCCTTGTAAAAGATTTCCTGGCATAATATGGGTAGCTCAGGTTCGTGTGTGTTAATGCCACCAAGAAGGTCTTTCAAGCTCTCAGTGAGGACGAGGTTGATTTTTTTGGTCAATCCTTCTGCCAGTGACTGTGCTCTTGCTATTGTTCTGATGGCTCCCATTTATCTCCTTGTGATCCTGCAGGATGCAGGGGCCTCCTCTGACAGCCTGGGATGGTGGCCAGTCACATGCTGATAGCCATGCACACCTAGTGTCCTGCCTTTCATCACCTTAAATCTCTACTGCATCCCCATGGAATGGCTGTCCAGGTGGAGTGGAGGCAAAATTGACTTGCAGAAAAGCTCTGCATCACAAACCAGCACCATGGTGTGGTCCAGGCTCTGGGCAGTTGAGGTACTTGAAGCCTGACCTTGAAGAGTCCTCAGCACAGGGTGCTGATCCCTCAAACCTGCTTTGTGTGGGAGGGGCCAGATATATCAGTCATCCTTGCTGTCTGTCCCATGAATCAGAAGGAAGTGGGTGCAGACTGTTGAAGAAAGATGCATTGCTTCAGAGCACAACTGACACATGTATTGCTAGCGGGGAGACAAATGTTTGGTTAACAAATCACATATGCCAGATCCTCTGGTACCTCTGAGACAAGGTGCCTGGGTGAGTCTTTAACATAAATCTTTCTGGAATATTGGAATAAGCTGGAGAAAAAGAAATGCATCTGTCACTTGCATTAAATACAAGAATCCAAATAAAAATCTGTGACATCCAGCCTTCCTCCAAGGTTTGGTTACAAAACAGCAAAAGTTATCTGGCATCAAAATGTCACGGTGTGTTTGGAAGTAAGAAATTAGTGTGTCACTAATTGAGTCCTAACATCTCTAGAGCTTGAGGAGAGGATGGGCTTCTGGACATCAGCTATTTTAAGAGTTTTGACCTTTTCTAGGTCGCATGGTTCTGGAAGATGTGTGGAACAAGCACATCAGTTCTTGTCAGCACCATTCATTCACACTATTTATTGTGGGGTATTTCATTGTGTTATATATTTGCTTGTCTTGGAACTATCTATTTCAATCAATTTAGGAGGTTTGACAGAAAGAAGCTGCACATGCTCTGTGATCAGTCATGAATCAATTTTGAACAAGCAGACAGAGATTCCTAAAAATGCAGAGTGAAGGATCCTGCGGCTGGTTTGGTCTTTCACCAAAATACAGCCTTCTGGCAATTTCAGTGTTATACCTGATGAGAATCCAATGAGCTGTGATGTTGCAGATTTAATGTTTAACTTGAGGCTAACACCTAAACATAGATTCATCAGACAAACAACACCCAAGGCATTGGAACCTCACCCTCTCGAGCTCTCTCTTTGCAGTCCTTGGAAGGAACAATTCAGCTCTCCCTTGGGGATGCCAATATTTATTTATTGAGTTTGCTTGTTTTGGGTGGAGTCAAGCCAAACCTAGAGATCTCAACCAAGTGCAATGTCCCATTCTTCTGGACATTGGTGTCTTGTTGTAAGGGGCTATACAAACTGAAACTTTTACAATTTATGTGAGAGATGAAAGAGGCACACAGAGATTTTCTTAGCAGCTATGGGGAGGTTGTGGCTGGTACAACAAGATTTTGTGTGCAGTGGTATCTAAAATGTGCATTCTTCACTCCTCTCCTGATACAATTTAATTTTTCTCTTGTATAAGAGCATTCAAGCCTGAAAGTTATAGATTTTACAGAAAAGAGCCAGAAGGAAAAATCTGATTTCTTGTACAACACAGGTCAACATATTGCATCTGATTGCTCACAAGTAAAAAAACACAGCACTGTACCAGCTACTAGGAAGAAAATTAACTCTATCCCAGCCAAAACCAGAAAAAGGTATAGGTTTTAGTAAGGTTGTACCATTTCTTTAAAATCTTGATATTTAATTCTGAAAGCAATATTGAATTCATCCCTTCTGGAAGTAGGAGGATTGACTTTTTTTCATGAACTGCCTCTTGGATATATAAAATGCGAAGAAAGTTACAGTTCTCAGAGCTCTCTCAGACTAAACAGCCTCCAAAAGCAGGTTTCCATGCCCTTCAAGACATGTATTTTTGTTAAGGTGCCCGCTGGAAACAGCTGTGATATTTTCATCTTAAATGCATGGCCTGGAGTCACTATCACTGAATTCAGGCCCATGACATCACCCTGTTCAAAATAAGCTTCATTTCACCAGCTCATCTCCAGCCTGTCTCCCTGTGTCAGTACCAGGAGCAGAGTTTGTGCAGCAAGGCAGAAAGATCACTGGCACTACAGGTGAAATGTGTGTTTCATCCCCATAAATCATAGTATCAAAGTCTTCAGAGTACACCAAAGGAGTGGACAACATGAATGGAGACTGCATTACTGACAACTTCCAGAGAAGGCATTAAATAAGATGGCTTAAAAATATGTAGAGATGTATTATTATTGTACAAAATGAAATGTTGACGTTTATTTGAGATGCTATGATATTTCCATAGAAACACCAAAGTTTATCATGTACTGATGCGTGGAAACAGTGCAATATCTCCAGAAGTACCTGTCAGTGGAAGTTTATGTAATCAGCAGCTCATGACAGTGGTTGCAATTCTCTGGAATATTTTTGATCGTACAGCAGTCCAGGGTGACGTTGCTGCTCTTCAGCACCATCTGTTGACACTGTCTCTAATTATTTTAATTAGGAACAGAAATCATAAGGCAAAAGTGCAGCTTCCCCAGCACAGCCATATAATTCAGTAAATGCATGACCAAGGGGGTGATTGGAAATGGGATAAATGTAGCAGAAAAAGGCTGCACAAGAGTATGGTTGCTTGCCAGTAGAACAGAAAAAATTGGTTTTGCTTTTAACCAGTTGATTTTTTTAATAAACCAGATAACTCATCCATACACAGATCATTATAACAAAGTAGAGAGTGTTTTAAATTTTAGCCTGAAACTATTGGGTCACCTTTCCTTGTCAAAACCATGGCAAAATTCAAACTGACTGAGAAATCTTGCTCAGAGTAAAAAAGATGCCACCAATCTCAAACAAGCCAATGCTTCATGGTCTGATAATAATATATGTATATACATAATATCTGTGCCCTTGAAAAATCAATGAGTATTTAAAAACTTGCACAGGTACAGGATACAACTTGTTTTCTTGCTTTGCTGTATTGTTTGTGGAGAATTCCTTCAAGTCAATTGCAAGGAGACTGTGATGCTCCTTGAAGCTCAAATACCTTTGCAATTTGTCTCCCTCTGCCATCAGTGTAAGTGCCTATTGGACTTCCTTGGAGAAATTGCTTTCATTTAATAAAGTTTATACATTGCATGTGTTAAAAAAAGAAAACCTGCTGGGTAATCCTATCTCTTGCAACATCTCTAAATTGATTTGCTTCTTGAGAGCAAGAATGATTTGTAACTCACAACAAAGCTAAAGTAGCATGACTAAATTAAGAGGAGCATTCAGGCAGCTGGAATGCAATTACAGCATCAACGCACTTGCTGTGTTAATGTGATATTAAGGTTATGAATGTAGTGAAACAGGAACCAGTGTGCACAGAGATGTGCTTTCTTCCTTCCTTCCTATGGTGTTTGTCTGCTCATGCTGACATGGCAATGTCTGTGTCAGTTGAACAGGACCTGAGGACTGCCTGTGGGTTTTGTGTGTGCAGACGGGAGGTGCCACCTCAGCTCATGGGCAGCAACACACGCTGTGTTCTGTCAGAGAGATTTTGCTCTTATCCCACTTGTTTTCCTCAGTCTAAGGAAGGCAGGAAGTGAGTTGTTATTGAGAGCTGTTGCTCTCTTTGCACAGGAACACCAGGGGACAGGACAAGGTGCTGGGCACCTCTCGCCTTCCCCTAACTCTTCCAGGAGCTGCTGTGGGGCTTCCCCTGGGGCAGCAGGAAGGACCTGCAGGAGTGCAGGCCTTGGCTGGGATTCACTGCAGCTGCAGTGACTTTCTCAGGGTCTTGGTTTCCAGTGGAGCATCATTTGCCAAAGGTGAGTGTTCCTTGGTCTCTGCAAAGAACATTTACTGCAGCAATAGAGCTGCCATGGCCCCCCTGGCAGCATCAGTCTGTGCTCACAAGGACAGAGTGAAGGTGGTGGGTACCCAATCATTTTAACTGCAGTGAAACCTGGGCCCAGCCTCACTTTCTGAAGAAGGTCCTGAGAAACACCATGAAAACCTCACCTTTAACTTAATCCTTGCATTTGTTTACCCCCTTCCTGTTTTGCTTTATATTGATATATTTCTTAGTGTTTCTTGCTATGAAAACATTTCTCACCAGAAAGGAGAAACCAGTGGGAACAAAATAAATCCTCTGTCAGGCTGGCTGCCTCACACACAGACTGGCAGCAACAGCAGGTTTTCCTGAGAGATTGTGGATCATCATGGACCTTGCCTGGTGCTCAGGCTCTGGTCTCCTGGAGTGGTGTGGAGCTGTAAGCTGTGCTCACAGCTGGCAGCTGCCTCCCCTGACATGGTACTCAGCCCTCATCCTTCCTGAGCTCAGGGGAAATTTCTGAGATGCTGGTTATCATTTTGAGGGTTCCTTAGGTGCAGAGTCTGAAGAAGCATGAAGGGTGAGTCAGAGCCAACCAGCAGGATGGTCTCATCTCATGGAACTGAGGATGCATCTCACAGGCCCTGGCAGGCAATATAAGCTTCTGAGTCCCCCAGGAGAGTGCTGGGGGCTGCAGAGGGCTGTGGGAGCCCAGACCAGTGCAGCCTTATCCATGTTGTTCTCCTGGAGCAGCCCTTGGCTGGGTTTGGTCTCAGAGGCTGCTGACTTGGATGATCAGAACAGCAAGATCCAGGAGTCAGCAAGGAAACGAAGATATAAGAGACCCATTGACTGGCTCCCACACAGGTGGTGTGGCACAGCTTGTGTCCCTACACCCACACCTTCCTCCTTAAAGGCTGGGACTTCGTGGATCTGCCTTCCAGGATGACCAGCTGCTCTGTGCTGCTCTGTGCTTGTCTTCCCTGACTTTGCCTGGGGCAGTTCAGCTAATGCAGGCCACAATTTACCAGCCCTTACTTTATTTTCCATATTTCATCTAGTGATGATTCTGGCAGAAGTTAGCTGCACCTTTGGTTATCACAAGCAAAGTCAGTAGGGAAGGATCCAGTAATTCCTCCAGATCCTTATGTGCACCATGATCCTGTCGTGACACCATTTCAGGAGACTGAGCAAGGTTAAATGTGCGAGGCCTGCCTCACTCATGCTCCAGATTCCTTTTATAATGTCCTTTGCTACCCTCTGCTGTGTGATTTCTGCAACAAATCACTTGGATATCAGGAATCTGCACATATTTCACCCAGGAACAACCAGTGATGAGCATTAGTGCATATTTCATTAGTGCTGGTGTGATGACAATTTCTCAAATGTGAAGCCTGTGCACACGCCTGGGCCCTGCTTTCTTTCAACAAGGTCTATTTTTGTTAAAGGACAGCATGGGAATATTCAGAGTGGATGCTCTTCATCCCTTAATGCTGCTCTGCAAAGTCAGTATTTTCCACTGTGATGGGTTGCAATGTTTGGGATGAGGGAGAAATGA
This sequence comes from Cyanoderma ruficeps, assembly GCA_008694505.1. Taxonomy (NCBI): domain Eukaryota; kingdom Metazoa; phylum Chordata; class Aves; order Passeriformes; family Timaliidae; genus Cyanoderma; species Cyanoderma ruficeps. The sequence continues at coordinate 9,002,140 of VZDJ01000158.1, forward strand.
GTCACCCAGAGGAGTGAGGGAGATGCCTCAGAGGCTCCAGTAGCTACTACAACTGCTGCTAATAAAACATATAATGTTGTATCACACACCCATTTGTAGGGTTTTCTGTAGGTCTTTCCAAAGTAAGTTTGGGGTGTCTGCTCTCTTTTGTTTGCAATTCCTTCACAGATTTTTCATTCGTTTTTGAATGGCTGCTGGGAAAAAAGGTCCTGCGTTGAGGGAAAGAAATGATTTATCCAAGCATGAAAGACATTTCAAAAGATGAATGTCCCAACCCAGGTTGTTAACCTTAAGACTCCAACATGAGGTTTATGGTCTACTGAGAGCTAGTAACTTTTTTTGTAAAGAAAAGGACCTTTCATCTCAGTATTGAATGAAGAGAACTGAAGAACTGCTCCCTTTCTTTCTGCAGCAGAGTACTACTGTCTTTTAGCAGCGTTATCAGGTTGCTGGCAGAACTTGGAGTCAGGTTCATAATGAACTGAATTAAGACTGTTTTAAAGAAGACCGGCATTTTTCTTTTTAATTTGCTTGTAGTGCTAAGAAGTTTTCCACAGGGACTGCTTCAATTTGCCCCAGGTCATTTAACCACAATTCAGTTAGCAGAAGTGACGGATCAATTTCATTAAAATGATCCAATATTCAATTTTGATTATAATTTGGAGAAGCTGCATGTTGAGTTACTCATTACTGGGTTGACCTTTAGCCTCACAGAAGAACTTTTCTGAGCATTGCACCCTACATCCTCCAGACAATGCTGACAGGTTTGTGTCCATGAGGTACTGACCATGTATTGAAAACAAGACAGGCCCTAAAGTCAGTGCAGGACAGTTGCTGAGCTGTGACGAAATCTTTCACACTCTTCCCTCAAAGCAGGGAAGAGAAAGCAGATGACAACTGCCAATCTAATTTCTCACAGGAAGGAATTGTCACATTCCTATTTTAATTAACTAAAGCTGGCTAAAAAAACCACCAATACATCGGTCTTCCCTTTCTGCCATCAGCCACAGCAAGGTCAGTCTTGCCCCACAATGGACATGTCCCTAGCAGAGGCTGCTGGCAGCATGGTCTGGCAGGGGGCATGAGGTCCTGAATGTCCCTGTGGACCCAGGAGGGAGGGTCATGGGCATGGTGCCTGCCTGGGTCTCCCTGCCTTCCCCCTCTGCTGCTGAAGGCTGCACAGACATGTGGACACCGAGGTGTGTTGGGCCGTTGTGAGTGACCCAAGCCAGAGCTCTGGCAGGCAGCCTTGGGGATGTGCCCCACAGAGGCACACCTGAGGTGTGCCAGCATCCCAGCCCCAGCACAGTGCTGTGGAACACCTGACCATGCTGTGTCTGAGATGTGGGTCTGCCTCCTCCAGGGATGCAAAGCTGGCTAAAGACCCTTTTCATTATGAAGGACACACTTTCTCCTGTGCTCTGGTGTCCTGGTGCTTGCCATGAGGGCCCTGCTGCCCACAAAGCCTTGCAACTGCATTTGCAGCCACATTCATGGGGTTCCAGTTCTGCCCAGTCCCTGGCAGCCTTTGATCCAGCACAGCATCAAGATGTAGTGGACTTGTGTCCTTCTGGGACTACTTCCCATTCAATTAAGCTTCTGTGTGCTGTGATCTCTACCTCAGTAGTAAGCTGATCCTCTGGCAGGGTATTCGATCAGAAATTAATTAGTGGGAGCAAAATGTTGTCAATACATACACTGTTAAGTTTTTATTCTAATAACCTAGCTAATCATTTTGCTTCTTCAAGCAAAGAAAAATAGTGTGAATTCCAGCACTTTGATCAGGCAGTGACATTTTGATGCTAAATTGCCAAGATAAGAATCCAGGCCAATAGTGTTATACAAAAGCAATTTGAAAGGCTTTTCGTAGTTTTTAAAGAGCCCTTTCTGGAAGATGGACCAGACGCTCAGAAAAATATCTGTGCCTCAACATGATACCAAAAAATATCGGTGCTATATGGTGTGGGGAGGAAGTAGTTGTGTCTGGATTGAACTGCAAAATACTCAAGACTTTAACTATTTTCCTTAGGCTACGTTTGTGGGTGGAGGTTTTTGGGAATCTCAGCGATGCAGATGAGGCTGCATTAGAACGCCCCCTCTGGTACCACTGCTTCTTGCTCTCCTATTCCTGTTCAGCCGAAGCAGAACAACATTTCATTTTTTTCTTATTATTATTTTCATTCATATTCCTCAAAAATGTACGGGGACTTTATCTACTTGGTACAGATCTTCACCATCTGCCAGTGACACTCAATATTCTCATTTTGTTTTGAAGTGGCCTAATTGATTAGAGATCGTGTTGCAAAGACAGATCTGCAGGCAGGCTGCAGGAGTCAACAGAAGCAGCACCTTCTAACTGGCACAGACAGAGCACCTCCCTACAAGGAAATAATGAGTGTGACCATTTACATTGGAATTTACACGAACAACCCATTTAACATAAATACCAGAGCAGATGGGCTCCAGCATTCCAATGCCTTGCATCCATGAGCAGCATGGGAATCCCAGCTCAGCGGATAACAGCACTAGCAGCTCCCTGTCTTCTGTAGAACAGGTCAGCAGTGCTCATCTGCAGGTTTACTGCACTAACAGGAGATGATTTAATGTTGGCATTTTGAAACTGTTTGTTTTACTGTCGGAGCACAAAGGCAAGGATGTGGAGTTGGGGTGAGGTGGGGCACTTCTCCATATCTGGGACTCTACTTACAAGCTGGTGGAATATTTTTTTGATTCTGAGCTTAGTTTTCCCTCTTTTCTTTCATGTAAACCTTTTTATTTTGACAAGAAATCACTACGGCAATCCACTGGGACACGTCCCCTTAATGGGCTGTCATCATCACCAGAGTGCACAGAAACATTAGCTGTGGATCAGCTTGGGGCTGTTAGAAGAGGGCATGTGGCTTGCAGCAAAAATTGCTCGTGGCCAAGTGGGATCATTCTTAGCAGAGTGAGCTTAGACAGGGATTTTTTATAAATCTGGCACCAGAGTTGTGGCATTTGTTTCCTCTGCTTGGTGGAAGTTGAGACTGGAATACTCCAGGCTTCTCTATGCAACCCTTCATCAGCTGATTAGAAACCTCAAATATTTCTGAACAGAAAAATAATTGGAAAATCTCTGTCACATTTCTCCAAGTTCAAAAATACAGTTCTGATAATCTGCAACATCGTAGTAGGCTCCAGAAACTGGGATCGTACTCATCTGTTAGATACCATCTGCCTTGAAATCCATAAGCTCTTTCTAAATAGAGGGGAACTACAAGGAAAAGTGATGTACTGCAGTCTCATACCTGATTTCTCAGCACTGGAGTGCCTTGAATAACCACTTTTGGTGCTAGTTAGTTTGGAAATAATGTCAATTACTGCTCCAGACAATTTCTGTTTAGCCTAGCATATTTCTGGTGGTGGCCTTATGCAGTGAAACTTCTGTGTTTTGTACGTGGCTGACAGTAGCTGGTTAAACACCAAATAGATTTATTTGCAGTGACTTTACTGAGCTCTGTTTTGATTTTTAGATCCTCCTCCTTAAGAGTGCTGCCTTGCAGACAGCACACTTCAGTTTTAAGTCCCTGTCTGGAGAAAGACTTTCAACTGCAAAGGTGTTCTAATATTTTCAAAGCTTTTGTTTTCATCACAAAGATCTATACTCGCCTACAGTCAACACCTTTGAAACCCCATAAGCAAAACAGAAGCCATCAACAAGCTGCATTAATAGTTTAGAAAGGTATTTAATTATTTATGATGAAGCTTCAGCATATTCTTCATATAAAACTTCAGTGTAAAGGAGTTGTCTTCAGATACACTTCTCTCTGTTCACTACTGTACCACTGGGAACAGTTTATAGGGTTTTTATTTATCAGGGAACATCAGCAACATTTAGTTAACTTGGAAGAAGTATATTTGAGGGATTTTGCATACAGGGGTGTTGGCTGCTGTTTGGGTAGGCAGGAGTCAGCACAGGCTTATTTGGTTTCTGCCTGCAATACTGTCACAGAGGCAGTGCATGGAGTACAGGTAACTTAGAAAGCATGGAAATAAGGTATTTTATTACAGGTTCTCAAATAACACAATGAAACTGCCATGGTGTGAGCAGCTGTACTGATAGCTGAGACCCCAAGAGCTGAGCCAGGAGACAGTCTGTCACAACTTGGTAATCGGCTGTGGATAGTAATTTGATCTTCCAAACCCAAGTTTTCCAGGTATTATAGCAGCTTCAGTGATAGATTTCCCGTGATGTCTCGGAATGATATTCAGAATATTGCAGCTGTAAGCCCTTTTCTGTTTCTGCTAGGAGTCTTCTGTATTTTAGCTTTCAGAATGAATAATAAATAATAAATTTCAGAATTTACACAATTTTACACAATTTTGCTTTTGAGTTTCTAAAAAAAAAAAATTCCAGTAGCTGCCAAGTATCACATGAAGAGAACAGAAAAAGACACTACAATGATTTCCATGGACCTTAGAAGTATTCCATGTAACAGATTATTGAGGAATACCTATGCTTCAGCTGCCAAAACATAGTGTCTCTGGATCTGATTCCACTCCAGGAGCTGGCAGACTAGAAGAAGTCTGCCACCAGAAATTATAGTCAGCACCATCCTATTATTCTCTTTTCCTGAGAACAAGCAGCCTAGATTCTTCAAAACAAAAATGTCATTTCATGTAGTTTTCTCTTGTCATATGTGACTGTATCCATAAATGAAGTTGCTGCCTTGCACATGGTCTGTCTTCAAAGCAAACAATAAAATTGTGCCTTCCCTCCTGCAGTTCATCTGAGATGCTCAAATAACCTTGCACCTCAGCTTCTGTCAGCCCCAAATACTGCCATCAGTGTTACTCACAAACAGCAGAAATCAAAATGTCTGAAACTGCTGGATTCTAACTCTGTCCTCATTACAAGCTGGTCTCTACTTTTTGTACTCGGTGCCTATGCAAATGTTTGTTACGGGATTTTTCCCTCACTCGCTGCAAGACTGATCACGTTCACTTCCTGCCCAGTGGTTTCTCGGCTGTGAGTCGTATCCCACTGCACATCAATCACCTCAGCGGCCAAACATTCCTAAGGAAAACTACTCAGCCTGGATTTTCCACTCTATATCTCATTACTTAATGGGCAAAAGTGAAGGAGCATCCAGTACCATCAGAATTCAGGACTGGTGAGAGCTGCCAACTGGATAATCTAAGTCAGTAAGGGGTCCATAGGTGCCATAGGAGTTCCTGTTACAAAAAGTCACACCAACAGCTTCAGCCAGGGCATTGATCAGGACACTAAAGTGAGCAGAGCTTATGGTTCACCACATTAAAATCTACTCCTCTGCTCCTTTTGCCATATACCATTCCTAGCTGGTTGGGACATAAGCTCCACGTCTCCTGATTAAACTTCACAGTGTACTGAGGCAAATCATTATTGTTGTTCTTAATGGAAAACTTCTTCCAATAAAAACACCTGCACAAACAGATCTTACCAAGCACGGACTTGTTACCAAAATTAAAGGCCTACAGTCCAACCCCATAAATTAATCCAAAATACAGTCTCATGCAAGCATGCCCTCCTCTGCACCCCGTCATAGCATTCTCTCCTTCTTCCCCTTAACAGATATACACATTGCTACGCACATTTTAGTGATGGCTTAACCTTAATTTTCTGCATGGATTTCCCATACCTTACACCATTTGGACCTGATGGAACTGTACATTCACTTTGAGGAGTAAACCCATTGGACTACAAGGCCCTAGAGAAGTGACCACTGGTCATCCTGAGTTGATTTGATGTGTTCCAGTTAATCCTAGCAACAGAACAATAATGGCTATCTACAATTTGTCTTCTACATGCTATTTCCTCATTTCTTCCTCTCTTAAAAAACTCAACAAACAAAACCAAAATGAAGGCACAGGGAGAATACTAGAAAAGAGATTTGCCTCTGCCCTGCCACCTGGGCTGTGAGTATTTTTGGCTGCCAATTATTTATGTGAGTGTTGAAACTTGTCCTTGTTTTACTGCATTGAAGTTGGGCTGGAGTACACCAGCTCTCATTGATGTTCCTGTGCTAAAGCTTTTCTCCAGTTTTCAATTCCCCATTAGTGTTCTTACGTGGTACCCAGCTCTGATTACATGCTTTTTTTCTTTTTAGTGAGTCTCAGACAATTAATTCTCTACAACTCACAGACATCCAACTTTCACACTGCCAAGAGACCCCACCTAAAGTACTGTGTCATCCTCTGAGGCCCCCAGCACAAGGCAGACATGGACCTGATGAAAAGAGGCCAGAGGAGGGCCACAAAGACATTCATAGGGCTGGAACACCTCTGGCATGGAAAAAGGCTGAGGGACTTGGGATTTTTCAGTTTAGGGAAAAGCAGGCTCTGGGCAGATCTTTTTGTAGCCTTTCAACACAAAAAGAAGGAGAGAAATTTTTACCAAGGATTGTAGTGACAGGCCAAGGGGCAATGGTTTAAAATGAAAAGATGGTAGATTTAGATTAGATATAAGGAGGAAAATTTTCCAAGTATTGTGATGGAACACTGGACCAGGCTGTCCAGAAGACTCATCCCTGCTCATCCCTGAATATGTCCAAAATGAAGCCAAATGGGACTTCAAGTAGCCTCTTTTTGCAGCCCTTCTGCTTCAAATACATATGAAATTAGGCCCCAAATACAGCTCAGGTTCAGAATAATTACCTCCTCTCAGCACTGTTTAAAAATGAGCTCACTAGCAAGAACACGTGCTTACACTGATGGGTTTTAATTAGGGATATTTACATCTGTCTCTAAGAGTCATCTGTTCATCCTGCTCAGAATCTGTTTGAGTTGAAGAATCAACCTTTGTCGGAAGGTCATCTCCCTGTAATGTAGGAAGCTAAGCAAGCAAGCAAGAAGAGAAACAGTTGGAAAACAAATCCTCACCGGAACTGCAGCATCACACTGCCTTCAAGCAGAGAGCATGAAGAAATGTGACTACTGCCAAGAGTAGTATAAGAAAACAATATACATAGGATTAAAAACAATTCTAGAAATTGTACATATAGCAAGGGCACTGTCCAGGGTGAGCATTAACATCAGAAAATCTCTAAAAAGGGTCAGAAAAAAAGGTATGATCAAAGGAAGAGCAACAGAAAAAAACCAAGAAAATTTCCAAATGGAGGGAGTACAAGCAAACAGAGTGAGATGAAACAACAGACAGTGAAAACAATAAAAATTAACAAAAATGACACAAGTTCAAATCCAGAAATAACAGAAGAAGTGTAAAAAAATAAAGGAGAAAAACCTTCAGAAAAGGAATTTTAATAATAAAACAGAAAATATTTTGAAACCAAGTGAAAACAATAAGACTAACCGGGGTGACAAAAAGTACAGGGAAAGGCACCGAAGCTCGCCCAAAGACTGCTTAGAGAAATTCAAGGATTTCCTTCCCTTTCCTGAAACGAAGGTTTTCCTTCCAGGAAAGGGAATGAAATCTTGAAATCAGAGAACCAAGTCTCCCAAAGGCTCAGGAAAGGAGATATGACCAAAAACATTGCCAGTGAAAAAAACCTGAGAAAACCTGGACATGCACCGATTCCAACCCGAGCGAAGGAGATGAAATGAGGGGCTGCGCAAAGGCCCAGCCTTGCCAAAATGACTCCAATTCAAGTCCTGCAATCAGGGAAGAAGTGGAAATATATGGACAGGGGAAGAATCTGAAACAATGAAATGTCAAAAAAAATTAACAACAAAAAAAGGAGAAATTCTGAAAGATGGGGAAAAGCATAAAAGTGACTGGGATGACAAGAAGTGCAGGGAAAGGCACCAAAGGCCCAGCCTTGCCAAAATGATTCCAATTCAAGCCCTGCAATCAGGGAAGAAGTGGAAATAAAGAAACCCGGGAAGAAGCTGAAACAATGAAATTTCAAAAACAACAACAACAAAAAAGAAAAACCGTGAAAACCATTGAAGTGACTGGGATGACAAGAAGTGCAGGGAAAGACCCAGGAGCTTGCCCAAAGGATCCTCATTGAAATCGCAAGATTTCGTTCCCTTTCCTGACAGGAAATCCTTCCTTTCAGGCGTAGTGGGTTGGAAACAAAACACATGAGCGGCTCCAATTCTAAAATATAATTTGATATGAAGAATGAAGAAAAAAGTAGAATAAAATATATGCAATAATACAAAAGACCATTGACAGAGTCAGAATAGAACCTGTGCTGTGTGATGGAAGTAGTCCAGATGAGGTGGTCTTTGTGAAGCAGTGATTCCATGGAAAGGTCTGCTAGCTCAGGTTCTTTAGGAATCCAGTGGGTAAGGGCTCCTTGTACTGTCCCCAGATCCCTGATTATATCCAGATGAGAATGCTTGGTTCCTCGTCCTGGGCGGAGCAGCTCACAATGGGATGATGAGTCTTACAGGGGTCCTTATTTGCTCATTAGTGAGAGATCCCTCCCAGAGGCAGGTATCTATGAGTCATAACGTAAGGCATCTGATCCGCCCTTAACAGAAGATGGCCCAGGGGTTGGGGGCCCGGGAAAAGACTGCTCCAATAATAGGATACAACAGTTCATGAAGATGGTTATGTTTGCACATCCTATACTACAACCCAGGACATCAGGTAAGAGAAGGAAATCTTGAAATCAGAGAACCAAGTCTCCCAAAGGCTCAGGAGAGCAGATATGACCAAAAACATTGCCAGTGAAAAAATCCTGAGAAAATCTGGAAATGCACTGATTCCAACCAGAGGGAATAAGATGAAAAGAGGGGCTGTGCAATTCAACTCCTGCAAAAAACCTTCCTTTCAGGCAATGGAACGAAGTCTTGCAATTTTAATGAGGATTCTTTGGGCAAGCTCCTGTGCCTTTCCCTGCACTTCTTGTCATCCCAGTCACTTTTATGCTTTTCCCCGTCTTTCAAAATTTCCCCCCCCTTTTTTTTTTTGTTTTTGTTTTTGAAATTTCATTGTTTCTGATTCTTCCCCTTTCCATATATTTCTACCTCTTCTCTGATTGCAGGACTTGAATTGGAGTCATTTTGGCAAGGCTGGGCCTTTGCACAGCCCCTCATTTCATCTCATTTCCTCTGGTTGGAATCAGTGCATTTCCAGATTTTCTCAGGTTTTTTTCACTGGCAACATTTTTGCCTCCTTTCCTGAGCCTTTGGGAGACTTGGTTCTCTGATTTCAAGATGTCATTCCTTTTCTTGAAAGGAAAACTTTTGGAAATGTTTCTGGATTTAGAAACAGCTTTAAGGGTTTTGTTCCTCAACAATCTTAAAGGGCTGGGACTTAGAAATGGATTAGGAATACTAATATCTAAATATCATTATCTAAAAGTTAATTTATCTAGGCAGACAAGAATGTAATTTCCTTCCTGATGTCCATTGAAGGGCCCTTTAATGTGCAACATTGATTTTATGTTGTAGCATCAATTATTCGAACATTTTAATTTGCTCTCCCAGAACAGGTGTCTCTGTGTCACTCTCCTCTGCATATTTGCCTTTCTTGGGGAAGCTGGTGATCTCATGAGAGTCATGGACACAGAGTTTGTGTTTCTGTCCTTGGCTTGTCTCAGGTTTAAATTAAACATGTGTGCTATGAGGTGAGGGCACATGAGGAATATGGGCTGAAATGGTAAAACAGATTTGCCGGCAATAAAGCAGGTTTCTCAGAAGCACTCCTCTCACCACCAGCATCTCTCCTGTTACATTTGGATACTCTTACCCTGCCTTTCCATGTAAATTTTTTCCCTTTGCAAAAGGATCTTAACATTTCCTGCCTTTATAGCATTGCATCCAAATGTATAATTCCAGAGACTATCAGTGAACTTTCACAAACCCTCAGATTTACCAAACCAGAAGATGTTAAATGCTCACTGATGTATCAAAAGACCATTGCTAAACATGGAGGTTGAATATTGCCTTCCTGAGTTCCAAGGTGGTGCCTGCTCCCACAGGGATATGGGAGCCCTGGGGTGTGCTCCACCTTCTGCAGAGATGTCCAGATGTGTTGCCCCTTGATGGATCTTGGGTCACTGTATGAAGTGGATGGCAGTCTGAGTCCTGTCCTCAAGGAAAACATCATAAACAGCAGGATACTTAGGCTAAGAGCGCAGATTTACAGGAAGATTTTTTGCACATTTTGTTCCCTTTCCTGAAAGGAAAAGCTAGAAGATCCATGGGTTGAGATGAAGACAGTTTAATAGGTAAAGCAAAAGCTGTGCATACAAGCAAAGCAGAAAAAAAATGAATTAATTCACTTTTTCCCATAGGCAAGCAGGTGCTCAGCCATCTCTAGGACAGTAGGGCTCCATCACACATAATGGAGACTTGGAAAGCCAAACACCATCAATCCAAATGTCCTCCCATCCTTACTCTCTCCCCAGCTTTATCTGTGAGCATGACACCTCATGGTATGGAATATCCTTTGGGTCAGTTGGAATGAACTGTCCCAGCTGTGTCCCCTCCTGACTCCTTGTGCACCCCCAGCCACTTCTCTGATGGAGTGGGGTGAGAAGCAGAAAAAGCCTTGACCCTGTGTGAGCACTGCTCAGCAGTGACTAAAACGTCCCTGTGTTATCAATACTTTTTCCAGCACATGTCCAAAACGCAGCCTCATACAAATCTTGAAATCAGAGAACAAAGTCCATCATCAAGTCTGCCTGCCAGGACTTCTCATGTGGTGGCCAAGCAGCTAAGCTTATCCTTTGCTACAAAGGCAATATTTCAGGTCTTATTTTTATTTTAAGTTTTTATTCAATTTTAAATATCATTATTATAACATGACATCCTCTGTGTTGTTTTGTGAGATGTCTGTTGGGAGATTTTCATGGCAGTCGCTTGATTAACATTTTGTCATGGTTTAACCCCAGCTGGTAACTGAGCTCCACACAAAGAATTTGAAGAGTAAAAGCACATTTATTGGTACAGCCAGTGGATGGGAAAAGAAAAAGTTAGAAATAAAGGATTATGTAGTCTTATACAGTAGCAGAACTAGAGGGAGTGTATTTCATAGCTTCTGCTGGGAGTTCAACTTTTCTTTGACTACTGCTAGCCTATACCTGCTGGGCATCACTTTTATCTCTGACTCAAAGGACACTTCTGAAGAAATTTCCTTCCCTGGAAGTTTTCAAACTTGAAAATATCTCATAAACTAAGGCATTTCAAAGAGGAAAAAGAGACTCTGTACCTACTTGCAAGAATGTTATCATGCTACCTCTAAAACACTGTTTTCCCCTCTGTACATGAAACAAAAATGTGCTGAAAAAAAGAGAAGAAAATAAGTCCAGGTACCCAGTCAATGCGCTTGGAAAACAAGGCTGCATTTGGAGACAGGTTTATTTAGCACTAATCCTGTGATGCTTTTATTCACCTTGGGAGCTTTTAGACCTGTGGGTTCTGAAGATCTGAGATGAGGGTCTAGTTTTTTACTAAAAGTAAATTTCTTGCCCTTGTGCTTGCAGAAGAAATATGATCCAAAGGCATAATAAGAGACTAAATCAAGAGAACACCTTTGCTATTTAAAGAAAATTTTGTTTGGGCTTGGGGGAATGTGGGTCATGATACTAAAATATCTGGCAGTAGTAACCCAACTCTGTTTCTCCACTTAAAACTTCCACAGGCTCTTCAAAAAGTAATCATGGCAGTGACAGCACTCAGGGACCTGACTCTTCCCTGTTTGTGCAAGAATTCACAGGAATGACACACCTTTGAGCTTTGGTGTCCTGAAACAAGAACAAGAGGAAGAAGAAATTCAAGCTCCTCACCCAATTGTGCATTGATTAACTGGCTTGGATCCCTTTTCCAAGAAAAATCCTGCAAGAGCAGAGACCTGGACTGATGATCTGAAAATTGTAATCATGTTTCAAATCAAAATCCAGCTCTTCTAGCAACATGTCTATTGTGTAGTCAAGAAACTGGAAGTTTCTCACATTTTTTCAGCTCAGGAAAGATGGAAGCACAATAATTTGCTGTTTTGCAGGTATCTTATTTTCATTCTACATGAAATTTGTACCATTGAAATTCCTACTGCAGAAGAGGTCACTAAAGTATCATATTGAGGCATGGTGAGACACAAGCTTCTTGAGCAGGCTTTTGTTTCTCATATGAAAATCTCATATGGAGAATGGGGATGTTATGCAAGTCTTTCCTTTAGGTAGACCATGGGAGCTCTTGGACATTTGTCTCACGTGGCAGATTGCCTATCACTGTTCTAGGCAAATGAGATGCTTCAGAACAGCACTCCCTGTCATCAATGTATTCCCAAATAAAAATTGTCTTTCCCATGTGGACAAGGACGAGGAAGGTCAGCTGTCTTTCTGTTCACTGTGCACCTCGTGCACACACATGGCAATCCTTTGGCATGTGGAAATTGCTCCAAAGGCCCTTAGCACCTAAGAGACAAGTTCTTAGACCAGCACCACTACTATAAACTCACTACATGTCCATGCACATCCCTTTGATTCCTGGGGCTCTTATTTGTCATCTTGTTGTGAGAGAGAGCCTGATTAAATTAAAACCAGGGAAGAGCATTAGCACAACTTCAGCACTCCTGCAAGAAGCTGCTGCCACTCTCAATATCATCAAGCTCTGGCAGAGGAGGGGCTGTGGGTCTGTGGCTCAGCTGAGTGGCTGCACAACACAGTGCAGATTTTGAGGCTGTAAATGAGTTTTAATCGACATTGGCAATTGCATGCATCCATGTCTTTTCTGCAGAAAGTCCTGCAGAAACAAGAGCCATTAGTCTGGTTAAAAACAAAGCTGTAGAGCAGGCAAAATGGGGTCCAAGAAAGTAAGCATGCTTTTCCATTAACATAATTGACATATGTAGTTCTGTGAAGCATTTTCTTCATTTCCGATGTTATTTTCATTCACTGAGATCCGTGTTACTTGCTAATTAAAAAAGAAAAAAGAAGAAACAGAGCAAGAGTTTTCATTTTAAAGGCTTCATCTGCCCTTTTAAAGTAAAAAGCTCAAAGCAAAGCACAAGTTGGTAGCTTAGATTCAGACCTCAGTGCAGATTTCCTTCCTATCCAAGACATTTGCTAGCTCAGGGATCACTGTGACTGTAGAGGGGACACAGGGGGTATGCAGCCTGTGAGGTAATTCTCTGGTTACCATGCTATGAAATGCCTATCAAAGCTTAATGTCCACATTTTCCATACTGAATGCCCCCTTGGATAGGCAGTGGAACATTATTGCATATGGGCAAAGTGATGAGGATAGTGAGACAATGGAACTGGTTCCTGAGAGAAGTTATGGATGCCCCATCATAGGGAGAATTCAAAGTCACATTGGACTAGGCTTTGAGCAACCTGATCTAGTGAAAGATGTACCTGCCTGTGGTCAGGGGCTGGACTAGATCTTTAAAGGTTTCCTACAATCCAAATCATTCTATGATTATATGACAAAGTGATGAGTTTGGACCCCACGGTCAAGGTTGTTTCTGAATTCTCTGATTGAAAAACCTCAATAAGAAGGAAAGGTGTGGTAGCTGCTGCATATTTGTGAGAGAAAGAGGGAAAGCATCAGGGTTCAGCTCCGTAGGCAACCAGGGAACTGCTTTCTGTGAAACTACGAGAAAAAAAGAAACAAAGCATGAAATTGGGTGGAAGGAGTCAAGGTCAGAGATCATGTATGTTCCTGGTGGTCTCTTACTGTATACTCAGGGAAAAAAATGCTTTACATACTTGGAAAATAACATACCTCTTAGCTTTTCTTCCTAGGGGAAACACTTTGCAATTTTGTTCAATTTCTTGGGTCAAAAGAAGCAACTGCCCACACCAAGATACGGTCCACAGCCCCGGTTTCCTTGTCTATCACAGCAGTAGGGTGGTGATTGCTCTGGTGCTGCTTCCTGGCTGTTCTGAAGATGAGGAGTGAGTAAATGAAGCCAAACAAAACCAACATGGAGAATATTATCATCAGTACATCGCAAATCAGTCACACAATGTTGTAGGTATTTGAGTGCAGAAGTTTTCTTTGCTGGGTTATTTCAATTAAGCACATTATATTTGATCGTGTCAGTAGAAAAGATTTTTCCTCCGGTAACATTTTTAGATTACTTGTTCTTCCTCATGCAGTTATTTGCAATAGGTGCAAGGAAAACCTATATGTTTGGCTATCTCTTTTTATACTGTTGAGTATAGACATAATTTCTTTAAGACAGGGATATTATTATTTAACTGCTTGGTGCATCCTGGGTGAGGTCTGATCTTGAAACACTACCATGGTAATAAAACATGATGATAACAGTGTCTTTGGGAGGGCACTTACTGAAATTACTTTTTAGATGTTGTCAAGCACTTTTATTTACCAAATAGGTAATAGACTATAAATTAGAGGCAGTAATTAAAATTTTGAACTTATCTAAATGTAATTTCCAAGGAGATAAGGATATTCCTGTTCATAAAATCTACAGTGCTCAGTAGGAAAGATGACAATTGTGTGATTCAAGTGATCTATGATACTCTAAAGCAGCAAATTACAAAGCTGTGGCAGTTAGTAACAGCTATCAGGTGACAAAGAAAGATGGATCAAAACATGTTTCTACAAAACATGTTCATTATGAATGACAAGTATTAATAAAAACCACTGATTTAAATGCAAATAAGCATTAAATGTTTATTAGATGTTTATTAATGTGATCATTAATAAACATCATATTCCACTGAGAAGCCCTTCATATTTTAAATATAGTCTGTCTTTCTTGCCATTCTCTCGAAGGCTGAGAGTGTGTAGGTCTTAAATCTTCTATGTTTTGACCTCTCAGTTAGGATCAGGTTTTGGCCATGCCCTGCCACGGCATGCCCTTGGCCAGCCATAGTCTTCACAAACAGCAGCTGAAACAAGGGGGGAAAAAAGGTGGTGTAGACTCATCCTCCAGCTCCTGCCTTCAGGAGATCTGAGCATGGAGTTGGATAAATCCTATCCTCAGTCTCTGAAGGTATAGGAAATGGAGAGGCTGGCTCTAACTTTCTGTTAGGCACTTAGTGTAAATGGTTAAATTTACATGGTAGAGTAGTGGTTTGGGTGGCTGGAAAGGAAAGGGTTTGGTGTGCATCTCAGGGACTGCAGAGGAGAAGATGCCTCACAGCCACACTCCATGGTGGAAAGCTGCCCAACAGTCATCAAAACAAGATTTAATTAGCTGGGGGCCCAGGCTCACCCCAGTGAATGTCCTGCTTGGTCCTCTGCCTGAAAAGGGGAAAATAGTATCTCACAGGCAAACCCATGGGAAGCGGTGATGCTGTGGCTGGGGACAGAGGGAGTCCTGGCATAGGGACAGCAGGGGAAGAGGATCTGGCCAGGCTGTGCAGGGAGGATAGGTCTTCTCTCCCACATGGGGCCACCCAGGGCATGACAGTCACCTTTTCATTCACCCAGTGTGGCCCTCACTACTCGCCTTGGCACTGGGGTCTCTGGGCTCTGGTCTAGAGCACCACAAGGCATCTTTCTCAGGCTGGGAGTGTGGATGTCCATCAACAAACACCTACATGGGGCCTCCTCTACGATTTCCCTTGCACCAGTCCCCACTGCTCCCTGGGCAAGGAACCATTTGTGTCTCCAACTGCAGCACTGAAGCACGTACGTTGTCCCCAAGACGTGTCCCTCAGTGGGGAGGAATGTGCAGTGTAATTAGCACTCAGCATCCCAGAAAGCACCAAAGGTGGGTCCTGACAGTGGCTCTGGTCACTGCTGCTGTGACCCTGGGGGAGCTGTGGCCTGCTCCTGCTGCAGCCCTTATGCCTGGCCTGGCCTTGCTGGGGCTGGTGGCCCTGCCTCAAATGCTGCAGCTCTGCACCACTGCATGGGCTGCCTGTGCCTTGTGAGCCCAATGATAAATCTGCCCTGGGATTAGTCTCCAGTGGACTTGGCTGCTGCCATTCCTGCTCAGCTCCCCATGCAGAGCTGGCCCTGTGGTGTTCAGGGAGAGTTGAGGTGCCCGTGGGGAGGGCACACTGGGGATGGGAAACTTGGCAAGAGCCCCCCAGCCTGGGTGCTACAGCTATGGCACAACCAGGGCAGCACTGCAGCCTGCCTGGCACAGCAGGGCACAGAGCCAGGGACATGCCTGCTGCTGCTTTTTGGCCTCCCTCAGACTCCCTGGGAAATACACCCGGGGATTTGCATGGACTTCACCACCCTTCAGTGAAGAGGGAGTGGAGGTTCCTTCTTTGCTTTCTTTAAAATAAAAATTCAAGCCTTATTCCATATCCTCTCTGCCTTCCTCACAAGTTCCAATACTTGCAATTAATTATTTTTCAGTTTCATTTCTGTAAAACACAAATGTTTCTCAGGGAGAGAATTCTGACAGCTCTTACCTAGGGGGTGCTCTATAATCCTAAAAGTAGGAAAAAAATTAAAATTAGAAATAAAAGGAGAAGAAAAATCAAAGATATTTGGCTGTCACCAGAAACCCATGAGTGTATTTGATCTTGGGGGAAAAAAATATGTTAAAATGAAGTGGAAAACCTAGAATAGGATAATGGGAAGACAGGTGTGAAATTAGGGCCGGGTGCAGGCTGCAGTGAACCAGGGACAGCAGAGTCCTGAGCACCACAAAGAGGTGGGCTGAGTGCTGCTGAGAGCTGCTGCAGGGACAGGGAGGGCGACTTCTTGCAAGGCTCATTTTAGGTCACAAATACTTTGAAATTAGTATTTTTTTCCCGCATCAATAGGTGAAACCCAAAGAAGGTAAAAGGCATCTTGTCGATCTCCTTAAGTGGAAAACACCCTTTCAAGTATGTTTGATAGTGATCTGAGACACAGCTGCCAGTCTTGGCAGGCAGCAGCAGCCCAAACACGCTATTCTTAGACCTGGAAAGTGTAAGTAGGTCAAGTTACAATTGGTTCTTATAAACACCATCTCCACTAAAATCAGAAATCAATATGAGGTCAGAAATTTGGAGTATGTTGAATCAGCAAGATAAAACAGACGGGGTTGGTTAGGCCATGGTGCTAATAACACCAAGGAAGGGGGTTCAAATCCCCTATGGGCCTTTCACTTCAGAGCTGAACTTGATGGCCCTTCTGGGTCCCTTCCTGCTTAGATTATTCTGTGATTCTATGGGTTCATTTAGCCTCCAAATACCTGTATTTTTTGTTCACCCCCCCATTTTTACCAAATGTGGTTTTGCTCCATATGCTATCGGTAGTTGGAGACTTCTCCCTGGTTGAGGAGGTCCCATGAAGCCTCAGAAAGTGTGGCAGATACAAGACAGCAGTACAGTTGAGGGATGCTTTTTATTTGCAGATCTTGAGGTAAAGCTAAATAGTTAATGAGATTAAAAAAAGTAGTTGCAACTTGTCAAATGCTCTCCCCTGTCTGTGCTCTTGCCTATCTTTCTTCCTGGGATGGAAACATTTAGACATGGAAGGAGTCAATTTGTAGGCTGAAAAGAAAAATTCAGTGTAGATTTTAATTGTGCATTTTCTCTTTCCCCCCCCATTTTCATCTGCTCAATTTTAGTCCATATTTTATCCAGTCTTTGGGTTTGGCATTACAAATTTGTTTCTGCTCTATTCCACACAAGTATTACATTACAGTTCAGGGACCTCCTTCACATCCAGTTAAGCACTGCCTAATTATAGCTCGAGCTGGCCTTGTAAATAGGCACAGCATCTTTTCCAAATCACGTTCCTCTTCATCCTTTTCATCAAAAAGGCAGATGGGCTGCGGCTGTTTACAGCCACCTTGCTGGAGGAACCAAGACCAGAACATCTTTATCAGCATTAAGCTCATACTGATAATGAAAAAAAATTCATGCTTGATTGCAGACAATGAGAAGGGAAGAATACACCAAAAGGAGGTTTTCAGATAAGCCTGATAGGCAAGGAAACGTCTGGAGACTGATCAGTGAGCTCTTAACAGAAAAGACTGAGGCTTAGCTAAACATGAAATGAAAGAGGGAGCTCTTAATTATGAGTCTGAGCCCCCTCCCTGATACTGCAACTGAGTCAGTGGACTGATTTAATTCCTTGCCCTTATTGAAACAGATTCAAAGTTCTGACATGTTTGGGATCTCATTATGAATCAAAATCCAAGTTAAATCTTTAAGAACTTCAGTTTTCAGTTGGTATAAATGTGTCAAGTCTTGCAATTCATAATGATTTCCACAGTGACTTTGAAGCCCCCCTTGCAGCTCCAGCATGAGGAAGCATATCAGCAAACAGGAACACTCCACTTAAATGTGCATATACTGTAGTCAGAAGTGCTTGAAAATAGGAGCCCTGAGGTGCAGAGCCATCAGGGAAACGACCTCATAATCCAGCAATTTGTGTTTCACCTCTCAAGCAAATGTTCAGGTTTCCAGGTCCCAATTCAAAGGGCAGCAACAATATCACTGTTAAGTTCATAAGTAACCCTTGGCTATACTGCAGCTCTTAATGTGGGAATGGAACTGTACTTACATATTAAATGACACAAGATACAGCTACAGCTTGGTTGGGTCCTGCCTACATAACTGAATATATCTTCCATCATATACTCCAGGCTGCTCAAGACATGGATAGCAGTATTTGGAAGACTGGCAAATCATACCAACTTAACTCTAAAATGAAATTGTCTGCTAAATTTATTCATTAACAACACAAGTGGAAATGGGTATTTCTTGTAGCATATTAAACATTGCCACTACATAAAGAAAAATCTTAGTCCCCAACAGCCATAAATTAACTGTGAGTGTATGATATCACAGAGATAACAGTTTGCACTGCTGGCTGCAGTCTTGGTTATTCATAATCACCAAGGTCCTGAGAGTTCATCGGAAAGAGAACTCAGAGCACATAGGGTCTCCTTCTTCTCTGATTTTTGTTCTTGATGCCTTATGTTTTCGTGCTACTGGCCCTTTCCGAACAGGGGCAGAAGGTCTCCTCTGTTCCTGATGCCTCTTGTGCTATTTTCTGTTGTCTTGCCAACACTTCTTATTCCATCTATTTCTATGCCCCTGCCCTTCTCCTCTCTCTGGAAACTTTTTTTACTGGGATACCTCTGATGAGCAGCTACAGCGGCCTTTGCCCCTTTCATGATTACTTTGCTCACATGCTTTTGAAAAATTGTACCTACCAATGCCATCACAATGTAACAAAATACTTGCATGCAGTTGGTAATTGCCCTATTTTAGTGTGCAGGTTGAAGGCAGGGTATAATTGATGTTATCTCGACTAATGCATGTCTCCTCTATAGGTGTCAGGCCTCTGTTTTGGCTACAATGTACTGACATGGAGCAACCAAACCAATACTCTCTCTGCAAGGGCATGCACTTCTACAACTGAGGTGTTACAGAAGGTGTTACTGAAGAAGACATCACAGCAATTAAAAGAACCTCAAAAAAACAAATGCAAAATAGGATCAAAAGAACAAGATTAGCAAAAAACAGCAGGGGCTAAATCAATTAGAAACCATCATCATAATTTTTTGGTAGTAAGTTCAACCTCCTCCTTCTGGCAAGGCCAGTCTGGCTGCTGGACTTTTGACACTTGTTGAGGATTCCTGGGAGCCTTTTCTCTATATGTCTTTATGGAGTACTTTGCCCTCACTTTGGCTGACTTCTGACATCCTCCTGAGGGTTTCCAGAAGGTGCCAATGCTACAACAGACAAAACAGTGGTCAAAATGACAACACCTTCCTTTACTGACCCACCACCAGGATGATACTCAATGACATTGAAGACCTGTGGGAAGATGGCCAGTGATCCCAAAATCAAGCCTGTCAGGCTAGCTGTGGTAATGATCACTGGGATCTGAAAAGGCGTTGAGACAGCACTGAATTTCCCCAGATCAAATGTATCCTTTCAAATGATTCGAGCCAAGCAACAGCATGTTCCTGCATGTTGCCCACACATCATGCTCCAATGTTTGGCTTCAGGGTCTGAGCAGGGAGCATGGGATGATATTACATCTCACTCAGAGGTCTCCAGAGGTGCCACCTGGTTCTCTTGGAGCCCAAATATTGGTTTCTGCACCTGTGTCCCCATGCCTCCAGGAACAGGGTCCTCACTCAATTCAGTGGTGTCACTGGTGACTGTTGTGACAGCTGCTTGCCTGGGGTGTAATGAGAAAGGACTGCAGCATTCACGTAAGAAATTAAGATGTGGAGTCAGTTCCGTCAGCCTAGAGAAGACCAGGTTTGTCTCTTCCAGTACACTTGTGGGGCATATTTTTCACCCAGTGCTGTAAAATGTCGCATTGAAAACTCATGGGATGATAGGGAATTAATTGAGTTTGGGGAAAATGGGGACAGCAACTGAGGTACCAAGTGTCCTTATCTTGGCTTGGCTGAATATGAGGGACCAGACTGCAGGAACACTGTGCCATGGTCTCTCCTTTTGCCTCTGTGAGCCATGATCCATGGTATCACCCTGCTACACACAGAGCAAGGGTTATGTAGCCATCATTACCATTTCATATATTTGGCTTCTGGCTAAGGGAATGGAAAGCTTCTAAAAAGCTGAAACTGGTTACACTTCAGCTGTACTGGCATTTTCATGATACTTCTTGGACTACAGAAAGGCCCTCTGTTGGTCAGTGGCAATCCCAAATGGCTGGAACAAGACTAGATACATTTTTTCATTAAGGACATCACCATTTGTATATAACACGCCTGTGTAACAATTTGCCTGTGGCCTGATTCAGCAAAGCTCCTCAAGTGCACTCAACTCTGAGTGAGAAGAGCTATTCTGAAATCAGCAGCTGACTCACCAACAGCTAAACATGCACTTAAGCACTTGTTGGGATGCTGCAGCATGACTCCTTGCCTATGGGGAACTCGGCACCCAGCCAGGCTGGGGGTGGAGGGGATGGACACCTCCCACCTCCTGAGTTGTACATTTATTATATTGCCACTTTTTTGTGTCACTATGCAGAAAAGAGGTTGTGATTTAAGAACCAGTGAGTTTAAGAACCACTGGTGAGTTTTTCCTTCCCTGTCCTGACTCCCTTCAGTTCCAAATTGTCATGTGGCTCTCAGGGGGCCCTGAAGTCAAGGTCCCCTCTTGTGGTTCAGCTGGGCTGCAAGCACCCAGCAAGTTAACTGCACGCCCACATTCCTTCCCCTGTATAACTAAGGCACTCAAATGTCTTAAAACGCTTTGCTTGTATGTGGAGAGGTACTTTTTTCAGGCTGAGAACACTTATATAGTTTTTGTGGTTTTGTTGCTTACTTTGATTTCATCAGCTTGTGCCCATTTCGGGATGGCCTTTTAGTAGTCAGACAGGGGCTGAAGGTGGCAGTGGATGATTTAACCAGTGCCCTCAGTGAAGAGTTATCCAGTCCTCCTAATCCTTTTCTTCTTGTGTTCTCTTGATTTCCACGCCTGGAAGAATAAGAGCACCAAACTTTAGCTGAAACATTATACCGCAGGATCCTCATTGTAGAAATAATTCCTCCAAACAAGTCCTGCTGGGATTGGATAATGCCCAGCCGTTCCTTAATGAGATTTTGAAGCAAGAGCTGACAGGTGTCCTGTGGCAGGGATGGATGCACGTTCCAGGGATAGCCGTGGGGGGAACTTTGGAGCCCCAGGCCCATGACAGCAGGGGCATGATGTTGCCTTGGTCACGTTGTCAACAGTAGGCTCTGGCTATACATTGTGCCTTGGTTGTTGGAGACCACACAGCTTGTCTCAGGAAACCTGCCAGGCCTCGAGACTGACTTGGAATAGGGCTGGTGTGGATATATGGAACTGTGAGCTGTAAAGAATACGTCAGATGCTGCTGCAGCAGGGGCTAATGACTGGAGGGGCAAACTCTGCTTGAAATTCACTGTCTATGAAGATTAGCTTTCAGCCCTCTATAAACCATAAGAATCTGTTCTTTGCCTGTCTATAAACACCAAGGCCTTCAGATTATCTCCTCACAGGAATGATAAGCTCCAAAGGTGTGGTAAAAACCCATATTCACAATCATAAAAAGTCATTGTACCAACAGGGAAATCTTGCTACCTAGAGCAAGACCAAGGAATTTGTCGTTGGTATGTTTCTTTTTGAAAAAAAATTTTTTGAAATAGACTTTAAAAAACTCCAACTTTCCTAGATTGTTGCAGAAGATATTTACAGCACATAAAGTATTTGAAAAATATAAATACTTTCAAATGTATAGCTTTGACAAGTGAGACTGATTCCAGCTGGGTTTGGATTGCAATTTTTAAGCCAATTTATTTCAGTCACAATATAGGTGTTAGTGGTGAACCCTGCATGAAGTCCAGACTCCATATCTAGACTATCTTTCCTCCTTGCTGAAAGTATCTTGTGCCATGGCTGTGTTCTTTCTGTTCTCAGGAAGTAGGCTTATATTGGAATACAATGATTATAACAGATGAGGGTTATTTTGGCATCCTTAATGGTGTCTAGTTATGCAAATATTCTTTCAGGTTCTTCTCCATCTCCAGGAACAGCAAAATAAGTTACCTGTCTAGTTCTTTGGACTATGATAGAAAGAAATGTAAATGTCTTGTGCTCATACATATCTACACAGCTGCTTTTTCTCCATTCATCTCCACCTGAGACTGAAGCAGGTGGCCTGTCAAAGTTGGAGAACTCAAGCTGTACTAAGGAAAAGTTGCCCCAGTCCGTCAGGAGTCTCAGGAATTTCTTCTTGGGTTTTTTGGCCTCTGCAGATACCACCAAAACTGTCCCAGTCCTCTGTAGAGGTGAACTGCAGCACAACTCTTCCTTGAAGGTGCTGGACATGCAGGGATCCTTGTGCTCCTGTGAAAGGCTTGGCACCAATCTCATGAGGCTGGGTCAGGAAGGCTCATTCCCATTCCTGGGGGGCTGCAGGTCACACCCTCCCCACAAGGGGTGGTTGGGACCAAGGCAGACATGTGCCCCAACACCACCCTGCTGTCCACTGTGGATTGCACTGGCTGACATCCCATAGAAGGGTCTCCAGAGATGCTAAGTTTGGCCTTTCTCTCCACTGACTGCTGGAGCAGCTCAGAAAGATTGGCCTTGTCAGGCTGAAGTTGTACTTTGGCTGTGTGTACCTAGGTTTTCATCATACTTAGGTAATGAAAGAGAGGTGAGAAAAAAAAATCATGCTGGCTTTCTGTATATGTCTTTCTCATCTTCTTTCCTCCCACCCCTGTTCTCTCCTCTGGGTTTATCCAGGAATAAAAAAGATTCAACGCAATAGCTTCATTGTCCCTGAACTACTTACAGCAAACAGCTTTCCAGTATGCCCCTTTTCAAACGGAAAGACTATAGTTTGGTCTTTAGTGATCCTCAGCTTTGAAATTGAAAGAAAAGGATTTGCTGTTTATAAAGTAAACAAATAATGCTTTTGAATGGGAAAAAAAAAACCCAAACTTTTTTTCCTTTTTTCTTTTTTTTTAATAAGTAATATTTTCAGGCTTTACTATTTCTGTCTCTTGAATGAAACATCCAACATTTTTTCAAAGAATTTTTTTGTCCAAATGAAATAAGTAGACCTGAAAATATTTTCAATTTTTTTGCAGTAGCTTATCCTGCAGGTCCATCCAATTCCAACTTTCACAAGAGTGTGAAAGGTTTAAGAGATGGACAGAATAAGTATTGCTTGAACTAAAAACATGACAGAGTCTCTCTGGATTTCCTGGGGTTTAAATCAGGCCCTAGAGGGAGGTTGTTTTGCCAGCTGTGCTGTTTCTCCCTGAGCTCACTGCAGCTACAATTTGCAGTAAACATTAACTCCTTCTCTACTGAAATTTTCACATTTGTCCAGGAATGTATTATAGGAAAACTAAGAAACAGTACAGTATTTACAGATCATATGCATTTGTGTAAATTCATCACCTTAGTGAACCATTCTCAGGAAAGATAGTGAGAAATAAACTGTGAATAATTCCTCCCCAGTCCTACCAAGAGGGAGATGGGAGAAGAAGCATTTTAAAATCTCACTCAAAGTGTCAGCAATTTTCTCTAGGCTTTCTTATCGCAAATGTTCTTTTAGCAAAATAATAATAATAATAATAAAAAAGGTGTTAAAAGAAGTCTTTACCAGAAGTTTTCAGGGAATGTTACTAATGGAAAAAAGTGCATATGAACCCCAGTGAAGCTATTTTAATACTTCTGACATTTTCTGGTAGCTGGGATTTATGCAGAATGAGGAAATTATGCAGTATGAGTAAAGTGAAAGCTATTAAAGCATAGGGACCTGTCTCCTCTTATTGACTTCCCATCATCAAACTGGTTTTAGGTTATAATGTGCTAGCTAGGCTGAAAGGCCTAAGAAATTAAGGATTGCCACTCTGCCTGCATTATCTTTCTATGACAGAAACCAGGATATTCCTGTGGTGAGCTGTGCCTCCTATCAGCAATTCCCACCTGTATAGCACACCACCCTTTAGAAACACCCAAAATTAGGAGGGAGCTATTAGTGATTTACCTCCTCAATGCATAGTGATATGCATTGATTAATGTACCTAGAATGTAAGCAGGAAAATGCCATAAGATTCCCATAGTTTGGCTTTCTGAAGTTGCCTGTCTTGGCTTTGACTTTTACACCACCATGAGATCATAGCGTAGGCTCTATGGGTACTGGGCAATTCCGCTGGGTCCTGTTTGCGTGCTGCTTCCTGAGGGCACTGCCATGACACTGGAGCTCCTAAACAGTCTCCTGTGTTGGAGTGTTGCATTCACAGCATGGGTGCAGCATTGGTACTGTGCTGCTCTGCCTGTGCTCAGCCCAGGATTGCTGCCTGCACTCGCTGCACTGCAGCAGCTGAACCCTGCTCCACCTCGGGCTGCCCTGGCTGCCCCAGCTGCCGGACTCATCACTTCCTCCCCTGGGAAGTGGATATCAAACATCAGCATGAGAGGCTGGACAGATCCACAGTCCAGCTTAGGGAGGGAATGTCCTTGTAGCCTGCATGGATGTGCAGAAGCCAGGGGCAGACAAGTGCCTAATGAATTCCCCAGAGAAGACAAGCCTGTGTCTTTCCTTCTGAGTCATGAGACCTGCTTGGGTTTGGCACCTCCTTCCAGGGCTGCACATGTGGTCATGGCTAATCCTCTGCCTGAGTGGCCCTTGGCATCAGGGGCCTCCTGATACGAGCCTACATCCTACAAATCCAAGCAGCAGAGGAGGGTGGTGGCTTTCCTTCAGAGCAGTTTTTTGCCACAGGACTGTGACCTTCCAATACTTCTAATGCTTCGTTAATTCCAGGAGGTGACATCCTATCAGACTTTCTTATCACATTCCAGAAGTTTATTTCAGAAATATTTCATGGACTGTAAGTGGGACAGCTGTTCCCTTGTGACACTGTTAATAGCACGGATCCCGTCTGTCAGGAGTCCCGGAGCTACTGCTCCTCTCCCAGGCTCAGTTTAACACTTCACTTTTAATCTCAGACCAAAAGAACTTGAATGAAGGTCCAACAAGGTGTACCAGGTGAGGAGGCTTGGGGAGCTGGGCAAGAGACAGGAGCACGGGCAGGTCAGGCGACGCTGAGGCTGACCACCCTGGCATAGAGATAGTCCTGCACAGCTGTTTGTTTTATTTGTGAATAAAACAAACCAGGGCCATTATTTGCCCTGAGAGGGGGAAGTGTGGCCCAGCTGTCCTGTCCATAGCTCTCTTCCCTCTTAAGATGGGATGATCATATCCAGACTGTCCCAGTAACATGCTGCAGAAGCCATGCTTGGGCATGTGCCTCTGTGGGGCTCACCTGTGGGTCCTGGGTGGACCAATGGTACCTTTGGGTCCTAGTAGGAAGCACAGAGGTGGGGCCATCTGTATGGCAAAGAGGGGAATCTCTGGGGTTCTAGACGGGAGCAGAGCCCTCCATTCCTCCTGTGTGCCTGGACACTGCTGAAAAGACAAGGAGCAGCAGAGACAAGGCCCTGAAAAATTCATGGGTAGGTGAATACTATTGGTTTTTTTTCAGACTGGAGCTCAGCTAAATTTTCAGCAACCCAGTAAATAAGGATTTGCACCTAGTCATGTGTGAAGAGGGGCAAGCTGTGCATTGTTCAGTAAAAGGGCTTGCCTCCTACAGGGGATACTTTTGGGTTTATGGAAACCTGGTGGGACTGAGATCAAATAATACAACACACCTTTTTCCTCACTTGCTCTGTCATGTGCAACCTGATAACCTGTGATGGGAATCTGAAACTTCTGAATAAAACACAACAGAAAGGGAATACAAAATGCAGAGCAGTGAATATGATAGACATGCAGAGCTGGTGGGCACTGGGTCTGATTTCAGAAGAACAAATTTCTTTACTCCATGAGGACAGGACTCGGTGGGTACAAAGTATGTCACAAAGTCCCTCAGGGCTCTGGGGCTGCTGCAGACAGATGGCTGCAATTTTTGTCCCTGTTGTACACTCAGAAGGTTGGTCAGAAAGCTCATCACCTCCTGCATATCTTCTGTGATGTGTTTTGGACAAGACATGCACTAATGAGAGTGCAACTCAAACCCGAGGTTGGATTTGTAGGTGGGATCAGCAATATTTCTTCCTGAGATTATGGTTATTTTGCAGGTATCAACCTGTTAAAGTGCCAAAGGTGTTTATGAAATTCGTAGCTTGGACAATTAAGATAACCTGGGTCTGAGCTGAGTGGTTATGTATTGAAGAACAGAGGACTGTTGTGAGGGAAGGAAAGCAGCCCACATAACCTGATTTTAGAAACAATCTCTTATTAATGAAACTGGGATGGGATTTTTGTGCTCTTTCCTACTGCATTTTTAAATCTGTGACTGTCTGAATTTCTGTTGAAGAAGGGATTTTAACATTAGTTGGTAAACCCCAGTTATTTATACAGTCATGTTTTTATTTTCAGTTTTCTGCCCAAAATAAGATGTATTTCCCTGACATTTCTAAACCAGCTCTGTTATGCCTGGTTAGTGCAGTAAAGCCAGAAGCACCAGCCTTGGCCATTAATCACAGAAAGTTCCATTCTGGGTATCACTGCTGACCAAGTGAAAACTGATGGTGGGGTCAACCATGCTCAAAAATATTTGTTGCTGGATAAAGAAAGCTCTGTGCTCTACATCTGTCTCCAGCTGTGTTCAGCCCTGTTCTATCTGAACGAGGTCTCTGAGTCCTGCCAGCCTCACTGTAAGTACTTGGGGCCCAGCAGCATTTTCTAAGTTACTGTGACTTGTCGGTCACCAGTTTCCCTGAACTGGAATGGGGCTCTGCTTGGCCACTTTTCCCTCCAACCAAGTTTAATAGGCTGTATTTCTTGAGAGCACTCATGGGGCAAGACCTTCTTTTTCTTCCAAATCAAATGGCTTGGGAGACAGGAAGCAGGCAAAGGCACATAGTCTTGCCTCTGGAGGTGGGGAGCCAGGAGGCTCCTTGGCTCAGGATATCCCATGCATCCTGTTCCTCTTCTATACCACACACACTCCTACATTACTCCTTGTCTGACATTTCCCCAGCACCTTCCATTCTCTCAGGCTGGTCATACCCAAGCCATGTGCTGGCAAACCTCAGAAAATAATTGGCACAGAACCAATAACTTCTTATTGTGATGAGGATTGCACATAGACAACAACACAGGCTAGCAAGGTCCTCATGCCCTTATTGCCCAGGTAATCATCAACAACTTCAACCCTTGTCAGTGTGTCAGGGTGGAAAAACTGAACTTTAGCTCAAGCTAGTGAAGCAACATCCTCCTAAAGTTTCCTGGAATAATGAGTTTCTTGTCTGACCTGGCACAGATTGCTGCTTCTCTCCAAAAGCATAACAAGCCCCACAGGAGCTCCACAGAGGATCAGAGTGTGGTTCCCTGGCTGTTCCTGCTGAATTAAGAGATACTTCTATTATCCAGGGTTGACACAGGTCAATGTCATGTCATCCAGCCTGAGCAGTCTATTAGGTGTCAGATGGTTGCTTTGGTCTTATGGGCAAAGTACTGATCTTGTTAATATTATCAAATCAAGCCAAAGGGTGCACTGACTTGCAACCTTGGCCCTCTCTTGCAGGCAAGAGTTACAATCATAGAAACATTTAGGTTGGGAAAGACCTCTAAGGTCACTGAGTCCAATTGTTAACCCTGCACTGCTGTGTTCACCATTAACCATGTCACTCCAACCGCTGGTGACATATCTACACATTTTCAAACACCTCCAGGGATGACAACTCCACCCCTTTCCTGGGCAGTCTGTTCCAATGCTTGACAATCCTTTCAGTGAAGAAATTTTTCCTGATAAAATCTAAACCTCTCCAGTGCAACTTGAGCCCGTTTCTTGTTCTTTTGCTTGTTACCTGGCAGAAGAGACTGACCCCCACTTGGCTACACCCTCCTTTCAGGCAGTTGTAGAGAGTGAGGAGGTCCCCCTGAGCCTCCTTTTCTCCAGGATAAACACCCCCAGCTCCCTCAGCTGCTCCTCACAGCACTTGTGCTCCAGACCCTTCCCCAGCTCCGTTGCCTTTCTCTGGACACGCTCCAGCCCCTCAATGTCTTTCCTGCAGGGAGGGGCCCAGAAATGAACACAGGATTTGAGGTGTGGCCTCAGCAGTGCCCAGTGCAGGGGGACAGTCACTGCCTTGGTCCTGCTGGCCACACCATGGCTGATCCAGGCCAGGATGCCATCAGCCTTCTTGGCCACCTGGGCACACACTGGATCATGTTCTGAATTCATTCTTCCCCACAGTTTAGCCAGACCACCTACCTGGAAAGCTTATCCTGTGATGCAGAGAGGTCTGGAAGATGGCAGATAACACATCTTCCAATAAAGAACTGGAAGATATTTCAGAGGGGCAGATGACAGAGGTGGATTGAACCAATGCTTTCAACACAGCACTTTGAAGCAGAGCACCCTGTAATCATCTATGAAGTGCTTGCACTGTGCAAAATGGGTAGCACTGAGGAGCACACTGAAGGGGGAAGGGAAGGTGGGGTGCCTGGCTCCAGCTGCCATAAACACTGAGTGCACACTGGCCCATCAGCTTCACTGCTGGAGGATTATGTCTGTGACTTGATCCAAAGAGAGCTATGCTGACAGCTGGTTTGGTAGTGCACAAGTTTGATACTAGCAGTTGCCTAATCAAGCCCTGAGAGAGCAAAACAAGTAGTTTCCTATTCCAGGGCAGGGAATGAAAGATAATGTATTAATAGAGGAAGGGAAGGAAAGGTATGATAGCTGAGCAGGGGGTGGATCTCCTATTTGCCCCTCAGCCACATAACACTTAAGTCTGTGGGCGTAAGCGTGGGTGTCTGCGTGCTGCTCACTTGCTTCTCTCTGCAGTTGTACACCCTCAGGTAATGAAGCCTCCATCTGCTCACACAGAGATGTGTGAATTGATTTTGTAGAAAGCAAAAAGTGGATTTAACTATTCATCAGTGATGCACAAACTGTGATTACTAAGACAAGAAGAGGGCAAAGAACATTTATTACCAACAACGGAGGAAGTTTAACCTTAGTGATGCAGCCATCTAGTGTTAAAAGACTTTGCTCCAAATACATGACTGGTCAGAAGTGCTGTTAAAAGTTATTGTACACTCTTAGCACTTGCCTTTCCAAGACCCAGCATTGTATGCCCAGCAAAACAGACTGGGAAAGCAATCTCCAAATGGCTCATTATAACAGATGTGGACTTTGACTAAGTAAGAGGAAAGAAGAAGCACTGGTGGGGTCAGGCTGAGGGTGCTGTTTTGGACTGTTCACTAGTTTGGCTGTTCAAATGTTTTTTCTGTATTAAATCCTGACAGTCTCAAAAGTTTTTTCAGGTGCATGTCATAGCCTGGAGCAAGTGTCTGGGTCCTGGACAGGGAAGGCATTACTGGATTGTTGATGGTAGCCATGTTTTACTTCTTCTCATTTTTTCCATACAAGTACATTGCTCTGAGAAAGGATAACAATTTATTTTCATTAGCTGTTACAAAACTCTGGTCTGCAATGTCAAGCTTTTGATTGAGTCAAGCTTTTTATTAGATTTCATCCCACTCATACAAGGTCAATGACTGCTGTGATTGGAAAGCCATCAGAGACCTCTTTACTCTCTTTGGCTGTGTATAAACACCTCAAAAAAGAAGGGTGAATCCATGCAGAGAGAGGATCTGCTCTTGCCTTCCCCCCCACCAAGTCAATTCAGCCCTTATTAGTTCTGTTTTTCCTAATGAACACAAAACAATGCAACCCGATGCTTTGGGTTCAGCTCAGCCCCTCCTAGAACCCATAGCAAGATGGGATGAAGAGAGAGAAGGATGAGATCCTTCATGAGCTTTTCTTGCTAAATAATACTGGCTTTGGATTTGTCTCAATGGATAATACTGAAATGTGAGTGTGCCCCTTCTGGAGCACACCCCTCTTTGTATTCTTATAGCCAACCAGGCGTGTTTCACACTCCCCTGTGGCTGCCACAGCTTTGTCATGAGGATTTGGGCAGGATGTTGTCCGTCTGAGGAGAAGTAGTGCTGCTTTCTTGAACTGCAGCACGTGCTCCATGTCATCTGTGTTTGCTCTTCTGCAGTGAACGTGACAGAGGCAGAGGGACCACACAGCACCCGGGGTAAGGGCAGCCCTGGGGTTTGCACACTGCAGCAGAGCTGAGCTGGGAGCCTCCAGAGGCAGGGCCATCAGCCCACAGCCCGGCAATACCACACAAACACTGTTGGCTGGAAGTACCAGGGTGTGTTGGCACAACAGCTGGTGGTTATTTAGTAACTAAAGGCAAACCTCCTTCTCAGGGAGGGGTTGTGGGCTGCCTTGTGACTTCAGAGATATGAGATCTCACACAACAGCTGTATGGGTTAAGTTGAAAACTTGTCACATACCAGTAGTGCTGATATTGTTGTTCATGGAGATAAAAATTGTGTTTCTTCATGGTGCCAGGACATAGCTTATTGAAGACTCACTTCTTTCCATGGAAGAGATCAAACCAGGCTGTAAGTGCACAGACGCCTCACTCTGTGCTAGAGTAAGGGGAGAACCTGACTGACATCAGTGGAAACTCGTATCCAAACTCCTACTCAGAAGTTACTTTACAGTTACTTAAAAACTCCCCTGTTTTCTTCCGCCTGTCCTTGCCTATATGCCCATTTACCAGGATGCAACCAACAGGTTGTAAGTTCACAGTCACCCTTGTTGCTCTGTGTCCATACCTGTTCTGGGATAGCTGAACACTTTGCAGGAGACTTGTGACATGTTGATAGCTATGAGGGCATCAATAATTCTTGATGCAAAAGCACTGAACACCATGACCTGGGTACAGAAATCTTCACTTCTCTGCCTGTACCTCTGACCCTGCTGCACCAGCCTCTCCCCTACCACCTGCAGAAATTTCCTGCATCACTCAGAAATCCCTTTTAAAGAGACTGATTTTGTTTCTGATTTGAATGTGCTCTTCCTCCACTGCATCTTCTGCCATCAATCCCTCCCATGTGTTTCCTTACTAGTTTGCAGATTGTTTTTTCTTTGAACAAGGGCTGACTAGATTTTTGATCTGTTCTGCTAACACCTTATGCTTGGGGACAGAAATTGACTGGTTCAAGCATAAATCTCATAAATGGCATTCATCGGAAGACAGATGTGGCAAAGGTCACAACTACTGTGCTTCTAAATATGTTGCCAATGCAGGGGTTCATATTCTCAGGGATTCAATGTGCTCCTGCCTACTCTGTCTGCCCAAACTGCAACTCTGTCTGGCAGCACATTTTAAGGTGGTATGGAAGAGTGTGGCCTCAGTAATCCACCTGTCTGCGACCTTGATCCTGATTGCTGAAATTAGCTTTAAAAGCATTTAAGCCCAGAACCCTCTCCATAGCTTCCATCAGCACTGTCTAGACAAGGAAGCTCAGCCATAGCATATCCCAGTGCATAGCCATGAATTCCCTACCAGCCTTTAGTTATCTTCCTGGAGAAACTCATTAACTTCAAGGCCTGACATTTAGCATCATGGAGGGAAGTTGGCTTTTAATGGTTTTCTGTAAAGCCCTGTGAAAGACAAAGGCTGTGTCCCAGAATTCAACTCCATTCAGAACAAGTGGGATGTAAGAATATAGGAGCCAAGATGTAAAATACACCCATTTTTCTCTACACAACAATTTTTTCACAATTCCATCTATGATATTTAATCTCCTAATGCTATTCACTGCTTGATTGTCCCTGGAGTTGCTGGGCCACTGCTGTTGAGAAGGTGAATAGTTTTCTTCACTCTTGGCCTGACATGTTGTTTTTTGGGGTTTTTTTTGAGACAGCCAGCTATAAAAGATTAAAATTTGTGGCCTCCTTTGCTTTATCTTTCTTATCTTACCTCTAATTTGTGGTGCTTTAGAAGAAATTTCAAGTTTTCTTCTTTCCTCTCTGTGTTCAGGGTTGCACATGGTCTTTTACTGGCCAGAGTACATTGCCACAGAAGATTGTAGTTTGCCTTGCAGTATTGCAACATTTGTCCAGTTGAAAATGTTGTAGAGAAATAAAAGGCGTATCTTCTGAAGTCTAGAATTAACGAAGCAACACCCAAAACCTAATAAAAATATTGTAAGAAGAAAATATTATAAAAAGACATGAGCTCTGCTAGAGAATGAGGAATCATGCTGGCAACAATTGTAAACACCTGTGTGACTCATGGCCCATACTTATACATACAAATTTGCATTTGGTAAGAAAGGTAATGCTGGGGGCAAAAATGAACACAATATCCTCTAATTGTGTAAGAATGGCTTTGAAAGATTATATGGTACTTGATTAGTAGGCTGGGAAGAACGTGAGATAGTCACAGCAACTTTAAATATAGACGGCAGCCTTAAGTTTGAGTATGCGAGGCATGAAAATGGAGCTTTGGCATGGCCACATGAAAGCTGAGAACATCCAGATCTGTCAGAAAAAACAAGAAAAAGTGACAATGAGAAAAGTATTCAACACTCTATCTAAACCTCTGGATTAGCATTTAAAGTAAAATCACTACATTCATTCTCTTCCTCTTCTTTCTGCTTTCCTGATCAGTACTGAATCACTTGGATAAATAAACCAACTTCTTAAAGAAACAGCCTTTAAGGCCCTTATACTTTTTAGTTCATAAAGAGTAGGAATAAGCAGGGTTTTTTGGGGTGGAGGGGTCAGAATTTGCAACCTCTGGCCACTGCAGGCTCTAATCTGTGGTGAGTTGAAGACAGATGTTCAGATTCTGGTTGGATTCACTGTTAGCATCCAGGCACATTCCAGAACTCAGGGGTGTTTATTGGACCTCCTGGTCAGTGCTAAGCCCTATAATTTTTACAAGTATGTGTGTGTGTGCATATATGTAATAAACAGGTAAAGCTCAAGTATGAACAAGTTGCCTGATCTAGAATTTTTCATGGAATGAGCAAGAGAGAGTCATAAACCCAGCCTGTTTGTAGTCCCTATCTAGCAATCCCAGTAGACTGAATCCCAGACATTTGAGGATCTTTAGGCAAAGATCACGTTATATTAGCTGTGTTTCTATATACTTTCCCCAGGTTTCCCTACCAGTCAGTGCGTTTGGTTAGATGAACTTTGTTCTCGTTCAACAATGAATACTTGTGATCTTATATGCTCATCAATGATCTACTGCAAGATCCTCAGCACAAAAAATCAGAGAAACATCCGTGCCTGTAGAGGTGAGTTAGGGTGCTCATTGTGTATATTGTGATTAATGACATTTATAGTGCTGTTTCCTTGCTTTGAAGAAGGGAAATTTTGTAGCTGTCATGCAGGACATTAAAGAAGAAGGAGATGAGCTAGGACAGAGGAGGAAGGAGCTCTTGTCAGTGTGCAAGTGCAGGGGACCTGAACCTGGGGTCCAGAGCTGATGGGTTATAGGTTAAAACATACACTTTTGAGTTTTCTGTTAGCAGAGAGTTAAATAAATCCCAAGGTTTCCGTAGACCAAGGGGAATATTTGGGCAGTGCTGTGTAGCATTTAATAATTAGGGTGAATGGCATTCGAGTGCTTCAACATTTCTCTGGTGAAGATTGACGTGATTCTAGGTGAAGTAGATGAGGTATAGCATGAGAAATCCACAGATTTCTGCTTCAGAACATGCCAAGGGAGGAAGTAGTCTAGGATAGGCTCATGGTAGTCATAATCTTGCATCCCTCTGGCTAAAAGGAGCATTTTCAACCTGGATTTCCCAAATCCCTGTAAGTGTGGGATGTTTGCCCAAGCTTTCCCTAAAAGGATGGCTCGGCAGAGCAAGCATCATAACAGGACCCTGCAAACCTACTTAGGCATGTAATTCCTGAATGAGGCATGGGTTAAAGCCTTTGCTGTTTGATGTGTGTACTTGAGCACAAGGCTCCCACGCAGCACACTGGCTTTTTTTGAACGTGCTGCCTGGTTGTGTAGGAGGGCAGTGGTAAGGCAGTCAAACCAATGAAAAGGAAGGCTTCTACTGTTCCAATCCCCTCCTACCTCCACTGATCCCATGAGAAGCCTATTTAGGGAGATCATCCAGCAAAATCCAAGCAACACTCCCCTCCACCCCCCTGGCTACCCACAGCTATTTGTTTTGTTGTGTTTTCCACTGGGTAGGTTTCCAACCAGCTGGCCCCCTCACCGGGCCATGGTCCTGTGATGTGAGTGCCAGCAATGGTGCAAAGGGAGAAACCTGGGAGCTCAGGGAGGGTGACGGTGACAAACAAGCTCTGATACTCTGAGCTAAAGTATGTCCCAGCATGCCTGAATATAAATATAAAAAAGGCATCAGAATCAATAAATTATCTGCATGCTATGCATCACATGGTGTTTGGGAGTGAGAATAAGGTCAGTGTTGTGGATAGCCTTACACATTTAAGCAGGATCTCCCCACACCTCTGGCAGCATTTTGCACAAGTGACCCCTCTGACTTCAGTGGAAATACTTGTATTTTCCAAGTAGGGGGAAACCCATGGCACTGTCTGCTGCCAGTTCATTCCAGCTCACTCTGCTGTGTCAAGTCAAAGGGAGCAAATAGTCAGTTCTTCTTGTTCATGTTTACAGCAAGTTCTGGCACTACCTTGAGCAAAGATAAGGGAATGTGGGGGTTACAGCTCTCTAGGCCACAGAGCAGTTTCTTTCTGGGGTGAAACACTGCACAGTGGCAGAAATACTTCTCTGTATGCTCAGATAGGTGAAGCATTCACAGCAGCACTGAAATTCACTGGGGGAAGAGCATGCAAGAATGTCAGCAGTTCTTTCAAGAAATGCTTTGTAATTTTCAGCACAAACTAGTTCCAAACTTTTCCATCCAGGAAATGATCCTGTTTAACTTATTTGTATTGAAATGAAAAGTGTATTTTGCTCCTATTCACTTTCTTTTAAATGCATATGAACTCAAGAAGCTGAGCAGACTATAGGTATGTAGAACAGCAACACCTATACTGTACTCAAAAAGGTAGATATGTTGACAGGCTCCTGGAAATGGTCTTGATATCCTTAGCTCTGCACACAGAACTCTCCAAGTGGCTCTTTCTTTCCCTTTCTTCATACTGGGGAAGACACCAACAGGCCAAAGGAAAGAATGTAGTGACAGAACATGGGGAAATGGCTTCCAGCTCAAAGAGTAGGTTTAGATTAGATATTAGGAAGAAATTCTTCACTGTGAGGGTGGTGAAACACTGGAACAGGTTTCCCAGAGAAGCTGGGTGCCCCAGTTCCCGAAAGTGTTTAAGGTCAGGCTGGATGGGGCTCTGAGCAACCTGGTCTAGTGGAAGGTGTCGCTGTCCATTGCAGGGGAGTGGGAACTAGAAAATTTTTAAGGTTCCTTCCAACTAAAACTATTCTATGATGGTAGGAAATTCTCTATCAGATCCAGTTAACTCCCAGGGGATACACACAGTTCTGCTGTTTGTACAGCACCATGGCAAGAGAAACAAATCAGCCCTCAGAGCCCACTGCATAAACAGCCTTAACCAAATTTGCAGCCCAGCTTAGCCCTTTAAAAATATTTGGGGGGGGGGTGATGTCAGCACCTGGATTGCCAATGCACTTGTTGGTCTCCACCCTCAGCCTACTTTAGTTCCCACGCAGGGACAGAGCATCCAGACCGAGTGGGAGATTGGCAGAAGCTCAGAGGGAAAAATTATCTGCAGTGACCCAAAGTCCAGAGGCAGAACCACTGGGCTCCATTTACCTCCTCAAGGTAAAAGAACAGGCTTACTTATTAGGTCTGATTTTCTCGTGTGCAAGGACAGAGGAGGCTGGCAAAACAACCTGAAAATGTAGGAATTTGTTAACTGCATGCACTAAGCTTTTAATATCTAATCTGCAGACTAAAGTAATTTCAATTGAAACTCTCTGTCTTCATGCTGGTATGGTCCCAAGGCTTCTCATTTGCACCAGAGATGTTACAGCCTAATCTGGTTGTGTAGCTGAAATTCTTTGTCTAGACTTAATGCTTCATTTGTTAAAGGGTTCTTATTTTATTTATATGGTATGCAGAGATTAGTGCATGATATTAATGATAGAGTATTCTTTTTTCTCTGCATGAACTCCAAAATCATATAAAATTCAAAAATTGCTGTCATAAAGTAAATCAAAGCAATAACCAACAGAAAAGTTTTTGAGTACAACTTACGTGGGATTTTTGAAATATGAGATTTTTAGCATTTTTCAATTCAGTTTTTCCTTGAAATTTCAGGAAAGGCAGAAGTTTCTTGAGAAAATACTATTTCATCTGTGGAAATGACTCACAAAATTTGTGAAGTTCTTCAGAAATGAAAATGTCTAACCTTAGGTTCTCCTTGTACTTCTACTAATAACAAATATTTCAGATTTATTAGTCTTTCTCTATAAAATAATACTTTGCACTTAGTTTCTTAAAAACAATACACCAACAAATATAGGAATTTAAAAACTCTTAGTAGTGTATTTACAATATATACTTGTTGAAAGTGTTGAATGGGACTTGGGGCACTATTTATTTGAAAATGCTTGCAGAAAGCAGCATTGATTTCCACAGACTGCTCACCCCTGTGTACTGTATTTTGGGGTGACACGGGGAGCGTCCTTGTCAAAAACTGTAAATCAAAGAAGGTGATAAGCTGCTAAAGATGACTTTTACTTCTTAGTCCCCCAGTGCTTACTGACTCCTGGCCACTGAAACAACATTTATTTAGACAGACATAAAAAGCTCTAGTAAATCTGCATCTGTCCTTTACATGTTTTTCTTTCTTTTTTTTTTTTTTAAAGATCCTGTGACTTGAAGGTTGAGCTCAAAGACACAGCCAAGCAAGCCACCAGAGTTTCCCCTTTGCTCTGCCTGCTGACCTCTGCTCTCGCCTCATTACTCTCAAAAAATGGAACGTTCCACGCGAGAAATTTGCCTAAACTTCATGATTGTCCTGATTACTGTGATCCTTATGTGGCTCCTTGTGAAGTCTTATCAGGATTGAAGGACTGTCAGGAACTCTGGAGGTGATTCCAGTGTGTGCCTCCACAGACATCAGTGACACCCACAGCATGCCACAGCAATTAGCTTTCAGTCATTTGAGGATGTCGTGAACCTTTATTTTTTACTCCCTTCTATCTGTTGCCTGAGCTAATGTTTGTAATGGGTCTGTGATGGTGTAATTCTTTCAGTCTGCAGTGATCCAGCTGTAAAATGTAAGATGTTTAGGAACAGTTTGATGTGGCTGTCTTCTCTGGTAGTTTCTGTAAGTGCTGTACTCCTAGCCCACCATGCTGGCTTGTTTGGCATCAGTGTGTTGGGTTCTGGAGGGGGTAAAACTGAAATGTGTAATGTAAGAGCCTGTATTATCCAATGTAAAAGGCATAACCTTGCTTAGCAAAAAGGAATGTGAAACCTCTGCTTTCACTTGCACATTTTGTTTAAATAAAGACCACATAAAACTATTTTTGGAGCATTCTTTATGCCTCTCCTGACCTGAGTTGATAATAGCTGTGGTACAGTGTGATATGAAATTGGGGTTGTTTGCTTGTTCCTCCTACTTACATTTTAATCTGTATTTTTTTAAAAACTGCTGTAGAATGGAAACCCTGCAGTATAACAGGCATGAAACCACACATATGACCTGCTTGGGTGACTCTTCTGTCCAGGGAGTCTTGCACACTTAGTGCCTGTGGACACAGACTTCACTGGGACACTGTCAATAATTGCATTTTCTGAAGTTCGATTTCGGGCAGGGATTCCCACAGTTCCATTTTGGGCTGAGCTATTTTTGGAGCAGTGCCTGGAGGGATGAGCCTAGCCAACTGTAGGCTCCTGCTGGCACCCCAGCACTGCTGTGAGCCTTGCCCAGAGCAGAATTCCCTCTGGATCCAGTGTAGCACACCAGGCACCACACCACAGTCATGCCCAGCCCCCCTGGCTGAGGTGTGACTGAGTCTGGGTTGCTGTGACGATGTCATCGCCTGCTAAAAAGTCTTGAGCCAGCTTGAAGAGCCCACAGTTCCTGGGCTTGTGAAATCAGTAATCAAACTCCTTCTAGGAATTCCCAATCTGTCATTTTAATGGCTTCAGAGAATTGGGATCTTCTACAAAGCACAGCTTCCTGTAGGAAGGCAGTTAAGTATGTGTCACGCTGCTGATGCACATCTCTTTCCCTTCCAGGAGCCTGGAAGGAGCAGGCAACATTGCAGGGCTCTGCTGGGCTACCCACGTCTTTGATGGTGAGGCAGAGCTGGCCCTCACCAGTGGGATTTGGGCCTGGGCTTTAAGGAAAGAGAAAATATTCTGGTAGCACCATTTATTAAAGGTTTGTGTTGCTTAGAGTTTGCTAACAAATGGGCCCTTGCCCTGTGTCATTTGTACTGCCCATCTGGGTTTGCAGTCTTACAATTTGTGCCTCTCGTTCTCCCAGTCAAGGAATCCCCAGTGCAGTGCAATGCTAAAAACTTATCTCTTGTTTATTCTTGGCTGCAAATGAGCAAACTTGCCTCCAGCACTTCTAGAGGTGGCAAATTTTCTGAAAAAAAGCACTGAAACATTGAAATGAACTTCTGTCAGCAATGGACACTGCCTTTCTCTGCAGCCCACCTTGCACTCTTTCATCGGTATTGTACATGGCCTGTTTGTGTTCATAGGCTTGGCTGAGACATGCAAGCAATGGCTGGAGAAGGACGTGGAAAATCTATTTTTAAATACCATGAATACTTGATAATTCAGTATGAAAGATGAGAATCTTTCACTGGCTGTAACTCCCAGAAGAGAGCAATACCCTGAGTGAATTGACATTTTTGGGCTCAGCTCAGTCTAGCAATGGAAAAACCAGAGGTGTGGACTTCACAGTCTGAACCAGCAGTGGTTCAGAAACAGTTCAAAGTGATCCTAGCAGTTTTCAGATAGGAAGAATCACAGAATGGTTTGGTTTGTAAGGGACCTTAAAGATCATCTAGTTCCAACTCCCCCTGCCAAGGACAGGGACACTTTCCACTAGCCCACTCTTTCACTTTAGATCCATGTCCCTTGTCCTATCACTACATGCCCTTGTAAAGTGTTCCTCTCCAGCTCTCCTGCAGACCCCTTTAGGTACTGGAAGGCTGTAGAAGGTATTCCCAAAGCCTTCTCTTCTCCAGGCTAAACAGCTCATTCAGCCAGTCTTCATAGGAGAGGTGCTCCAGGCTGCTGATCATCTCTGTGGCCTACTCTGGACTTTGTCCAACAGGTCCATGTCCTCCCTGTGCTGGGAGCCCAGAGCTGGATGCAGGGTTCCAGGCAGGGTCTCAGCAGAGCAGAGCAGAGGGGCAGAATCCCCTCCCTGGCCCTGCTGCCCACACTGCTTTGGGTGGAGCCCAGGACACGTTTGGCTTTCTGGGATGTGAGTGCACGTGGCTGGGTCGTATTCAGTTCTCATTATCCAATGCCCCCTTCACCTCAGAGCTGCTGTCAATCCATTCTCCACCCAGCCTGTATTTGTGCTGGAAGATGCTAAGAAAATATTCTGGAGAGTTTGGGTCATCCACAACTTTTAGTCACCCATGTTTTTCAGAGTCGACATGGATCTGACTTTGACAATACGATTAAGGTAAATCACCTTGAACAAGTTCTTAAAAGAGAGAATAACAGCCTAAGTGGTTCTCTTTTCAGCATTTCTAGTCTTCAAGCAGATTTGGAATGAGATAAATTACTTGCCTTAAGTCATTTTCCTGAAACTGAGGAAAAGGCAATTCAACATTTAGTGTCAGATGCTGTGAAAAGCCAGCATTTTGTAGGTGTACAGACACATTAATGTCAAAGACCTTCAACCAAATACAGATATATAAATACATAATTTCCTAGATTGAGGGACCATAATGTAGGTGTTTGGTATGACCCTTAAGTCTCAAACTCTCTCCATTACCTTCTTGCTCACCAAAGAATCCTTGGATGAGAGATGGCTTTGTGGAGATGCATGTTGTCATGATTTTCCATCCCTTTGCAGTATAAAGGAGATGAAGAACATCAAAGGACTTCTGGGCTAACAATGATTCGTCTTTAGTTTATCAGTCAAATTATTTTAGACAAAATTCTCATTAAAACAATACTTTGGTGTAAGTAGCTGCTCTAGCCCCTCCAGGCTCCCTGGGTAAAGTGTTCCAGTGTTTGACTCTTCTCACAGTAAAAAAGGGGGTTTTATGTTTCAATGTGTTTCCCGCCTTTGAGTTAGTTCCCATTTCCTCTTGTCTTGTTGTTGGGCACCACTGAGAAGAGTCTGGCTCTGTCTTGTTCATTCCCACCCATCAGGTGTTTACATACACTGAGAAAACCCCTCTAAGCCTTGTCCAGGCTGAACAGTCCCAGCTCCTTTAGCCTTTTTTCATATGTCAGATGCTTCCTCATCTTCATGACCCTTTGTTAGAGTCTCTGCATGCCTGTCTTGTACTGGAAAGTCCAGCTCTGGACACAGCACTCCAGACATGTCCCCAGAGCTGAGCAGAAAGGAAGGATCACCTCCCTCAGCCTACTGGCAACGTTCTGCCTGATTCAGCCCAGGAGGCTCTTTGGCTTCTGCTGCAAGGACCCATTTTTGGTTCATGGTCAGCCTGGTGTCCAGAGTGAACCTCAGATCCTCTGCAGAGCTGCTTTCCAGCTGCTTGACCCCTTGTATGCATTTGTATGTCAGCATTTGACCCACGAGAAGTTTTACACAGTGTGCCCAGGACACCAGGCAGCACAGTTCCTGCGCATGAGGAGGATTGTCCAGGTGACACTTTACTGCCCCATTCCCTCTGCCATCCCACCTCCTTTGTTAAAGGCACTCTGTGCAGCAGGAACTGCTCATGATGAGTAAAACAGTGGTTGCTCAGGACTGACCTGGCCCAAACAAGGTACTTTTTACTCTGACACCTGAGCATAGATGAATCACCCCGGCACAGAACCAGAAGTCCAGCAGCAGTCTCTCTGTTCACTTTACTGGGCTTTGGATCAGACTATAGCTACCTAATTCTAGATATTCAGATTTCAGAAGCTTGACTCTAGGCTTGGTAATTTGGAATTGCTAAGCTGTCAGCACCTCACTGCAGAGAAACTCAAGACATAGAATGTCCAGCATGCTTTTGGGAAAAATCAGACCACTAGTTTATGGGCCTGAATACCAACCTGGAACAAATTTAGGCAGCAAGATTGGAAACTTTGGCTAACCATCAGAAAATTGTTTAGTGGGGTTTTCCAGAATGCTTTTATCATTTCAGTGGGTTTTCAGTTGAAACTGGTTTCTCTGTTTTTTTTTTCATGAAAATTGTTTTTAGCAAGGAAAAATAAAAATTTTCAAAGACAAATATCATGTATGAAAACCAACTGTGTCCATTTTACTTTTGAATGATGTGTCAAGGCTGCTGTAGGCTGTGTGACCCGTGCCCCCTTCTCCTTTATAGCCCAGGCTCCAGGCCAAGCAGGTTCTCTATCCCATGTGACAAAGCCAACCACTCTCATGTGGTACCTCCAAGTTGCAATGTAGGAAACTGTCATGCAATGAGAGAGAGGTGAGTATGGGAAAAAGAAGTGGTTGACACTAAGGAACTTCACGTGCTGCATTCCTAAGTGGATTGATTACAAATATTTTCTTAGTGACGTTTTTTAGTTTGCAAAGATTCACTCAAAATTCAGTTTTCTGTGGGAAGAAAAAAATGGCATACTGTGTAATCTCTGTGTTCAGCAGGTGGGAATATATAACATGAAATGTGTAAACTCTGTGTATGTGTTCAGCGGATGACAAAGAAAAAGAAGAAGAAAACGCAAAAGCTGGGGTTCTCAGCCTTAGCATTTCTGTGTATGCACAGAATCTTTCTCTGGGTCATGCCAACAAAAATGTGAAGCATAAATAACTTCCTCACTATGTAGCAAGTCCAGCACAGTTCTATTTATACAACTGTATTTGGAAGCATGCCAGAGGCAATAGATGCCCTTGCAACTCAAGAAGAACTTGGCACAATCATAATCTATATTTTGCTGGTGCAGTGAGCTGGAAGGGATCAAGAAGACTGACAGGTGCTGACACTCAGGGTTGCCATTGTGGGGGCTCCTAAATCACTCTTCACCTGCACAGCTGAGCTGGTTTGCCCCCTGTGTGCTGGGCTTACCCACGGATTAACATCTCGTGGTTCTGGGCTGGAAAAGCCTTTGGCACGTTTCTCAGGGCCACATACAGCTGCTGTTCAAGCCAATCAACTCTGACCTCCCAGCTTAACAGTTCAGCTGTCAGCTTCTGCAGAGAGATGACAGCATTTTCAAGCAGGCTCTGCCACGCTTATCAGCTAATGCCAATCTCTACTCACACTGGGCTGATCTGTGAGGGAGTGCAATGAAGCATAAATTCATATATGGAACGAACAGAGGTGATCATCTTGTCCCACCCTTTGTGCTGTATTCCACTTACACTTGCCAGATCTTGGCTGTAGTGGGTGGATGAGGGAGATGAGTAATAATTTGGTTTTGGCAGCAGTTGTTAGGTAAATGTAGACTCATGCTTCCTTCTACTACAGATTGTATGGCAGGGCCCAGGACAGTTTTTATATGTGCCTGGATGCCTTAATCTTCTGGCTTTGCATTGATGCCTCTTGGTCTAGCCAGAGGAGCAGACAGAGCTGTGCCTTCCAGATGACTGTTTTCCTTGTGTTTCAACTCTGCCCTCTTGGGAAGGAGGCAGTGGTTTTTGTCTCAGCCTCCTGGCCAGAGATGTACACAGTCTACCAGAATAATGGCATGCCCTGTTCATGTCTGCTCTACCCTGCTGTCCCTGCCACACTGCAGCAAGTGTGGCTCAGCTGGCCTGGAGATCAAATTGATGGGGCCAGGATACTCATGGTGATCCAGGCAGCTAAGCTGCTCAGGAGGGATTTAATCCCTCATGGATATGTGCCTTGGGAGAAGGGCTCCAGGAGAAGATCCTATGTGTACATTTCTACATGCACATGGCATGTATGTGGGCTTGCACATCACTGTGACAGCCTGACCCAGATGCATCACCCAAAATATTGAGTGGGAGTGACTCAATTCCTCAATCAAAACTACAGGACACACTAAGCAATAAATAATCTAGAATG
This sequence comes from Cyanoderma ruficeps, assembly GCA_008694505.1. Classification (NCBI taxonomy): domain Eukaryota; kingdom Metazoa; phylum Chordata; class Aves; order Passeriformes; family Timaliidae; genus Cyanoderma; species Cyanoderma ruficeps. The sequence goes on from VZDJ01000158.1 coordinate 9,045,453, forward strand.
GATTTTGCATGTACCTCTTTTCCCTGTTGTATTCAACCCTTTTGCTGTTCAACTTGTTGTTCACAGACATTTCTTGGCATAGCTAAAAGCAGGGACATAATTTTTTAATACTTGCAACACAGTTTCACTGGTGACTGCCAGTTCCAGTAGGATTGACCTGAGCCTTGTTACCATGTTAGGCAGGATCTGCTTCTGCTTGCTGCAAGCCATTTCCCCAGTGTGCTCCAGTGGAGCTGGGGCTGGTTATATCAGACAAGGATCTGCCTCTGTGTCTCTCTGGTTCTGATCTGTCCTCCACAAAGTTCTGTTCTAGCATCCCCCCGGAAGAGATATGCCAGAAGTAGCTTTAGATCTTTCACTTCAACACAATTTTCAATAAGAGGATTTCACTATAAGCAATATTAATTAAGGCTTTAATGAAGTTATGATATGGAAATAGTAAGCCCCATACTTTAAATCCATGCCTGTATTTCAAACTCTGCTTTTGAAGTGCTAGGTTCTGAAATTTATTTGGCTTGGAACAAAATAAATATTAACAATTAACTGAGTTTAATAGACTTCTTTTGCAACAAATTTATTTTTACAACCCCAGCAGAATTTAAAATCTAGTCCTTTTTTTGAGTCGTTAAATCTAAGTGAAGTCAGAAGATAATAACTGAAAACACTAAGTCTTGATTGTTTTATTCTTTTTTCAGTCTAGGATACTTCTCTACTTAATGATACCTCTGAGTACTTCAGCTGCATTTTCATTTGTATATCAAGAAAACTGTAAAACTGAAACTGTCTCATCAGATAAAGTCAATTCTATGTCATAATGAAGCTAAATAAAATCTTCTGTAAGATTAATAAGTGGGAACTTACACCTGTTGTCCCACAATTGCACTCCCTTTGCAGCCTTGGGTGTGAGCTTTGGCTCTTCTCTCTCTTGAGGCTGCACTCACCTGAGCACTGAAATTACTGAAAACTCCCTTTCAGGCTTGGGGAAAGATTGGCTGCATAAACATCCAGTTCCAAATGTGTAGTGCTCAGCTTCTAGATTTAAATCATGCCATACTGCATCCCCTGATTTAGAACAGAGTGAAAGTCAACAAAATTCAGATGGGAAACAAATCAATCAGCAATTTCAACAAATAAAGGCCCATTTAGCCAGAAACAGAAAAAGACCACAGAACATGGTGTTAATGCAAATATCAAAAAGACAGAGATGAGAGTATCAGTAAGGAAAATGCAGCATACATTAAAAAAATCTTTATCAAAATAAACTCACTGTTAAAAAAAAATAATAACCCTCTAGCCTGACATTTCAAAAATAGGAAAAGTGCAATTGGGACAAAAGTGTCAACCAGAATAAGAGACCAGGGAGGCTGTAAGGCAGAAAGCACAGTGGCTATAGAAAACTCTAGTTTCACACCGCCTCCATAAAGTGGGAAAATGTCAGACTGGACTCTAATTCCTGCTATATTTTTTAGCAACATTAATTATTTCTGTGAGTCAGATGTCACAGATGGAGAAGCCGTGCAGTCACTAACAGAGCACAGGATCAGGATCAAATGTTACCTTTGTAAAATGATGGTGTGACAGTGACCACAATGTGCATGAGGGAAACTTCCTTATTGGACTATGAAGGCTGAAAGAAAAATAAGCAAAGCACAGGGAGGAGTTATGAATAAAATACTACTGCTCAAAACACAGGAAACATACCTACATTGGCAAAACTGAAAAGAACTCAGAAAGGTTAAACAAAAGGTTGTAAGGAGGGCAAGAAAACTGTTGATTAACACCAGGGCAGATGCATTAAAAGCTAAAAATAAAATACATCAGAAGCAGGCAACCTGCCAGGAGACTGCAGGGTTTGCAGACGATAGATACAGAGCCGGAGTGCTCAGAGATTATGTTTGGTATAGGAAAGCTATATTAATTACCTGCAGCAGTGCTCACTGTAAAAGGGATTAGGAGAGTTTCCATGCTAGAACTTTTATCTGCAGGTGATGAGTAATGGTCTCAACTGGCGGGCCATAACCCAAAAGCATGAATGCTCATATATCAGCAGGACCAGATGATGTTCACCTGGTGATTTGAAAGGAGCTTGGATATGAAATTGCTGCCAAGTTACTGTGGAGTGTAACTTATTGCTCACATCAGACTGGCACCAGAGAAATGGGAGGTGGCAGATGAAGTATCAGTTTTTAAGAGGACTGCAGAGGACAGCTGGGCAGTTACAGGCCAGGAAGCTCCATTTCCATATTCAAAAAAAGAGCCAAACCTCAGAAAACCAGACAGAATGCAAAGGCACATCATTGCCTTGGGTTGTCAAGCATTGGAACAGGCTGCCCAGGGAAGTGGTGGAATCAGCATCTTTGGAGGTATTTAAAAGATGTGTAAACCTGGCACTCAGTGACATGGATTAGTGTTGGACTTGGCAGTGCCAGGTTAATGTTTGGAGCCAATGATTTTAAAGGCCTTTTCCAATCTAAACAATTGTACAGTTCTATGAATCTAAGTGGAAAAGTTGGTAAGGCTTCTGCAAAGGGAAATCCTGCTCTTGGTATCTATTACAATTCTGAAATAGTAAAAGTGAGCCAATCAATATGTTTTAAAAACCACAAACTGTGATGGGAGAGAAAGTGGAGTTCTCCCTTTAACTAGGTGAAAGATGGAAAGTGGCAGTGAACAGTGAAACTGCATAATAAAAAGAGGACCACAAGAGACTGAATTGTTTAACGTATTTACAGGAAAAGGAGAAGGATTGCAAAATTTTCTGGTAGCATAAATGTCATAGATGAGGGGTTACAGAAAGTCATCTGAATGCCAAATCATAAGTAATAAAATGGTAGATAAAAGTTGACATATGTGAAGGACGATACATAGGGAGAAAGAACATTCCAACACACAAAATAATGAGCTCAGCAGACACCAGCATACAGGAAAAAAATCTAGGAATTACTGCAGAGAGTTCCTTGAACACATCAGCTCCGTGGTCAGTGTTGGAAAAATTGCAGAGGGCAATAAAATCATAAAAAGCATTGTGACAGTTTCAACTTGAGAAGAAACTAAGTAGACAGAGATCCTTTTACCTTGGGAAAAAAAAAAGCAACTGAAGAAAAGACATGAGTAACAGCAAATAAGGGCAAAAAGACTTGCTATGTGCAGTCTCTCAGTCCATCAAATAAATAGCAAACATAATAGTAACATATAAAAGGAAGAAAGGCATTTCACAAAGCAAAACTGAAATGTAAAACTCTGAAATCTAAAGTTTTGAAAGAAAACAGAACAGATATGTTTAAAAATGTTTAGACAAATCTGCAAAAGGAAGAAAAAGACATTGAGTCCTGGCAAACATGAGGATAGAATTGCTGGGTCCACAGGAAGCTTACCCCACAGACTGCTAAATCTCAGCAGGTATTTTTAAGAGTTATTGCACCTTGTTTCACCTATCATCAGGGCACCAATGTGACCAGCCCCAGCAGCAGACACCAGGCACCTCACTGGGAAGGGGGATGGGCCAAATAAGACAAAAAGAAGATTGCTAACAGCCTTAAAATATATATAGCATAGCAGCAAAGAAGAAAGCAAAAAACCTCTTTTCCTTGCTCACAAAGTAATGGGTTTGGATGTTAGCAATGGAGACTTAAGAGCAGTTTTCTTAGTCTAACTAATTGGTGGTGTAATTGATTACTATGCCACAGTATTGAGAGTTGTGGGGCTACCGATGTCAAGAGATGCTGCTGCCAGTGGTCCCAGGGAATGTGTTCAAAAATCCATCAGAAATACTTTATAACAACTGTCCTAGCTTGCAGAGGGATACTACCTCTTGAGGTGTTCCTATGAAAGCAAATATCAAAGGCTTCTTTCAGGGTTTAAGAGGCCTCATCCTTCCCAGCCTGGCTCAGTGAAGAGGAGGACATTTTTCACAATGGAGAGAAATGCTAATAGAAAGTTGTGTAATTTTCTTACAGGAACAAACAAGAAACATGTGAATAGGCCCATCTGCACTTGTCTTGATGGAATTTAGGAAGTGTTTAGGTGACTCAGAGCAGTGTTTCACAGCATGGAAAATACTTGCCTTGGGGAAGAAAAATGCTGCACTGATTTCATTTCCTCCAGGCTGCTCCTGTCTCTTTGGAATCTCTCCAGTCTGAAGTGCAGGATCCTTGGCAGACTATCCCCAAGGTGAGGGAGTTCACAACAGCCAACTCATATTCAGGAAACTCTTGTTAGAATAGAATCATAAATTATCTCAAGTTGGAAACCTGTCAGGATCATCGAGTCCAACATCCTCCTCCTTGCAGCAGTATGTAAAACTAAACCACATGGCCAAGAGCATTGTCCAGCCTCTCCATGAACTCTGACAGCCAAACTGAGCGAAAAATCACCCAGTACAGATCCAAAGCCCTGAAGGGCATGGCCTCAACACGACTGCCAAGCTCCGAATTCTGTCAGAAACTCAACTATAATTTACCTATTTTGGTTAACAGGGCTTTCATGGAGATAGTTACCAAGCATCCCCACTGCTGTTCCAGCCCTCAGTGGCAGCGAAGGGCTGCAGCACGGGAGTTACTGGAGAGGGTTATTCCCCTTGCCTCGCAGCCCCAGGGCGCCCAGTCGCAGCCCTGGGAGCGGGGCCGGCCCGGCGCTGTCCGGGGTCCTGAACCGGCGGCGCTTCGCCCTCCCCGGCTGCCGGCGGGGCTCGGCCCGGCGGGAGGAGGTGGCAGCGCCGGGATTTGGGGGGACCCAGGCACCCGGACAAGGGGATTGTCCACAACCTCTGGTTGCTTTTTAGAACAAGAAGAGAAATCTCGTGCTTTTATCCCAGAACGGTCCTTGGTTATAATGCAGACGGGTCAACAGGAAGGCAATTAATAATAGAATCATCTGAGTTGGAAGGGATTTGCAAAGATCATCGAAATCCAGATTCTGTCTCTGCACAGGATGACCCCAGGAATCACACCATGTGTCTCAGAGAGTTTTACAAGTCCTTCTTCAACTCTGTCGGGCTTGGTGTTGTGACAACCTCCCTGTTCCAGTGTCCAACCAACTTCTGTGAGAAGAATCTTTTACTAATAGCCAACCCTAAACCTCCCCTGACGCAGCTTCAGGCCATTCCCTCGGGTCCTGTCACTGGTCACCACAGAGATCAGTGCCTGCCCCTCCTCTTCCCCTCACAAGGAAGCTGCAGACTGCGAATAAGTTTCAGTCTCCTCCAGGCTGAACAAACCAAGTGACCCTTGTGGCTCTTCATACAGTTTCCTCTCTAGACCTTTCACCATCATAATGGCCCTTCACTCACCAGAATGTGAGGCTGTTCATTAAAATGATGGTGCTTATGGCTCTGAAGTGGTCTTTTGTGTTTTTGGTTTTTTTCCTCTTATTACTTCAAATTCATTGCATAGTCAGCCATCAGTGGTGAAGACTTAGGTTGTGGGTGCCTTGCAAGAAGAAGAGTTTTGAAGGGGGAGAAAGACTTTGGTTTTGAGGAGATAAGAATGCAGGTGAAAAAATAGGCAAGGAGGCAAAAAACAAAGGTGTCAATGGCACGATGGTTAACTTGTTAAAAACTAGAAAATGTGCCAGGCATTAAACAGAGGTATCTGCCCCCTCTGCCAGGGGTACCTGACTTTCTGCATTTAGGTGGTGTTGTGGTTTAGCCCCAGATGGTGACTCAGCACTCCCAGCCACTCCTTCACTCCCCCCCCTCCACCCCCCAACAGTGGGATGGAGGAGGGAATCAGAAGGGTAAAAGCAAGGAAACTCATAGGCTGAGATAAAGATAGTTTAATAGGAAAAGCAAAAGCCTCACATAAAAACAAAACAAAATTAGGAATTAATTCACCACTTCCCGTGGACAAGTAGGTGTTTAGCCATCTCCAGGGAAGGGATACATCACTTTTATTGGTTATTTGGAAAGACAAATACCATTACTCCAAACATCTCCATTTCCTCTATTTCCTCCAGCTCTATATGCTGATTATGATTCCATATGGTCTGGAATATCTCATTGGTCCCAACTCTGTCCCCTTCCAACTTCTTGTGCGCCCTCAGCCTACTCACTGCTGGCTTGGCGTAAGCCCTTCTCAGCAATAACAAAAATATTTCTGTGTTGTCAATACTGTTTCCAGCACAGATCCAAAACACAGCCCCATAATAGCTACTATGAACAAAATTACTTCAGCCAAAATTGGGACAGATGTTGCTTAAAGGTCAGATTTCAAGTGTTGCAGGATGATGGTGATGTGATAGCTTTCAGCAAGATGACACACTGTGTTCCATGCTCAGTGTATATATATATGTGTATATATATATATATG
>VZDJ01000158.1:9052012-9114160 GCA_008694505.1 Cyanoderma ruficeps
AGGAGGAAAGGGGACCAGAAGGTCAACAGCCGGCTGAACATGAGCCAGCAGTGTGCCCAGGTGGCCAAGAGGGCCAATGGCATCCTGGCCTGGATCAGGAATGGTGTGGCCAGCAGGAGCAGGGAGGTCATTCTTCCCCTGTACTCAGCACTGGTGAGGCCACACCTTGAGTGCTGTGTCCAGTTCTGGGCCCCTCAGTTTAGGAAGGATGTTGAAATGCTTGAGCAGAGGAGGGCAACAAAGCTGGTGAAGGGCTTGGAAAACAAGCCATATGAAGAATGTCTGAGGGAGCTGGGGTTGTTTAGCCTGGAGAAAAGGAGACTCAGAGGTGACCTTATCACTCTCTATAACTTCCTGAAGGGTGGTTGTAGACAGCTGGAGGTTGGTCACTTTCTTCAGGCAGCAACTGACAGAACAAGAGGACACAGTCTTAAGCTGCGTCAGGGGAAATACAGGTTGGATATTAGGAAGAAGTTTTTCACTGAAAGAGTGATTGAATATTGGAATAGTCTGCCCAGGGAGGTGGTGGATTCACCATCCCTGTATGTGTTTAAAAAGAGACTGGATGTGGCACTTGACACCATGATCAAGTTGAGGTCTTAGGGCTGGGTTGGGCTCGATGATCTTGAAGGTCTCTTCCAACCTACACATTCTGTGATTCTGTGTTCTGTGAAAATTCAGCCATGCCAGAGAAGTGGTTGCTACCGCAGCTGAGACAAAACAAGGAGATCATATCAAAAATTTGTATTTGCCAACTATAAACCAAGATATTTCATTCTCAGAGGGTATCCTACTTGTCTTGAAACCTACATTATTTTGCATTTCACCTCTTTTTCTTCAAATGCGACAAGTAGGTGTTATTTATCCAGGTACAGAGATTTTGTGAAACTGAATTCCTTATGATGGGCAAAGCACTACTTTGTCCTTGCTGGAGCATGGTTATTGGAACTCAGTCATACAACAGCAGCCTGCTGAAATACACTGATATTATGGGGGCTTGTAAACAAAAAATTTGCTCTCTCTAAGCCACAATATTTTTCCCATTGCAGTATATGTTACAGAAAATTTAATATGAAGAAAATAAAAATATTGCAACTGCTTTGATCCCAAGAGCAGGAGTGAGCTAAGGTGTCCTGGAATTAACTCCTGGCACAGTGCAAGACCAATGCAGAAGTCCCACTGCTAGTGCAGGTAATTCATCACTCTGCAGTCCCCAGCTGCAATGGGTATTTCAGGCTTACCTTTTTCCTAGATAGGTACATGGTCTTACGAATGTTTTCACTTGTGCTTACATCCCTCTCTGAAGTTTAGGAACTTGATATTAGGGTTATATTGATTAAATTTTCAGTAGCATCACAGATGACCTAACCCAAATGACACAGGCAGCATTGCTTGACATGGTGATCTACCCCAAAGGCAATTCTCTCTCTTTTGGGGAAGAGAGTTTCTAATTCTCATCACTCAGATGTCTAGGAGCTGTCATTGCTGTGCCTAAAAAATAATGGAATAGAACTGTGACATAGAAGTTAATCACTAATGTGTATAAGACTCACAGGCAGTGATTATAGACATCCATAATAAATTGAAGAGTATCACAAAAGATATCATTTCTAGACAGTGATGTTTAATACTTTATTCTCTATTCTTAACTTGCACCTATACATGCAAAATGAAATGCCAGTATCTCTGTCTGGTTTGCAGTTCAGATAGCTCCAAAATGCAGGTTCCAACCATCTCTCTGTATCTTTTGCATCTCTACTGGAATTAGAAATTAGTTTAATGCTCCAAAAGCACTGATATTTCACACAAAGAGAAAGTCACTGGCAAGCTTTTTAAATGGTCTATAAGGATATGAATGCTTAGTCTCCCCATTAATACAAGGGCACTCACACCAGCCATCAAGGAAGGCTTTCTGACCCACTCTCTGTGTTGCCAGATGAAAAATCATCTACACCTGGAGAACTAACACAATGCTTATTCTTCAAAACCCACTGGCCTGTGGAACTGCACAATGCCCATTGTGTAAGAAGGAGAACTGGAAAGTAATCAGCCCCAGTTCCGGCAACTTTTACTAGTTCACCAATCATTCAGGTGTGACTTTGTGCTGACCACCAGGGACCACCTAAGAGACCCCCAGCACAGAAGAACACATGTGGAAAGGGAGTTAAAATACGTCAGTGATTTCAGGGAAATGACTATCATATATGTATGTTTATTCTGGAACAATCAGTGAATATGTTTGTAAAATTCACTATATAAACAGGAGCTTTCCTGCACTAAGCATGCACGGTATTTTGGAGGAGATATTCCCCCATGCCCCCAGACAAATAAAGAGTGCCTGATTCTTAATATTACATTGGTGTTAAGGAATTTATTTTATTTTTACTGATGTTTGGTTACAGCTAGATAGTTGATGTTCACTTCTCCCTCAGACCTGCCTTTTTATCCAGCAAATGAAGGAGAATACAGTGCTGGGGTTATGACTTCTTGCCAGGGCTCAGGATCTCCTGGTCTTTGCTGGATTCATTTATTCCAGTCAGATTTGGAACCAGTGTAAATCTGCTGAGTTTCACAGCAGACAGGCATGACTTACACTAACTGAGGCCTGTCTCAGGTATGGACAAAAAACAACCTGAAAGCCCCCATTCTATTCTGCAAGACAGAATAAGCTGGTTCTCCCTGGAGAGAGCCTGGTGAGAGGTCGAGGGTGCTTGAGGGGCAGAACAACCCCATGCACTGTCAGCAGCTGAGCTAGAGAAGCCCTGGGTTGTCCATGCAGCCACATGTTCCTCTCCCACAGCCCTCAAGAAAGGCACAATGCAGCAGCCTTTCCAGCCAGGAGACTGCAGCCTGGAGACAGCCAAGCTTAGGGCAGCTTTCCTACCCCTGGTGTCAGTGGCCTCCTGCAAGCTGGGCCAGGGCATGGTAGGAGGACAAGGAGGCTCACCAGGTCAGGACATTGCAGAGCAACCTGCTCAGACCTCTGCTCTCACTGTCCTTTTTCTGCTCTTTTTTGGCCACAGACCTATGGAGAACTCACATCCTCTGCAAAATGGCTTGCTGACAAATGTGTGAGAAGGGCCAGTGAGGCCAGAGGCATGGAAACTGGAGGTAAAGTGTGTGCCAGTTGGCTTAAATTCAAACCAACCAGCCAATGCTGAATAGGAATGGGAAACTGAAAATGTAGAATGGGAAAACTGAGAATGGAGAGGCAAATGATGGCTAATCATAACTGCTTAAAGGAACATGTGAGACAATCCAGAGCCAAGTCACCATAACAAATTCCCCTATCAAAGAGACAGCAAACTGCATCCTTGGGTCTTCTGCATCCTGCCCCTTTGGTGTTCCCCCATCCAGCACATCAAGCAGAGGCATTATCTTGTCTCTGGACCATGACCAAGGGCCCCACTTTGGCCCCTAGCCTCCCCTCAGGGCTTTACATATAGACTATATCTACATCTTATTAATACTTTCTGACTAGTCTCTTTTGAAAGCCACAGACTTTCTTCTCATCCATGTAGTAGGCACCAGGGCTCACAGAATAATAGAATGGCCTGGATTGGAAGGGACTCTAAAGTTCATCTGGTTCTAATTGCTTGCCATGGGCAGAGACACCTTTCACTAGACCAGACTGCTCAGAGCCACAGCCAACCTCTGGTTAAACACTTCCAGGGATGGGGCATCCACAAAATCTCTGAGCAACCTGCTCCAGTGTCTCACTACCCTCTCAGTAAAGAATTTCTTCCTAATATTTAATCTAAATCTTCCCTTTTTTAGGTGAAAGCCATTCCCCCTTGTCCTGTCACTACATGTTCTTGTAAATAGCCTCTCCATCCTGTAGACCCCTTCACGTACTGGAAAGCTGCAATTAGGTCACCCTAAGGCTACTCTTTCCCAGGCAGAACAATCCAAATTCTCTCAGCCTCTTTTCACAGGAGAGGAGCTCCATCCCTTTAATCAATCATCCTGGTGTCCCTCCTATGAATTTGCTCCAAGAGGTCCATGGCCTCCCTGTGTTGAGGACCCCAGAGCTTGAGGTAGTGCTCAAGCTGGGGTCTCCTATGTGTGTCCTTATTCATTTCTAGTGTCACAGTGCCATGTCCTGTTGTCCATGAGTAAGGTTTGTCACAGTCACCTGCATGTGTCTTCCTTGGTTACCCTTTCAATTGGGCGATACTGCCTGTAAACATACAACAGGCGACCTCATGTCTCTTTTTTCCAGCTCCTCGTGTGCTGCTCTGCTTTGCTGAGCTGCCAGCTCTGCTGGTGTGTGTTTGCCTCTTGCTTCCCCATCCTGCTACCCTCCTTCATTGCAAGCTGTAGGCTCTTTGGGGAATACACCACTTAGAGTTTTGACAGTCCTGCAGCACAGTGGAGCCCAGGCCCAGTAACCAGCCCTCTGCCCCTCCTCATAGCTCCTTTGGAGTTAAGCTGCTGTACTCAGTTCTTGCTTGGAGGTTTTAGAGCTAAATCTCTTTTCTAATTATAGTTCTATATAGAATAGAACAGTTTCCTTTACTAGAGTAAGTAATGACCTGATTTCTATGTGCACTGCTCACAGGGGAAAGCACAAAGCTTGTCCTGCCATATTCCTACAGCATCTGGTAGGAAGAGTCCTGTCTAATCTTTTGGCAAGTCTTACAGAAAACCTGCACTGCCGCAAACTAAGGAAAACAATGAATAATTCATTTCCTTATCTGTTTCAGGATTGTTTTCTGCAAAACATCTATTTTAAGAATTTATGTGATTTTTAGCTGCATCATGCTGCAAATGCAAGCGTACAGAGGGGAACCCTACTGTTTGTCTCAGTGTAGCCTAGAGGATTCATTAGTGCAACATTTGAGCTCTCAGTGGACCAAGTTCCAAGTGAGGAGTGAAAGGTAGAAATCAGGGTAGTTAACAAGATTTGAAGTAGAACAATTCTCTGAAAATCACAGTTCCAGAGGAGACTTCCTGTGATGCTGAAATGGTCATATGTTGATGATGTCAAGCTGGTTAACAGCCAGCTGGGGGACAGAAGGGAGTATAATCTGAGTTCTCATATTTCCCAACATGTATACAGAGTTTCCCTATTTCCCCAAGAGCACTTGCCAAAGACACAGACTTGACAGTTATAGAATTCCACTCCAGCTACTATTTCAGGCTGTAACTGATTCCTGCTTCAGTCAGATCCCTCCAAGTAGTGGAGCTGTGGATTGAGGTTTCCTCTAGAGCTCGGGCAGGAATGACTACAATCTGCAATACCACACCATGGGACAACCCTGCAATGCTGTCCACTCCTTTGGAAAGGTCAGAAATCTCTGGTCACATTTCGACAAATAGGGACAGGTCAGTAAATGACATGTTAAAAGCTGACCACAATCCATGAAGGAATGGATTAAGAAGGAAATGATGATCCCTTATAATGGAAACCAGTGTGTTATGATGCTACTAGTGATTCTTTGGGCCAGTAGAGGCAGATCTCGGTTCATTAACCTGAGCATCAACACTCTGTTCACATACATCCTGTTCCACCTAACAGGATTTATTTCAGCTGGGGATATGCTGAAAATGCCCTGCTTGCAGCTGAGTGTTTCAGCCTGCTAAGTTATCACCAGCTGTCTGTGCCCCATAGGGCACATGGTGGACACAGGTGCATTAAAATACTGCTCTTTCATTAAAAAAGACAATAAATTGATCTCCTTTACCCTCTACATGACAGTAAATTTTTCAGTCGAGCTTCAGTGCTGCTCCAGGAAACAGGAGATACAATTGTCCAAGATAAATCATATAGATAAGGCAGACCTTGTTTGCTACTAAAAATAGTACATACAAATACCACCAGCACCAGCATCTGAAAAAATACCTTCCAAAAGAGCCAATTAGAAGTGCAGCAAAAGTATTTCTCCTTGCCTCAAAGAGGAAAAAAAAAAAAAGCTACAAGCTGAAAAGTGTCATGAAGCTGGAGGAGCACTTGCTCTCCTCCTCCTGGCTGTAACCAGAGATCCTGTTGGCTCTCTCAGCCCCAGCTCCACAGATGCTGGCCCAGCACCAAGGTTAGTGAAGACAAGTCAGTGTCTACCTATGCTGTTGAAGGAGCCCTGGTAACAATTTAAATACACATTAGCTGGGATAAGAAAATGCTGTGCTATGGGAAGTGCCTGAATCTGTAAAAGGGAGGAATATTGGCATCATTATAAAAGGATGAATACAGAATTAAAGAACTCCTATACTACATTGCCCCTTTCCCCCCATCTTTAAACAGATCAAGGTAAACATTTCTCCATTTTAACACATTCAATCTCCCAATATTATACTTTCATCAATGATATTCTCATCTGCCAATCCAAAGCAATATATATTCTAAGCAAAGCATATTCTGCATAGCTTCAGCATGCTGTCTTGAATTTTATACAATAAAGTAGCAGCTTAGACTTAGAACATGGCTGTGCCTTTTTAAAGCAACACCTGGGCTGTGTGGCATTGCCAATGTAAATTATTTGCCTGGGAAAAATTTCTTGTTAAGAAAGAAGGTGACCATTTACTTTACAGCCTGGGCAGGAAGCACTTGCTGCCCGAGATGCACACGGCCAGGCACGAGCCTGAGAGAGAGATGGCTGGTGAAATGCAACAACCATGAAGATGTGGAAAGCTTTTTGAAAGATCCAACCTAAACCTTCTCTATACTTACTTAAACCAAATTCTGTACCCTGCAGTGAGTATCAATATTGATTCTTCATTATCAAAACAACTTTTTAATACTTCCCCCCCACCCTGCCATTCCTTTCATTTTCCGCTCCCTAGGGAGAGCAACATTCAGTTGCTCACAGGTCAGTTTGGATCTGTACTAGCAATAGTGTAAATTCTAACTTTAAAAAAAAATGCTTAGGTTTGCATCATGGTAAGAAGTCATTCTTGGGGAGGAAGGAAGACAGTGCCTGAGAGACATCCTCCCTCAGCAGGGCCCAGCCAGTTTTAAGCACCCACCAGGGATACCCTCTGCCCCAAGTTTGACAGAGATTTTGGGAACAAGCATGCCACAGGACAAAGCTGAAGCACAAGCAAGCGGGATGATAAGATTTGAAGGCACCAGCATGCAAGGGCTCCACAGGAGAAAGAATTTCACACTTAGCTTCACTAAATCTATCTTCCTGCAAGACAGGAAAAATAATCACCCAAACCAGTTAAATTATAGTGATACAATCTGACACAGAGCCAGATGACATTTTCTGATTTTGTTTGAAGTTAACACCTTGAGACAAGGCATATCTGAGAGGATCAGAGCAGTGAAGGTAGCAGGAACCTTTCCTCCCTCCCCCACAACTCCATGAATTCCACTGTAGAGTATTAAAAATAAACCAGTGTACCCTAATAAATTGCAGAAGATATTTAAGTCAGAGTTGGGCAAGGAAAGAAGGAGGGAGCCTAATATTTGAAACAATGAAAACTGTTACTAGAAACCTATTTTAGAAGCCTCAAGAGTCACACAAAAAAGTCCTTGAGACCTAATGGCTATAAATAACCACTTTCCAAAATCAATGGTATTTAGTTAAACATGCAGTTTTTATTCCTTGTATTCTCATGCAAAATATGCAAATGTTAATATTTCAAGTTCCATATTTCCAAATTCATTGGAGAAGACTAATTATTGCAACACCCATAAATTCTGCTGATTAACTCCATGAGTTCAAGTTTCCAGCCATGTAGAGAAGTCCTGACCCCCAGTGTACATTTTAGCAAAGAAATGAGATGTCTTAAACCCAAGGGCTTCCTAGGTAGTTGAAGTACTCCCATTTCTTTATTTTTATTTTTGTTAAATAAAGTGATAGCCCAAGCAGTAGCTAAAATGATATAAAGCACCTTATCTAAAGAAGCTGCGATCACACTTCAGCCTTGGGAATACCACAGAGCTGTTACAACCCATTTTACCTGATCCATTAAGTAAAACATTTTTCTTCTGTCTTACTGCATATCTCAAAAATAAAACCCACAGTACTTCAGTTTAGAATGATGTATAATTTATTCATATAATTCACAAGTAGTTGGACACTACTCAATCTCCATATGCAAGTGATTTACACAAACATATAATACTAAAATTGATTGCTTAGAAGGTAAAAAATACCATGGGTATGAAATGCCATGGTAGATGTTGTTCAGTATACTACACAATCTTAGTGTCAAAGACTTTTATTCATTTATGGTTTTAGAAAAAAGGCAGTTTGCCATTTTTAGTTTTTTTAAATAAGTAGTCTGGGAAACAGAAGCAGTTTTGCTCTAAACCTTCTAATCAATTATTTTTCCCAGCTCTTAGGAACTGAATTAACAACCAAAGCAACATTTTCAGTAGTTCAAAGAAAAGATACATATTTTTGCTCCCCTGAATTCACCAAGCGCCACGTGACCAAATTATGTTGCCTTCCAACGTGTGACACAAAAGAGTAACCTCTGTATATCCAAAGGAATGTGCAAGAATCTGCACCATGCTTCAGCATGGTGGTATTGGTGACAACAGCCTGATGTTATAATTTTTGGCCCCTGCCAGTATCTGTTAGTTGTGAATGTGTTCACAGCTCACTGTGTTAGCATCACCAGACCATTTGGTATTCATGCATTTGATCGTAATTCTGCATAAACTCTTCTCACTGAAACTTGTATCTCATAAGCCTCATTAATTTTGCATTAAGCATATAATGGCTGCATGGAGAAAATTGTGTTTAATGTGTTTGTCTGCATTAGATTAAATTACATTATCTTCTAGATGAGGTCCAAACATATATTTTGCTTGAAATGCCAGTAGTTATCTTAAAACATACCAAGAAGTTAAAAAGCTTCCACAATACAAGATCCAGCTACTTATTCCACATATACAAAAGCACTGCTAGAGAAATACAATTCAATTGTCAATGCTTAATTATGAGGAAAGTCTAAAAAAATAGAAAACCTCTGATATCTGGACATCAATTCAGAAGGTAACACTGCATAATGAGGCAATATGAGCACCCATTTAAAATGAAAAATCCCCAGCAAGAGAAGCAGAAGGGGATCATGTGACAAAAATAAATGAACACTGCACCAAAACATGCACACGATTGCCATGGTCATTCAGTATGCTAGTGATGGTCTAACAGTGATCTAAACCAGGAGTGAGACAGTGCTTCCAAATAAAATCAGCTGAGTAACTACATATTGATTAAACTTTCTGATGCAGCAAAATGAGGACACAGAGCCATCTCTGGGTTCTGGAGCTGTCTCAAGATTCGCCTGTAAAATTTCTCTCTGACGCGATTGAATTCCATTATGTCCAGTGGATCCTCATCAATCCAGAATTTGTGGAATTCATGCATTAAGTAGCCTACAAAATCATAAGAGAAAAGAAGAGATAAATACAGCATGTAAATATGACATATAAAATTAGAAAGTAGCCTGGAATTAACAATTATGATCTCCACAGAGAATCCCGGTCACTGAGATTTGACACCTCATGACACTAGGCAGGAACAAGACTAAAACTATCCTCTCCCAAAGTTGGATGAATATTACACACACTGGAAGAGTTTCTCACAAAAAACACAAGAAGTCACTAGTCATCTTGACATATGGATTCACAAATTAAAGCATAAAACCAGGGAGTATAAAAACAGGGAAAGATGCTGAAGGTGCTTATTATCAGTTCCTTGCCTACACACTGAAAAATATTAGAAGTGTTACTCCCACTGTGCAAAGATGAACAGCAGGCCTCTGCTATTGAAGGGATGCTCAAATACAGGGGAAAGAGCTGTCAAAGCATTATTTTGGTGGTGGAGCTGCAACTCTGCTGAAGGGTGGGGAGCAATACTAGAATGTAGATGCAAGGATCATATGCCAGTTGGATTTAAGGGGAAACAATATGCAGACACACCTTAAAGCACATTTGCTTTCTTCTTATTTAAAAACCAGGAAGGTCACTTGTTAAGGTGCTTAGTGCATTTTTTTGTTTGTATTTATTTTACACCTTGGTTTGGTAGTGGCCTCCATCACAGCTTAAGAGCTGAATCCAATCATCCTAGACAGGAGAGTACAGTCTCTGTGCTGTGTCGGAAAACTTTATTTCTTTTTTTTTAAACTATGGGCACTATTATGTTAGCAGTGCACTAATTATGCATTTTCACCCCTTGCCCCACACTCACACCCAGCACTTACAGAACGTCTGCTGAAAGTGAGTGAGCGTTGGTGCTTCTGGAGCAACATTGTAGAAATGGGTCTTCAGAGCCCCACTCACGAGCAGGTTGTATGCAAGGTCTGTTATGTTAATGCCCACGATAGCAAAAGAGTAGCTGTAAGGAAAAGCAGAGACTTTTGTTGAGAGTTCACCTTCTTTCAGCACATTTTATGAGGCACCAATGACCCTGACACTGCAGATTTCATGCGTTACTGAGATGTATTAATTCTCTCCTTTTTGAGTTTCCAAGGTGTGTGTGGGTTGGATAGCAAGGAAAACATTTATCCTGCATGCTTTGTACAGCATTTCCCTTGGGAAATACATGGTCACAGTAAAAACAGGAGTTTCATCACTGTGCCAGCCTTTTCAGTGGAACAGCACTGATTAATTCCTACTAAATAAGAACAAGCACAGACGTCCCGATGCTCCTGCACTCGCCTCTGAAACAGGGCAAGGACTCCACACGGTGGCCATGGCTGCAGGGTGACCCATCATTTGTTATTTTTAACTGCTGGAGTTCCCACTGGAACTCATTACCCATAGTTAGGAACATCAGCTTTCAACAACCTGTCCTATAAAGACATTCATATGGCTAAAATGCTTGTGAAAAAGATCCAGTCGAGTCACTACTAATTTCTTCCTAAAACAGAACTGGAGATAAAGGCCAGAAAACAGCCAAAAACCTAAATCAGAGCATGCTGGAAACACACACAAGGAAATGAGACTCATTAAGCAAACTGTCCTGCTAAAAGATACCAACAAGTGAAGTATATTTAAGCACAACACAACTCAGAAACTGGAAGTTAATTTGTGAGGCTGGTGCATGAAGAGCTTGACATTTCTAGTAGTGGCTATTTCCCAAGAAAGCACATAAAGACTCACATGGACACTTAGTGAGTGATAAAAGCAAACATGTTTGGATATTCAGTGATTGGATTTTTTCTCAGCTAAAGGCAGCTGTCTTCTCTAGACTGTCTTGGGTATTTTTTTGACTACCTCTATCAAGCAAACTGAAATATTTTCTTTAACTTTTTTTTTTCTTTTGAGAAGGAAAAAACAAACCAGAAGTCCAGAAGTTAACTTCAGCATGAGGCCTAATGGCAAGTTTCACGGAAAAATTAAATATGCACAGTAATATCTTGTATTAGAGATTTTTAGATGCATTCAGAAAGAACATCCCGTTCTATTCTCATGAATAATGCAGTTATACCAAACCCACAGTCGAAGAAGAAAAACCCTCAGTACTATTTCTTTGCTATTATATTTTCCTAAAAGCAGTTCTGAACCTAGCTTTGACAGCAAGAATTGAAACTTGATCATGTCATGTACTAAGAAGAATATATAAACAGATATTAATCACCGCACTATATATAGCGCACAGAGAAAGTTTCTCCTTGCTACAAAATTTTTGGGTTATTTTTTTTCTGAATGTAACTTGAACTGTTTCTCCTGTAACCTTTGATCAAAACAAAGGTGTGGTCAAGACAGTAGATGTACATATGCTCACAGAAGTTTTCTTTAAAAAATAACTAGGAAACACCTTTTCTCAAACATACAGCATCGTTACCTGCTGTGTTTGTAGCAAATTAAAAAAGTCTTTAAACTTACCCAATTGCCTTATCAAACTTTTTCTTCTCCCATTCAGCTTTGCTAAGTTGGCTGAGGAAGAAAAAATAATTAAAATCCAGATATTGCCAAGCTTTATGAACTGAGAAATACTTTCTTTGAGCTTCTCTGATGTCTGTCATTGCCTGAACATGGTATTTTACCTTCTTTAACATGGCTAATCCCATTTAACACCGCTTGTGGCTGAATGGATTGCTATAAACAGATGGGTAACTGGTTTAGAGCATTGCCAACAAACCCATCTCACCATTACAAAATGCACCTATGTCAATGCTCTCAGCAAAAGCCCATTGCATTCTAAATTGACCACAAAGGTCATCCACTCCAGTTAAAGTCGAGCTGTACAAGAAGTTGAAACTACATTTAACTAATCAAAGATGGTTTTAGCTTTTTTGTGTTTTCAGAGACATGTGACACCCATCACTGGAGGCACGATTCACCTGAGGCAGCAAACATGAAAATACTCCTCTGACAGTAAGTTTTTATGACTAGCCAAACTAGAAATCACTCAACAAACAAAGATTAGGAAAAGTGTTTCCTATTACTTGGTACAATAATGCAGTGCTTTTCAAGGACACAGAAGACGCCTCCCTTAAAATAAAATTAGTTAGGGAACAGATTGATTTTAAACTAAATTTCAGCTCTTCAATGATTTAAAAGAGCTGTGTGATCCAACCAGTCAGCCAACATCCCACTAACCAGGTTTGAGTCTACTGAAATGAGCAAGTTTAGCAGAAATCATTGCCTGCATTTATAACCACCTAAAGGCAGGCACAGAACTGACCATAACCAGGGGCCTATAACCTTGACATGGCTGTGGGAGTTTTTGACTTAGTAAAGCAAATCAGTTTGCAAGCTTTAGGTCCCAAATTATAGACAGCTATGTGTGAAAGCATTGTTCTTGGATTATTCTTCAATAAGTATATATTACAATAAAAACAATTCCCTGAGCTTCATGTAAATATAGTATATAAAAATTGTTGTCATTAAGTACTTAAGATGCTAATAGGGACATACCCATCGTGACCTGAGGGTTACTGGGTGGCATACATGAGGATAAAACTTCAGCTCCTAAACAGCTTTGCATACAGAAGTACACTATCCTTTGCTCATCCTCTAAAATCTGAACCATCTTTGTAGGCTGTGGCATAACACCAGTTGGAAAACCCCAGGTAAGGTGGCACACATAGGATGTGGGCAAGTGAGACAGTTCAGCTGAGACAGAAAATCCATTGATCATGATCCCATCAGAGAACAGCACAGCTGCTAAGCAACCACATCAGGCAGATCACCATGGGCACCACCTGCAGCATCAATCTCCTACTGAATGCTCTGCCAAGGCATAGAAATTGCACATGCTCACACAGCACTCCAAGACTGCCCTTGGTAATCAAACATGCAAACGAAGAACACTAATATGTTCCAAGGGCTTTTAGTCACAGAATTACCATTAGGAACTCAACAAAAAACCCTCAAAAACCCTAAGGAGATCAAAAGCTTCAGGATTTAGGTGTGAACCAGCTTTATGGATATCTAACATTACTGGCAGAAGAAAAATGTCTTTTAAGGCAACCAGTTTCTATGTAACTAGCTAAGAGGCCTCTACCCCCAATACTCATGGAGTCTCTTACTGACAAACTACCTACAATACTGTTTGTGATTCTTGAAGGTACTTTATCTCTCAACAGTCAGGACAATGGAGTTACCAGATTGGAACCATCACTAGTCAAGGCAGACAGTGTGTGATATAAATAAAGGGGCTTTTCAGCTCTGCTAACAAATATTTGGCCTAGCCTACTTAGGATTATCAAGTCAGTCACTTTAAGGTGACTCACGCAAGCAAGGTGGATTTCATTTTTGGTATATAAGCATGTTCATATATACTCAAGTGTTCCACCCCACAGTTTGGGTCAATTCTAAAGAAAAGTATATGGATTTCTTGATGTTGCAAGAAAGACTTAAAGTTTATAATACACCAAATTGTAGATTGATCTTTATTTACATGTACTGTCTCAGAAAACTTAGGAAAAAAGAAAAAAAAATACCTTAGTTCCTTCTTAGTGACTTCCCTTTATTACAAAAAAAACACAAACAAATTAAAAGAAAGGTAAATAAAAATACAAAAATCATTTGAAATCAGAAGTGAAAACATTTAACACTAAATTTAACTATTTCCAAGATTCAGAATACAAATTTGCCTCTTGCACCTGATCAACTTTCAGGATCAGTGCTTTAAAACAGACAGCATGTGGCAAAACCCAAGGATATACCCAAGAAAAAGAAAAAACCCAGCCCTCTTCCTCAAACAGAGCCAGCAGAGTGCTCTCTCAAGTTACTGTTTCTGGTCTCAAACATTACCTGTATTTAGGGTGAAGAGAATCAGTGAGAACTTGCTGAGCTATCTCAGTGTCCCATTCAGCAAAATACCTGCAGACATATATGTTTAGAGTGAATTGTTAAACAAACAACAAAAAAAGTATCTGAAGTCATATTAAGCTGTTTATACACACCTTTTTAAAGGTCAGTGCATTTGTTACACAGTATGAGCAGCATCTGACATGTTAAACTCAATAAACTGCCACCCAGACCCCCAAACTGAAAGATTAAAGCAGCCTCCAACTACAAGTACAACCCTGTATGAGTTTAGTGAATGTGCATTACCAGATTCTCCTTTCTACCCAGAAAATCAGTTGTTTATGACTAGAGCATGTCGGCTGCTGAGCTCAAGAGAAAGCAGTTCAGGCTTCTTGATCTGGCAGATTCATTAAGCAAGATAAGAATCATCACAGACTAGGAAATTAAATACATGGTAGGGATTAATTTCAAATGGAAGTTCAAAGCCAGAGTCAAGAGTCCAGATCCTCAACTGAGATTTACTAGGGAACAACATACGGACAGAGGATGATTTATGTCCTTCAATCTGTAAAAGCAGAAAATACTTATTTTTTGCCTAATAAGGAGAACTTATTTTACCAAATGTTTCTAAGCTATGTAACTGCAGGCAGCAAATGCAAGGGCTAGAGAAAATAACTGGCATAAGTCAATTCCCAAATTACAAAACGCAGCCATCACATTAACACCTGGTGTGCAGGAGTCGGAAGGAGAAGGTAATGTAAACTCACTGTTTAATTTTGAGTATTGACAGAAATTGAAGTAGTAGTCAAACTACCTAAGTCTGCCATTGGTGACTGCACATCAAGTGTTTTCCTTAAGAATTCAGCATGAAATTCCCAGAGAAAGCAGCTGAGCAGTAACACAACCCTCCCACCCACATACTTCCAGGGCATTTTGTTCAAGGAGATCTAGATACTGGTGAAAATATACTTACACTTTCTTTCTGGTAGGAAGGGAGTGCTAACTTGCTATGTCACAGAGAAACTAAAAAAAGGGCTTAGCAACTGGTATTACAAGGTTGAATTAGGAATACTGAAAGAAAGGAGACCCCTTTGAGAAGAGAAACAGTCCAAAAATTAGGCTAGCAAATACATTTTTTCTAAATGCTTAATATGTAGTCTCTAGCAGTTTTCTAAATTATTCCCACAGATTTCCTAAAATCTGCAAGTAATGCTGCTTTTCATGACTTCAGGCACACATAAACCCATCTGCAGAGGGACATACTTACACCAAATTATATAAACCCAGGAGACCCATTCCTCTGAAGTCAGTTTTAGGATCGTCACCCTGGAAACCAATCTCGCACCATTGCTTCGAAATCCGAGCTTTCAGTGGTGAATTGGGCTTCAAGCATTTCCACAACTAGGAAGATTGCAGGTAAAACATAATCAAGTTTCCACACAGCACAGATTTTTTTTTTTTTCTTCTCTTGTTAAACCAAGCTAAATTCTGATCACTGAACAGATGACTGCAGCAACATCACTGCATTGCTACCCCAGCAACGCAAACACAAAATCAAATGAAGTTCCTCTGGATGTGTGTCTGTGGGGGAAAATCCCAAACTGCTCTGAAGTATTGCAGACATTTCAGCCCTACAAGGCCCTTCTGACCTTATCACAGCTGCTCTGACATCTCACACAAAGACTTGTTTTGCTCATGTTTTGTGCATCGAGGTGGTGTCTGCCTCCATAACCACAGAGACAGGAACGGGCTGGAATTTGGTTGTAAATCACTGACAGAGCAGCAGAGGAGCTTTGAGTCCCTGAGGCTCTGCACCAATCTTTTCTCTGGCATCTTTTGCAAGTCTGTGGAAAGGTTATAAATCAAGAGGGCTGACTTGGCTACCATAGTGTTGAAAAGCAAATTGGAGGACATAAAAAAAAATCCGGACAAGGATAGCATGCGCACCATCATATTTAACTAAGGGAAATATGCATTCATTGATCTCACATAAAGAAATATTTGAAGTGACTTAAAAAGCCAGATCAGCAGCTGGAATAAATCCATTTAACTGCACTGGTGAAGCAACTTTAGTGCCTAAATATGATGTTGCTATGGACCTAAAAGTAGCCGAAAATGACACATGACAAAGACATACCTTTATGCATGCCTTATGTGCCATATCACAAACTCACCCTTTCTGAAGCGTATTAAGAAATCAGAATTTAGAATTAAGAAAGTGTATGAATCGCCAACCATGAGTTGGTGAGTACACCCTCAAGAAAATCACTTAGACAAAGCCTACCCAAGGGAAAGAGCTGTATTCACATTTCCAAAATAAAAACAAAAATTGTTTTAATTTTAGCAATTCTAACTGCATTTAAAATTAAGTGCCCTGGGAAGGTTAAAACTTTAATGATTTCACTTAGTAATGACTGCATAAAAAATCATTGCTTAAAACAATGTTCATCCGTCAACAATAAATACAGTATTAATCATTAGTCCAATCACATTAAGTTAATCTTTCTCTCATTCATAAAGTGCTTTCCTGGTAAATATGAATAAATGATAGCCATTAGGGACCTGAATTACCCATTGCAGAGATCACTTAGCAGAGTATCTAGAAGGAATGAAAACCAACCAGCCTATTCTTCCACACTGAGGACTGGAAAATGAATTAAACCCTTGGACATATTTCCATTTGACATTTGCAAAAATAAAACATCTGCTGTAAACAAGTGCTAATATGTCGGTGAAACTGATACTTTTTTCAACATAATGAGTTTGCATAATGCTTCATAAACTGCACTGTTTAATCTCTCCTCAGACAAACGTTCAGTTTCCATTCTGCTTTTATGCTCATGCAATTATGTTTTTAAAGCACTTACATGACTACACATCATTGCTGACATGACTCTCAGGACCTTGCCCTCACAGGCTGGATGGTGGGGAGAGACTACAGCGAGCTCCTTGGTCCATCTCACCTACAATCCCATCTCCAGATCCTACTTGCTCTCTGGGCAATGCAGATACCCAGGGTGTTTAGGGACTCTTTCCTGGAGCCAAAGACCCGCTTTAATCTGCAGTTAGGTATTTTCAGGGACCAACACTGTAGGAGGCTGCCTGGATGTCTCACCTACAAGCCAGAGGCTTCCTCAATGGGTAAATCTGTGTGTCCCTTTAGATAAAACTCACTCTACTCCCATAAATTTGTGCATTTGGCTGCACAGGGGAAGGACTTGAACAGGAGGAGTCCATCTGCCCAAGTCTACCTGATGATTGGTACATTCCTTCAGGGCAGCTCTGGATTTGCATTATTCCTCACCTCCCAGCAGTGGGTAAATTTTAAAGGCAGCTTTCCACACACGAACAGGAACCCTGACCATCTGAGGCATTTTCAGAAGTAGTTACCTGCATCTGACAGTGCTTGTGCAATATGTGATTTTTGGAAGACCAAGTAACTATGGTAAAATTTCCACAAACTCTCACTGTAATTTGTGCAAAGCCTTGCACTGCAATCTACAGCATGGAAGACATATCACCATCTGGTATTAAAGTTTTCAGTATTTTTGGATTAAACTGAAAAAGAAAAGCCCCCACAACCAAACAGGTAGTATGTTTTTATAAGAAAAAATCTTTAAGAAGGCATTTTGCTTGTAGCCAGTAGCTCACTATCACTTATTCTATGTTTCTTGGTATTTTTCTGAAGCATCTTGCAATAGCTATGGTTAAAACCAGGATCAAGACCATGGCTTGCTATTAGACTGTTTTCCAGAACCTTTATTCTTTCCTCAACTTCTTTCTAAGAAATCTCTAGCTCTTCCTCTGCTTATGGCTTCAAGATAGAAAAAATGCTTTTATTATCTGCTCCAGTGCAAAGCATGAAAGTATGAAGGAAGTAAAACCCAACTGGTATGGTTTTCATAACTCTGCATGTATCATCTGAAGAATAGTTTCATTTTGTTTTCACTTGAAAATACATTTGGTAACTATAAAATTACCAGTGTAAGTCATCAACTCCCACTCTTCCATTCCACACAGTAAAAAATAGATGTTTGCCAATGGTATACACCGACATCGCCCTCAAAAAATACAAGAAATTGAAGAAATAAATTTGTGATTTGGTTAATAGAGAAAAATACCCTTCTTGTGTTGGAGAAAGATGTACTGAAGCAGGACATAAAGCTGCTTTCCAGAGCTCACTGCAGATAAGAGCTCTGTGCTCTAAGACCTGTGTTACCCAGTGCCTAGATATAGTCCAGGCAAGGGAAATGCATTTATCAGATAACCAGGGAGTGAGCTGCTTGCTTGGCAGGTGTTACACCCAGACCAGATTATAATGCTGGGTAGTTTTGTCTTAAAACAGGTACACAATGGAAGAAGGTGATGTTTCAAAGAGGTTTGTGAGGCAGGCTTGGGAGCTGATATGAATAAAGGATGCCCTCTAAGCACCTCTTCAGCACCTACCTTCAGCAGCATTTCCTCATGTTGTGGATTCTCCGAATCGTACGGCTCCCGGCGCAGCTTCTCGACCTCTGCAATGAGATTTCTGTACCCCACAATCTGCAGCAGGCAGGCCTGAAGGGATACTCCCAACCTGAGGGTGGGGGGAGCAACATATTCCAACTCAATCATGTATAACCATGAAACAGCACTACCGTGTACACACACAACTAATACACGTGACTAGTGTTACACCTATGAATTGATAGTCTAACACTTCAGTTGCAACATGAAAATTTCCAAGAGATCAATATTACATTAAACAAGGCATTGTGAAAAGCATAGTCTCATTTAGTGCCTCCCTTAGATGATAACATTTCGGATTTTTTTAAAACCGTGAACAGTGATTTTTCACGTGGAAATCCCATTATAACTATACACAGCAGCACTGAATGCCTGTAACAAGCACATTACTGAATCTTTCTCCTCCTTCCAAAGACAGCTTCTCAAACAATTCCCTGAGATCAGAGATGTGAACTTGAAAAAGGCTGAGGGGGAAAAGAAAACTCAGCAAACAGCTAAAAATAATTGTTTTGCTTCTGTGCCACAAAAGCCAGCATAAAGAAGCAAAAAGCCTGAAGTAATAAATTTTCCAAGATCTGCCTCCAGGCAGATTTGGCTTTTGTCTCATGTTAAGAATCATCATAATGGTTCTTTTTTTCATTATAATGCAGATTTTTGTGTTTCCTTTTTACATTTTCTGATGCATCATCAAAAAAAAAAAACAACCAAAAAACAAACCAAACACACATGAAATAACTACCCTCAAAAAACCCTAAACCAAACTTGAAAAAAAAACCTACCAGAAAACTCTGCACCAAACAACAGCTTTACATTAAGATTTTAGAATACAAAACGGAAGTCACGCAGTATGCTACTGCCATGCTCATAAAAATATTTTCTTATACACAGGAATAAGCCCTTTAATATTTAATACTATGTAAAATTATTTGAACACCTGGTATGAATTCAGAGGCCAAGCTAAGTGTGCACTCTTATTCCTCTGTGGAACACAGGCTCCACTGATATTAAGCTGCACAGGTTCCTTGTCTGTGCTTGATACACTGAAACATTTTGTTTATTCTGTAATACTCTTAAATTTTCAGAACAGAAGGATTTTCATTGCTTATCTTTTAGGCAGGTCCTGCTTGTCCAAATTGATCTCCCTCTATGGCAAGGTGACCTGTCTAGGCTGAGGGAAAGGATGTGGAAGTTTTCTACCCAAACTTTACTAAGGCCTTTGACACTGTTTTCGTCAGCATTCTACTGGAGCTGGCTGTTCATGGCTTATATGGATGCACTGACCACTGGGTAAAAAATTGTCTGGATGGCCAAGCCCAGAGAGTGGTGGGGAATGGAATTACATCCAGCTAGGGGCCTATCACTAGTGGTGTTCCCCAGGGATCAGTTTGGAACCAGTTCTGTTGAATATGTTTATCCATGATCTCGATTAGAGGACCAAGTGCATCCTCAGTCAGTTTGCAGCTGATAGCAAGTTGTGTGGGAGTATTGATCTGCTGGAGGGCAGGAAGGCTCTGCAGAGGGATCTGGGCTGGCTGGATCTATGGACCATGGCCAATTGTATGAGATTCAGCAAGGCAAACACTGGGCCCCCCACCACAAAAAAGACATTGAGGAGTGTCCAGAGAAGGGCAATGGAGCTGGGGAAGGGTCTGGAGCACAAGTGCTGTGAGGAGCAGCTGAGGGAGCTGGGGGTGTTTATCCTGGAGAAAAGGAGGCTCAGGGGGGACCTTACTGCTCTCTACTACTGACTGACAGGAGGATGTACCAGGTGGGGATTGGCCTCTTCTGCCAGGTAACAAGTGATAGGACAAGAGGAAATGGCCCCAAGTTGCCACATAAAAAGTTTAAATTGGGTATTAGGGAGAATTTCCTTCACCAAAAGTGTTGTCAAGACCTTGAATAGACCACACCAAAGTAGTAGAGTCACCATCCCTGGAGGTATCTAAAAGATGTGTAGATGTGGCACTTAGGGAAATGGCTTACTGGTGGATTTGGCAGTGCTGGGTTAACTGTTGGACTTCAGAATTTTAAACCTTTTCTAACCTAAATAATTCCAAGGTTAATCTACAGAATAAGAGATATCAGCATTAGTCCATTTCTCATGCTGCAATTTTATTCCATTTGAGGCTATAACCCTCTCAGACAGAAAAACCTCCACAGTGTTTTCCATCCTTCGCTGTTTTTTGGTGGGTTTTTTGGTCTTTTAACATGCTTCACTAGCCATAGCCTCCAGTTTTACAGAAGGGCTGCATTTCAAAGAAAGCTGAAAAACCTGACAGACTGTGAATTGCTGTAGAGTATCACTAAATCACAGCCATAACGTTTTTAACTTCTTTATAGTCTCAGAATAGTTTAGAACAGCAGGACACAGGCTGTGGCAAAGCAGAGCAATTTTATATTAAAAAAAATATATGTTTTTAAGATCCGAGGTGTACAACACATTCAAAGTAAACCATTTTTGTACTTTATGTAAAGGCAGTCAAAAGCTCCATGCAATATTATTTGGGTGAGGGGATGGGGGTTGAATTAGCTTCCCCCCTTTCCCTTTCATTAATGCTTTGTTGTTCTTGCCAAACACAGGATGTGGGTGAGGTGCTGATATCCCACACCTCCTCCTCGTCACCCTGGTGCTCGCTGTGGCTGTTCTCAGAGCACAGGAGCAGTGTACCTGGGCTTGGACTCCCACTGTACTCAGCTCCAGGTGCTCCACCAGATGGAGGCAACTCCAAAACTGGAGCAGGGGAACTAGATGATTGCTAAGTTCCCTCCCAACCCAAACCTTTCTGTGATTCTGCATCTGCTTCCATAGTTAGTGCAGACTGCACACGTCACCACCAGGTTATTCAACCTACTTGCTCCTACTGCTAAATACACACACTTTTCTGAGAGGCACTGATAAAGGAAAATTACTGTGGGATGCCTTCTCCTCTTTATATCACAGCAGCCCACAGCCCTCAAGAACAGCCAGTGCAAGCACCCCTGAGATGCCAGTTCAGCTCTGCAAAGATGCCACATTAAGAAAAATGACTGCCTACAGACTTGCAGAAACACATACAGTATGACACATGTCCCCTTGTCCTTACCCCAGGAAATTTCAAGTCTCTGCTATTCAACAGAAGGCCAGAGCTTCTAAACAAGATGGTTTGGATACAGGTTTTTTATGTTCAAGAGAAGGCAAGGCATTGGATTTTCCTTAATCGTGTCTAAGAAAACAGCTGACCTGCTTTTGCTCAAGTTCCTCCTGAAAACGTCAGTATAAAATAAATGGCTACATGTAAAACTTCAGTGCAGATGTCTAAAGTTTAGCAGGAATATGATTGATTTAATAGAAGGACCAATTTAGCAGCAGAGTGTGTATCTATGTATGTGACATCATCTTGCACATTTCAGACCCCCATTCCTCACTGTTTTAAGAAGATATTCTAACAAACAGGAGGGAGAGCAAGGGAGAAACGGGATGAGAGACTCAAATGCCGCAAAATATTGAATACAAGCATACTAGTCTAAAAACAATTAAATATTTATCCTGTGCTAAGGATATGAACACCAACTGGATTTTAAAAAGATAATTCAGGTGATTTTTTTATTTGGGTTGTTTTGGGTCTTTTTTCCCTCTGTGTGGTATTTTTAAAAAATATTATCATAGAATCACAGAATGGTTTGGAAGGGACCTTAAAGTTTGTCCAGTCCTAACCCCACTGCCATGGGCAGGGACATCTTCCACCAGATCAGGTTGTTCAGAGCCCCACTTAACCTGGCCTTGAATATTTCCAAGGATGGGTCACCCACAATTTCTCTGGGCAACCTGTTCCATTGCCTCACCACCCTCACTGTGAAGAATTTCTTCCTAACATCTAATCTAAACCTCATCTCTTTCAATTTGAATTCCCTCTTGTCCTGTCACTACATGATCTGCATCTCTCTTGTAGGGTATCTTCATGTACTAGAAAGACCAGATTGTTAAAAATGTAGCCAAATGTTCAGGGTCCTGATTTCAAGCAAGAAGTCATTTGCATGTCTGCTCTCTCTCTCTCTCTTCTGAAGGACAACATCTCTTCAGAGGCCAAAGGCATGCCTTGAGGGGAATCAGAGAGCGATCTCTGGTGTTATTCAAAATAATAATTCATTTCTTGTTTTCTCCTGAAATCATTCTATCCAGTTACCCAAGCATCCAACACTAAGAAGTAAGTACTTGGATCACATTGATTGCTAAACATTGCAGTTACACTCAGGCCAGGCTCTAAGCTGTGCGCATTTACATTCTGAAGTTTTTCCTCATATGTCATTTTCACTAATTTTGCCATTGCTGGGTTTTTATTTCTGAATTTCAGCAATCAGCATCCTGTGCAACACAAGAGTACCAGTGCTGTGACACCCTCCTCAGATGGCAGCCTCTCAGAAAGGCCTCACATCTGCTTGAAGCAGAGCAGCTGGTCTTTCATCACCCTCCCTTTGAAGAATTGGCATACATGGGCAGGGTCAAGAGACACCCCTGGAAAAGTTCTGTGCTTACTTCCAGAAAAAATTCACAGGGCTTCTCACCTATGAGAATGAGAGGTTCTCTTTGTTTTCTTTCTCTTATTTTCTTCCTTTCTTTAATGGCTGGGTCACCATTTTTTCAATTTTTGGGACTGTGGTCACCATCACAAGAGTTGTCTCTCAAGTTAAAGAGATGCAGTGTGTTCTATTTCCTTTATGATCAGTGAGGCCTCATTTTAAGACTAGCCAGTTACTGGCCTTTTAAATGGGGGGTGGGCTGGGAGGGAGATTCCCATAATGAGACAAAAACAATTATAATTTTCCAACGTAGCTTTTGGGATTAGTTGTTCCAGCAAGACCTTGGGACCACCTTACCTGTTGATGCTGCTGACCACTTAAAGAAAAGCAGCTATCCATTTATGGATGCCCATTTTTCATTAAGTATACCAACTTCAAGCTTGGGAAGAGGAATGAACCTCAGACGGATAAACTGAATAATATAGCTCTCAACTTTCCTCCTACTGATTCCTGACCTAGACATTTTGTGCCTTAAGCTAGGGACTGAAAGGTAAGGCAACCACGAAAATGTTATCATCACCTACTCTTGAAATACACACTTGTAAATTTAATGGTTTGTCATCAATCTCTTCTTACACTATCAGTTATATCATTAAATATCAGTTATAGCATTAAAACTTCTGTTTGGATAATTAAAGGCAGTCTTAAAATGCAAACCAGTACATGTCTTTATCAGCTAAAACAGGATGATTTCTTCCCTACTCAAAAGGCCATATAAACCTTTCTAAGAAGCCACCAATGTCCCTGCCAGGACCCCTGGTTTGGGGATATCTTATCCCTGAGGAAGTGACCCCCATAAATCCATGCATTGACAATATACTAAGACAGATAAAAGAATCAGGATTTGCCTGATAAATCACCATAAAAGATCATTCATTTTCACATCAGTTTTTTGATAGCAAAGTTTAAATCAGAATTTTATGCTGAAAGATAGAACATCTTCAAATAAGCCACAATAACTATGGAGAAGCAGTTCTCCATGGACCCAGGCACTGAAGAAATCAGTAATTCCCATTTGCTCTGCAAGAAAACTATGAACTTACTGTGGATTTCTATCTGGATTAATCCTTTTCAGCTCCATGATGTCATCTATCGTTTTTTCAATAGCATCAGGGTGAACATTTACTGATGTTTGCAGCCGCTAAAAAGAGGTTTCAAACACATGTTAATTCCTATGGAAGCTACTACTCAACAGAAGTTAACAGTGGTAAATTTGATACCCCAAAGCTTCTGCATTAACACCCAGAAGACCCAACATGTACATATTTTCCAAACTTCAATCCTACTGACTTGTTTCAGAGCACTTGCCCTGTAAGAACTCGAGTCCCTTCGGCCTTGTAGTCAGTTTATTGCATTTCTGTGGCAGCTGTCAGTGAAGATGATCAAAGGCCTCAGTGCAGATCAAGAAGCAGCTTCAGACCATCCTAATTACACCGGAATTTCTAGCCTTCATTTGACATCCCCTCACCTAACATGTTGCAGTAACATAGCAAAACATTCTTTCTCTTCTTTCACATAATTGCTATTTGTAGAAATGCCCCTGAGGGTTCAGTATTCAAAAACCTACATGCCATCTGAAAATTTAGAGTCTGAAATTTCTTGTCTTTTGTCTCCAGATTGCACAATTGCTTAAATGCAAGCTTTTAGATAAGATTCTGCCTTTCAGTTTGTGATAGAAATAATTTGGAAGTACTATGCTGAACTAAGAGCTACATGACACCATTTTTGCTAATGCTGAGGTAAGCTTTTCAATAACATTGACTCTTGTGACAGAGAATTTAAAGGCTGAAGGATGTTACTTAACATACATACAAATGCCTTAGGGAAGAACTTAGGTTAGCACAACCAGTGGTACAGTAAAAGGATGAAGTGAAAGAGGCTTTTCTCCATCAATGTATTTAAAAGGAAAAGATGGAACAAAGTTGGGAAAGTTGCTTTCCAGACAAAAAATCTGACATCTTTTTACTAGATTTGTAAGTGACTGACTGCAGATTACAGATATTCTAAGACAGGATGAGGAATCAAGTCAAGAACCCCCAAATTACACTCTCATCATCTCCACTATGGCAGGTTGTTCCCTTGATTTCATCATTGCCACAGTGGTCCTGTCCCTGGAACACAGCATACTCTACCCAACTTTGCAAGTTCAACTGCTTTTGCAGACACAAGACCCTCCTCGGTGGAAAATGGCTTTCATGTAAAATCACATCAAACTTTAAAGTGATTTTTTGGGGTGAGCAAACAGCAGACTGAACAAACCAACAGCACAGGACAACAATAGAAAAGGTGAATGAGATCTTTCACTCACCTTACTTTTTGAACCTTTCAGGGATGCCTCTGTAAGGAAACAGTATTTGAAAGCATCATGTCAAACAAGCATGTTTGCATTGGATCAATTTAATAACTTATTTCTAATAACAACAGCACACAATTTTTAGCATGTGGAGAAAGTTACAAAAGTATGCAAGACTAAGTACATTGCAGTTACCTATTTTCATAGTTCTGGCAGCTCCAGGTTTGGTATTGTAACAGATCCTTTGCAATTCACATTGACCTGTTAGTTTCCTGACCACGAATTTCAGGCAGCGCCACAAGCATTTGCAGTAGAAGTACAGGCATACCTGGACAAACATCCTGGCAAAAGAAGAAACCTGAAAATAAGAGTCTGGAGCAGAATTTGTTTCAACATAGTCACCACCCAAACAGCAAGTACTTCCTCACCCCAAATTCCCATGGCCTAAGAGCACCCTTAGAGCAAAAGCAGCAATCACACTACAAACAATTATGCTGGTAAATGTTAAATCATGCTTTTTAGTATTAGCCAATAAAACAACCTATACACAAAGCACCAAAACTAGAAGCACAGAGTATTTATAGAAAACTCTTTGTCCTCTTAACATAAAAGGCAGTATAGTTCCTACCAATGCTTTGGGGAAACAGGATTACCTGAGAACGGAGTACAGCTCACCCTGATATAATGGATGCTGAGAATCCAAGAACACATTACACCCTGGCTTAGTTTTGCCTCAGCAACCATCTGCTCCAAGCTGAGCGCTTGGTTATCCTGACAAACTTGACATCCTGACAGCATTCATGTCACATCCCTAAGCAGGAAAATTAAGGCAATCAAAGCTTCTCCCCTTTCAGAAGAAGAGGTGTTTAAGAACCTGTCCTGAGGACTGCCAGTTCTTCCCAAGATCAGCTGTTACACAGCATGGATGCTGCACAATTTCTCAAAGTACAGAACTGACAGTAAGCCCAGAAAGCCCTTATGTAGCTACTGCAACAAGTTTTGGGCCTGAGCAACAGAAGACAGACTTTGACAAACTGGATGTGTTTCAGTGAAGATGATAGAGTTGGAGCACAAACCCTGCGAAGAGAGGCCGGGAGAGCTGGGCTTGTTCCACCTGAAGTAAAGATTCAGGGAGATCTAACAGCAACACCCAGTGCTTGTGGGACAATCTTGATGGAAACAGAGCTGAGCTCTTGATGGTCCAGCAGGGCCAGTAAACAAGGGCAAACAGCCCAAAGCTGAAACACAACAGAATCAGCCTTGCAAGGAGATGCTTTTTCCCCCTGAGGACAGTCAGGTAGTGGCACAGGTTGCCCAGAGAGGCTGTGCAGTCTCTTTCCTCAGTTTTTAAATCCATGACTGGAAGAAGCCCTGGGCAGCCCAGTCTAGCCTTGGTACTAACTCTTCTGTGAGAGGGAGGTTGAACTGGAGGCCCCTCCCAGGGCTAAGGTCCCTCCCAGGCTCAACTGGGATCCTAAAAGCCTAAAACGGCTGCATACATAAGAAACACTATATTTGAAACTTGGTTAGCATTACAGTTGCTACCAATTACATAACACACCCCAAATCCATATTTTAATGGGAAACAACTTATTTGGAAATAATTTATCTTTCTTGTTTCTATGGCTATGATGGCACAGATCTTGCCACATTACCAAACTATCTGTCAACTTCCTGAGGTACACATGGATCCACCCACAGCTCCTGGGTTTAGAAACTCATCTCATAAAAGACAAATTACAAAGAACTAGCAGTAGGAACATTGCCATTTGGGCGTGGTCCTTGGCTACAGGTGGTTCTGCTACAATAGGGGGATGGACTTGATGATGTCTACAGGTGTCTTCCAATCTCAACCTCTCTGTGATCATGTTTTGTGACTATATTACATGAAAACATCAATACAACTTTGATATGCTAGCTGGCCAATAAATATTCACAAATAATTTGGTCCATTATGTTCTAAGCCTGTGTGTATGCATATTCATCATTAGCCCATTATTTTCTGCTGTTGATGCTTTTAAAGCACAGTTATTTCTTAGGAGACTCTATTATCCTTTTCAATAGACTGCAGTGATTATTTCAAAACACTTAATTTCAGATACTCAAATCAGTTATAAATATGTATGTATATATATGTCTGTAAAGCTTGAAGAGCTCCATCACTTCCTAAAAACTTCCTGAAGGGCATGGTGTAGAAGAATGTTCAAGGAAGGGAAGATGAATTAGCATATGTTAATGTCCACACAGGAGTTTAATCTGCTTTATGTTGGCTTCAGCTTAATCACCTTTGAAGGGGGATTAAGCTATGGGAACTAAAGACATTTTATGTCTAAATGGAAAACATCCACACAAGTACTTAAAATGCTTTAAAAGCATTCACTTTATCTTCAGACTTTTAGTTAATTCACTTAGCACTCCCAAACGCCTGCATGCATGCAAATGTCCTTGGTTTTATTCAACGGGAAGCCTCCATTTTAGATACAAATTGACACCCAAAGAATGAGGAACCAGTCCCATTACGGAACCAAGTTTTAAACAAGAAAGAAGTTTCAGGTGTGACATCAAAGTATTTGGGTACTTCCTCATCCCTGATTCAAGACATGCCAGAACACACTACTGTGAGGAATTAATTTGTGCTTCACAGCACCTTATCACCTTCAGCATTAAGAACAACACCAGGTACCAGGAGGCAAGGCCATATCATCAAGCAGCCATTTTTTAAGTTTCCAACAGTCAGAAGTAGAATAATCAACACAGAATGATTTGGGTTGGAAGGGACCTTAAAGATCATCTTGTTTCAAACCTCCTGTCAAGGTCAGGGACACCTCCACCAGACCAAGAAGAAGAATTCAGATATAACCTATACCCATTCCTTAGTTTCATCAGCACAACTCAGCTCTGTAGTCAGGCTAAAAGCACAGGAAAACACCAAACTGGAAGGTAGAGTATGGTAAAACAATACCCTGAATTTTCATTGTGTATTTGTAGTAGAAATTAGAGTTGCTCCCTTTTGGTCTGTTTTGTTTCCAAATGTTAGGTCTCTTTTGAAGCATAAAAATAGAGAGAGCTCATTTATATGGAAGATAAAGAGGAAAGACTCAACTTCATGTAAAGAGTCCATGTAAGATTTCCTTCTAATGAGCAAGATAGTTCCTGTAGAAACCACATGTCCTTTACGAAAGTTCATGCCTATACTTAGTTGCCTCCAATGCTGAAACGTGATAATCCATTCCATTAAAATACATTTTGAGTACTATATTGTGGATAATTGAATACTGTGTGTCGTGGATAAATTCTGAGGACTTAGAGGACGGAAGGTATCAGGTGCATTTGAATTACATATTTTTGCCTTAGGCTCAATGACAGATCTGCAAATCGAAGGAAAAACTCCAAATGGGATAGAGCTATGACCACATAATTACAACCACTTTCTCCACTAAAGTTCTGCTTTGGCTGTGGTTTGCACAAAGATTAATAAAAATGCATCTACTAAAAACATGACACTGCAGCACACAAACACACACCTCTATGATTCACTAAAATATGCTTAGCAGCTATTATTAGTAAACCAAACACACACTAATTTTGACTAGGTAGCTCATATAAGAAAGTTAGCCTTTGTGGGTACCTTCAGTTTCCTACCACTCATCCATCTCAAGCTTACAATGGCTGAAACCTTCCATTTGTAACATGAAAGACATAGAAAGCATCAGAAGCTGTTTATTAAAGGGAATTCTGTCTCCCAGAAATCCTGTAATAAAAGCACAGTAGTGATTATGCCAGGCAAGTTTTATGTTAGACCCTATGCACTGTAAAACAAAACACAGTGTATCATGAACAGGAACAGCCCCAAAAGCACAGCCAAGTGCTTTGACTGTGGCACAGTGGCATTAATTTCTGGTTTGTTTTAGAGTTAAATTCCAAACCTCCTCTCCACTCAGTCTCCTCTGTGCTTTTTTTCTTCTTTAGTTTGTTATTCTTCTTTGCTTGTTTTGTGGGTTTTTTCCCCACCTGCTTGCCTTTGCAGGTTTCTCAGCACAGAAAATAGTTTATGTGGTCATATACAGCATTATTTCAAATCCTGAGGTGAGATCCAAGAACAGAAATATTACAGAAATGAAGGTATTCTCAGGGACTCACACTCTACTCTTTCCTATTTCAATCCGAGTTCCTTTCCCCTGCTGTACTCCAAGCAGCTGTATAGACCTGCATATCTGTGTTTATACTGCATATGTATTTATACATGCATTAAAACAGTTCATTATGAACATTATGTAAAACAAAGAAAAAAACTGCATAATAAGATGTCGAATCAACATTTAGTTCCCTTGCCAAGGATGCTGCATGGCAAAACCAATCAAGCAAACAATCTCCATCAGCAATAATAGGGCTAAGAAGAGATTCTGGAGAGCTCTCCTCCATGATGAAAATGACAAAGAAAGAGGTTTCTACAATTGCTCAGATCTTTGCAAGACATGGAGAAATTTAGAGCCAAAGCCAGCACAAAGTAAGAGTACTGCTGCAGCAGAGACAGTGCTTCCATTTTCCACAGCATGTGCTGCTCTAGCTGGGGAAAGAAAGCACGTGGCAACAACCAGCAGAGAGCATGGAGCATGTTGTTTCACACCCCAACACTGCAAAGGAAAGGACATAAGTGGTTTTCAGCAAAGGGTTTCCAGGTTTGCCCTCAACTAGCCAAGCTCATACTGGGACAGTGTGACTAAAATGGCAAATGCAATGGCTATTAGAATTTACACCTCTCTCCAATGACAGTATGGCATCACATTTTCATGAAATCTGGCTATTCATTTAAAGGTGGCTGGCTATAGGAGGTAAGCACAGCCTTCTCCATGATAAACTGTCAGAAGCACAATTGTGCAAAACTCTCCAAAGCTGGCTAATATTCTGATGAAGCTCTTTCCTGTGTAACCAGTTCACCTAAATAGCAAGATGCATGCCTAATGCATCATGAAGTACTTCCTGAAGGGAAGTAGAGATTAATTATGTGCAACATTTCTGAAACTAATAAAATAGAAGGTGCTTATTCCCTCCTTTACTAATTTCAGAACCTTTGTATTTTCAGAGCTAGTAACAAACATTGGTACTCTAGGTAAAACGAAAGCTTCATTTAGACACTCAATGCTAGTCATTGGACTTAAAAATGGGGCGAAAGCAAGCAAACCCCTGAAACAAAAACAAGCAAACAAACAAACAAAACCACACAACACCCCCCACAAAACAACAACAATGCCAAAATGCCCAGCCCTACCAAAAAAACCCCAAACACAAAACAAATGCAAAACCCAACCCTAACCCAAAACAAAAAACTCACCCCCCCAAACCTACTACTTCAAAAGAATGAAATAAAAATAAGAGCATACTTACACATAATTTTATTTCCTGTGTGTCATTTCAGGTTCTACGGCTGCTGAAGATTTTTACACAACTATTTTTCCTGAAGGACCCACTCATCTCAGAAAAGAGTGCATTACACATCAGTACTTCCTTTCTGAGAATTCTAATTACAGCTTGAGAAATCAAGGACACACTAGTCATGGCTGATAAGCTGTCCAAATGGGTGAGTAAGCAAGTGATACAACCCTGTTAGGACCTCATTAACTTGACTATCTTTGGTTTATCTGCATAATTTACAGTGTGTATACAAGGTCAACCAAGAAGTGAGGTACCAATCAGCATTTCTGCCATATGCAGACCTGCTATTACCTCCTTTAAAACACAAGAAATGGCTTTCATTCTGTGCCTTTGCAGACTTGACAACAGAAATCCACCATACCTCCCCATTTAGACATGGGAGCAACTCACTGTGGCAACTAGAGAAGACATAAGAATAGTTTTTAACAGCAGTTTTCCATACATTTACTGCTCTTGCTGTTTGCTGATATGATTTTCATTTTATCTGATGACTCCAGTACACTTAAAATCAGCCAGAGCTTACACATTGCTTCGCAGTAGAGCAAGAGAAGGCGTCACATTTCTAGGACTTACTGAAAAAAACCTGCCTACCACAGTTCCTTCTCCAAGTTGTTATTATTTCAGATGTTTAAGATAAATTACAGTCTAAGTAGAAGTGTTGCTGACAGACTTCTCAGAACCCCTTTACAACAAAAAAGAGAAAGCCCTGAAAGATTAAAGTATTTAACTGAGAAACAGTTTTATTTTTTCGTAAGTGATATTTCAGATATCAGAAATAATTCATTTCAGAGAAAGCTGAAAAAGAAGACCAACTATTTTCATTTGGGCATTGCTTTGAATTGCAAATATGATCATAAGAGTCTAAATTTAGGGATTTAGGGTTACTCCAACTACTGGACAGTTTAATAGACAGACTCTTTCTCCAACCAAGTTGTGTGGGAGTGATGATCTACTAGAGGTAGGAAGGCCCTGCAGAGAGATCTGGACAAGCTGGATGAAAAGGCCAGGGCCAACTGTATGAGATTCAGTAAGACCAAATGCCAGGTCCTGTCCTTGGGTCACAACAACCCCAGGCAGCACTACAGGCTAGGGCCAATGGCTGGAAAGCTGCCTGGTGGAAAAGGACTTGGGGGTGCTGGCCAGCAGCAGCTCAACATGATCCAGGGTGTGCCTGGGTGGCCAAGAAGGCCGATGGCATCCTGGCCTGGATCAGCCATGGTGTGGCCAGCAGGACCAGGGCAGTGACCGTCCCCCTGGACTGGGCACTGCTGAGGCCACACCTCAAATCCTGTGTTCAGTTCTGAGCCCCTCCCTGCAAGAAAGACATTGAGGGGCTGGAGCGTGTCCAGAGAAGGGCAATGGAGCTGGGGAAGGGTCTGGGGCACAGGAGGAACAGCTGTGGGAGCTGGGAGTGTTTATCCTGGATAAAAGGAAGCTCAGGGGAGAACTCACCACTCTGTACAACTGCCTGAAAGGAGGCTGTAGCAAGGTCGGGGTCATTCTCTTTTCCCAACACAAGAGAAAATAGCTTCAATTTGTGCCAAGGAAGGTATAAATTGAAAAACATGAAAAATTTCTTCAGAAAAATAATTGTCAAGCACTGCAACAGGCTGTGCAGAGAGGCGGTGAAATCGCCATCCCTGGAGATATTTAAAGGAAACATAGATGTCACATTCAGGTGACATGGATTAGTGGTACACTTGACTATCCTGAGTTAATGCTTGGATTGAATGATCTTAAAAGTCTTTTCCAACCTAAGGAATTCTATGATTCTAAGGAAATGGAACAGGTTTTTCAGGAAGGCTGCAGAATCTCCATCCTTAGAGGTGCTAAAATATGTCTGGATGCAGCCCTGATCAACCTGCTGTAGCTGACCCTGCTCTGAGCAATGGGATAGGACTTGATTTCCAGAGCTGTCTTTCAGCCTCAGTAAACACTTAAGCTGGATTTTAAATCTACTCTTCAAAGTCCTCCTTGGGTCTCTAGGTGAATTTCTGCTCCATGAAGTTGCTACAGGTAAAGTATTGTCACTACTTAGAAAGCAAATTCAAGGTTATCATAACTCCAGAGATGAAAGCCCTGTTCCTCTCTACGCCATCTCAATGGCATTTTCCACGTTGCAATCAACAAAATGACCTGCAGTTTGTGCAGACTTAAGTCATTGTTTTAAACACAGAGATAATCTATGTCATCAGCATCAGCTGTTCTGGTGTCTGTTCCACAACGGGGAAAACACTGGAAAACACAAGGAAAACACCGTGCCACTAAGCAGTCCCTGTCATCAGAATTCCACATTTCAGCTCTGCATTTAATCTTCACAAACACTTAAAGATGATTTAAGCTCCCAGGTGGTGCTACTATTGGTAACAAACATGGGGACACAATATATATTAACTTATTTTCCAACCAATTTCCAAGCTGGAAGGCTTAATATCCTTGTCTTGCTCATGTCTGTCCCTGCAGTTCCACACTTCACTGCCTTATTCCCCAACACACAAACCTGCAACTGCAGGTTGCAACACACAGAGCAGAACTCATTATCCCCAGTAAGTGCCTTCCTTGGAAAATTTTTGCTTCTTAATCTCTCTGGTTTCTTCTGTATTTACAAAATATGGGAAGGATAGGACCCTTATCAGTTCATGTCAAAGGATTAACATAATATAAGAAAATCCAGATGCTTGTAAGTGAATAGCTTTCCTATTTCAACACTGTGTTCATATTTTTGGTGTTCTGTACTCTCCCCCCACCCCCATCCCTTAGTCCAACTTTTTTTTCAGCATTTGGAATACTGGAATTTCCATGACAAAGTCCTAGACTGTACTGTTTAGATAGGCAACTGTTTTTCACAAGCTCTACCTTGATTGTTTAAGAGAATCTAGTATCATCAAGACTTTTAAAATCTTTTAGTATTCACTGACTTCAGGAATAACATGAAGAGAAGTAGAAGGTAGTTTCTCCATTATAGCCTCAGGAACCCACATATTCAAAACAGCACTCTTTCTCCAACATGGTAACATCATCAAGGGGCGAGGAGAGCAAAGGGGAGCAGAACAGGTAGTTTAACAGGAAGAGAGCTGGCAGCTTAAAAGTTGTCAATAACTCAGCTTCTCCATCAAGAGGGAGCAAAATTACTTTACGTTCAGAAAATACCAGACCATTATGGGGGCAAGTGAAACACCCTCTGCGATACCAGCCAGAGGCTCCCACCCCTCTCACTGGATGAGTCCACTTTGTGAAGGACTCATGAAGCAAATCCCATATGGCATCAATTTGTGACCTTGGGTCAGAAGAAGAAAAATGGGTAAAAGGCTTTTTTTAAGAGAAAAAAGGTAAAAATCATAGAGGCAGGACTGTTGAGAAGGAAATAATTAGCAGGATTCCAGAACAAAGGCTCTGACATGAGGTGTTACAAAATTGTAAAGGGAAAAAGCAGCGCAGGGATGTTAGTCAGGCGAGTTGTGAACTTTCAGGTCACTGGACCAGTACAAATGGAATTGGTGGAAGACCTGGGACCACCCAGGGCCTGGGCCACAGAGCTGCAAGGGTCAATTCTTTCCCTCCTGGCTGGTGCCTATCAGGTGGTGAGCACACTAATGTTTAAATTAAGGCTCAATTCAGCCTTGGCTGTGTTTTGTTGGTGTTAGCAAACAAATAGTTGCTTTATACTTTTGATCTGCCTATGTCCTGCTTGTAGAGCATTTTTGCAACTGGTTCAAGATATATGAGGAAGTTGGCCCAAACACTCCACAGAAACACTTAAGCCATGTCTGTCTTGGCAGCAAAATCATTGCAGATGATCAGGCTAGAGGTAATGATGCTGATATCCATAGTGTGTAAGACTCTTTGCTATAAACAGTCTAAAAAGGGAGAAAAATACAGCGACAGATGCTCCATACAGAAGCATATGTTTTAGTCCACTCGAAAAGGTTCCTCTCATACAGACAGAACATGATTTCTTTGGTTTATACACAAATTGAGCTCTTGATCTGTATTAGTTTTGAGAAGTGCTCAACTCCCTCCACCCACTACAGAACAATTACAACATGGGCTTTCTGCACCTACAACTGTTGTCTGCAAGTCACCCATTCTATGCTTGGTTTATAGAGAAACAACTGCAAGTCATATGTAGGAGCAAGTACTTGACATTTCTCCTGAAAATTGAGCATGATTAGCTTCAAAAACACTTGCACATCTTCAGCAAACATCTCTGCTTTCACAAAAAACAGGCCAAAAATCCAGACAGTGGACAAGAGCAGGAAGGAAAAAACCCAACATTTTTCAAGCATTGTTCTTCGTTACTATTTCTTCTCTTTTCCCCTGACATATCAGGCACTACTGATATGATACATCACTGCTGCAATCCCACAAGACAGTTCCCACATTCTTTGCTTCTATAAAGAACCACAAAAGAAAATTTAAATTAAAATAGCTTTAATTAAATAGTGAAATCTAGGTGAACAGAAAGCAGTCTAGTATAAACTAGTTTACACCTTCTGTAATACTTGTAACAACTAAATCACTTAGCTCACTGCAGCATAAA
Organism: Cyanoderma ruficeps; assembly: GCA_008694505.1. Taxonomy (NCBI): domain Eukaryota; kingdom Metazoa; phylum Chordata; class Aves; order Passeriformes; family Timaliidae; genus Cyanoderma; species Cyanoderma ruficeps. The sequence continues at coordinate 9,087,503 of VZDJ01000158.1, forward strand.
AGTAATTAGGATAATTCAGTACTTTTGAGAAAATACAGAACAGTTACCTCAGGAAGTGTTTCATGGTGATGGTTTGGTTTGTGCTGCCAGAGCCGTAATATATTGATCACTGGTGACCTCTTCTTCACAGGTGATATTAGTGCTGTAGAAATAGAATTAAGACTTTTTTACAGATAGAAAAAAAAGGGATACTTCAGTTTTTTAAAATTGGTCTTGAAATAAACATCTATGAAAATATAAGGAAAACACATGAAGAAAAAAATCTCATGTCAATAAAAACAAAATGGAAAATCATAAGGTGTTCACACTTCAGATACTTTGACCAGACCATGCTACCCATGTCTTTTTTCAGAGAAGTAAAAAACTTGAATGAGAATACAGAAATATGTGAGAAAGCTTGAAGAAGTATCTAGACATTTTCAAAAGCTCATTGTGTTCTTCAAAAATGTGTCTGGTTCACAGCAATTCCCAAGCAGCAGCTTCCAGAGACACTCAGTTCACTCTGCTGTTAGAAGTCACATAATTTTTTGACAAAGTCTGGGGCTGGGATTGGATCCAGCCACTCCCAGGATCCTCTGACAGAAGGAGTTTAGAAAGCCTGGGGATCCTGGTTTGAGGGAGCTTGGGGCTATAATTGGGGTGTTGGGGGTCCTTTCTGCCCCTCGTGACCCAAAAGGAGCTTCATCATAATTTGCATAATACATATAATAGAATAATAAAATATGCTGAGTTGGAAGGAACCAACAAGGATCATCAGGTCCAACTCCTGGTCCTGTGCAGGACACCCCAAGAGTCACAGTACGTGCCTGAGAGCATTGCCCAAACACTTCTTGAATTCAGAGTTGCTAAAATACAGCTGATCAGGCTGCCCACTGGTTCTATGGTCTTGTGTCCTGTGGTTAATATTCATTATGATTACTAGATAGTTCCAGCAGAGAACAGGAAGAATTCATGAAGAAACTTCATAAATATAACCCTGCCTCTGTACTGTAGACTGTCCCCAGTCACCACCTCCTTAAATTTCTAAAATTAAGTATTCATATACAAGTGATACTTGACTAAAAGATGCAGACTTCTCAAATTACTGTACTTCATGTTCGTAAAAGGCAGCAAAACATTTTTACTTGCTGCCAGAAGACAGGACACTGCCACACAAGTCTGCTATTGGGACAACTTAACCCAACACTTAAAGGAAACAAGATCACAATTTCAAGCTCTGTACTGGTACAAACCACACACAAAGGCATGAATGAAAGTTCTGTTGTTAAGAAATCATTTAAGAGCCCATTTTTCCTTAGCACTGCATGCTGAAAATTACTGAAGGCCTTAAGAAACCTGACCTCTTCTGTCACAAATTTAGAAATCTAGAGAACTTCAAACCTATGTCTCTCTGTGCGACCTATCAGCAATGATGGGGTAAAAATCTCCTTTCCCTATCATATTCACATATTCTTTCCTCTTTGTAACTTACAAATTTTATATTGTGCTATTGCCTGCTGACAGGAACAGAACAAGCATTTAAGTTCAGAAAAATGCAGCTATCTCATTGGATTATATCACATACAGCTTGCTAAAAATATATAATCCCTGAACTGTGAAAGCTTCCTTCACTTATATTGTTTTTGACTGGCTGAATCATGTTGCTGTCCCCTGAATACAGCTGTAATTGGTACTGGCTGCAGTGACACCTGCTTGCAAGGGCAGAGAGATGCTAACTTTGGTTCATTAATGAACACAAGAGGCAGGCTCCAAACACTTCCTGCTACAGCTTTTGATAGGTCTTCTATGGCAGCATGCACAGGAGATAGGCAAAAACTGGAGGGGATGTAACCTGCTCCCCTTCTCCAGTCTAATAATTTGCTGTTTAAAAGATATAGCTTGTGAAAGATTCTCACAGCTGAGTCTCAGCATTTTAACATCAACTTGAACAAAGGAAGCTCCACCACAAAATTTGACCCATAAGGGCATCAGTGTAAGGAACACACCAGAAGTGCCAGAAGCTGTCAAATCAACCCCTCTAAAAGTACATGCTAGTCTCAGCCTCTGAGGTCAGCTCCTTTTTGATTCTGACCAAGGTCCTTGCTGAAAATTACGCTGCTTTGTTATTACTGCTTTAAAGTGAAGAGAAATTCCACTTGCCCCAACTCCAGAAATGGCTCATATAAGCATGGCATGGTAGGAACTTCAAGATACTATCTCTTCAAGAACAGTTACCAGCTCCAGCCAATTATAAATTATAAATCTGTTTTCAATGCACATTAAAAATTAGAACATCACTGTAGCTGTTAAGAGATCCTTGTCTTCTATGCAGAAAGCTAAACTGAAAGAAAGATAGTTGATTGGAAAGAAAAAAAAAGAAAAACTAAGTGACACAACAAGCATGATAAGTGGTTAAAAGTGCCTGTTTTGAATCTCTTCAAAAGCCCACACTTGAAATTACAAGAATAAATTTTCCTTGCTCTGTCCCTTTTAATTAAAATATGCGTGGGGAAGTCTATAGAAAGAAACTTTACAGCTGAAGACCTGATGCCATAGAAGTCAATATCAAAGCCCTTCAGCATGGAGAGAAACGGTTCACCCTGCAAGTTCAACAGCCAGTTCCCTACAGTACAGACCCAGCTAATAACTGGGTCCATAGGAAGGTGATGGCCCCAAAAGCAGTTTACTGCACAGAGGAACAAAGAAATCAAATCCCACCTGACTCTATTAACAAGAGGGCTTTAAGATCTAGAGGCAAGACTTCCAGCTCAAACAAAAGTACAGGGAATCTATGCTGCTCGCTTTGTTCATAAGGTAAAAGGTTTAATTTTTGTGTATGGCAGCCAGCCTTTCTAAATGCTGTCATCTGCTAAGTACAGGGACAGAAATCAACACTATGCTCTGTGGTTCTTGCAGCAGTTCACTTCTGTGAACACACACATACAGATGACATTAAGCTGTTTATATCCAGGATAAAGTGCGAAGCTGAATCAGGTGAGAATTTACAGTCATCTTTAAACAAGTAGGACTGGAGGGCAGCATTCTGTTTTCATATACCTCCCCAAGTGATCCTCTAGAGGAGTTCAGTAAATATTTTCTGTATTAAAACTCTTAAAAAAGACTATTTCCACAATTTACAGCTAAGTTCAGCTATTCATAAACGTGTAGAGCCAGAAGACCTAATTTCTGCCAATCTCTTTTTATCTCAAAATGCAATAGATTTCTCATAAGTGAAACTTTACTTCCAGTGAGGTTCTTATATCATCTCAGTAAACAGGAAGGACAGCCCTAGCTTAGCATCCTAACATATTCTGTTGATATGTTCCATCAACAATTCAGAATTTACGAAAATCTCCTTTGCCATTATGTGTGCTTAGGAAAAAACCTAACCCAAACAAAGAAGTCACATACTCATTTTATTTAGGGAGCCTCCTATTTTCTTTAGGAAAGACCAGCCTCAGCAAGTTGGATGTCTGCAGATCAGAAAGGCTTCCAAGGTCCACTTGTAGGAAAAAAAGACACATGAGAAAAAGATTCTCATCTACAAGTGATAATCTTGGTAATAAATGTGTATGATGGAATGGAAGAAAGGGCACAACAATTATGCAAGTCAGTTGAGAAGTTGACAGCAGTTATGGATTTAGAGAGATTAAAATACAAAATTCTGAAGACTTGACAGCAGGAGACCCAGAGTCAGAAGGTGCTGGGGTGCAGCCAGTTGGCCACAGCACCCACCCACTGCTCAGAGCTGGAGTTTGTGCTTGTACATGGTTTCACTCATGTTAACTTGTAGCTGTGGGGGTTTTTACGCCTTAAGAAAATGTTCCAGCTTCATGCTATATGCACATTTTCTCACTAAAGAGCCCTCAAGACACTTCTCTTCTTCTGTAGTCAGTTTTTCAGCTTTTCCTGATTTTAATTCCTGCAACTGATGTAAGTCTAAAGACAAATAGATTTGACTTTGTTAGCAATCTGCCATTAACTCCCTAGAAGTAGCTTGAACCCACAACTTCAGAAAGCCACTAGATTCAATGTTTGAAGTTTGCTCTTTGACATGAAGAGACTCATTCATGTTCTAAGGCTCTATATTAAGAATGATGGGCCGAGGATGAAGTTTGGGTTTCCCACGTGCTTATGTTTTCAGCTTGCAGGATTTTATCCCACACCACAACACTTCCACAAAGCAGCTTCCTACTCCCTCCAACAACACACCCACGTACCCATTCACTGCCAATTGTTTCATCCAGTTTATTTTAAACTAGACAGCAGCTTCCCCTCCTAAAACTAACCACAGCTTTCCTTGGAAGAGAAGCAGTACTACTATAATCACATACAACAGCAAAACTATCGCAAGATCTGTCTCAAAATATAAATGAAGCTTTCCTTAAATAAACATCAACTATTTGAATTTCTTGTGACTCTATGATCTTTTTAGTCATATAGCAAAACATGCATCAATCTGAAAGGTTAACAGTTGCTGGAGGCTTAAAGAAATCAAGAGTAAGCCTTAAACGTCACCTCTTTATCTAAAGCTGAGGGTTTGCTTTGTTTGTCTTCAATAAAGCTCCAGATACAGCTGTAGGGAAAAGATGTGTTATTTAATATAAATCCCCATACTTTCAGAGTAAAATATAAACCCAAAATAGTTCCCTTCACAATCTTTGTTTTGCAAGCTAATGAGTATTTGCAACCTGTTATATTGCAAACACTTTAAAATGTATATTCCAATTAAAAAGAAAGAATAGGTGTGCTGACGAAAAAAATAAATCAGAAATATTAATGCGAGCAGGCTGGATATAATACTTTGTTTATGTGGATCATTAGATTACAAAAACAACCACCAAAAAGCAAACCAAGTAATACATTTTCAAGTTTAGTTGTTGCAGTTTAAAGCATGTTTTAAAGTACGTTTTTTTGAATGCCAACACCATGATGTTGATTTCAGGCTGCCACTTTTCTTCCCAGTGGTATCCTGGATTGGCATCTACTCCTCATTCACCTAAAAAGCCTACATTTATTTATATCTGAGGGACAACAGGCTTGAGCCTTATGTCACCAAAAGTGTTTTGCTACTGTATACTCCTTTTTCTTTTGCTGATGGGAATGTTAGAGCTTCTGTATGTCCACAATCTGAGATAACTAGAATTGGAAAGGGGAAGAATAGAGGATACACATTATGAAACGTCCCTTGAGGTCCTGAAGGATAGCAAGCTGGCTGGAAGCCAGCAGGAGGCAAAGACAGACAACAGCACTCTGGGCCACATGAACACAAGCAGAGGCAGTAAGTAGATTGAGGGAAAAGATTATCTTTCTCTACTCAGCACTCTGGGCCATATTTAGCCACTGCCTAGTTTGGGGCCCCAGCAATACACAAAAGACACCAACAAATAAAAGAGTTAAGCAGAAGCCACTGGCACGATGGGCTGAGGCTGGGGGAGATGAGCTTGTTCAGCTCCAGGCAGGGACAGTTTTGGAGGGACATAACAGCACCTCCAGTGCCTATGGAGATGTCATTGAAAAGACAAGGGATGGAGTCTTTACAGCAGTGCAGGCCAGGAAGATGAAAAAAAAAAAAAAAGCAAAAACTTAAACAGGAGAGGTTCAGCGTGGATGTGAGGCAATTTTTTTTTCCCAAGAGAACAGTCAGGCAATGGCACAGGCTGCTCAGAGACACTTGGAGGTTTCAAGCCCCAAACAAATGAACCCCTAAGAAGCCTGACCTCAAAGCTGAACCTGCTGTGGACAGGAGGTTGAGCCACAGATACTCTGAGGGCCCTTCCAGCCTTTGATTCTCTGCTTCCCCCACAGTCACTCTCACGGGGTGACCTCAAATATTCTTAGTAGCAAAGTGCTATAGAGATACAACTGACAGGGTGTCCAAGTGCCTGCTGTTTTATCAGTTTAAGAGTTACCCACCTCTCAATACACTTTGCAATGTTTCCCAAGAAACAAGCTTAGCTTTATGACGGAATAAAATCATTCCCTCTCTCATCTCTCCCCACCACTCCCACCAAAAGCCTCCCCACCATGAAATTTGATTATAAACAAGTCATATTATGGTCCTACAATTCAAGAATGAGAGTCTACAAGAGTCATGCCAATGCCAAACACACAGCACATACAAACCTGAAATACAAATAAAACCCCAACAACTCTAGGACCTCAGTTTGGTAAGGCATTCTAATTCTAAGCAAGTGTTGTTTATCCAGCTATCCCATGGAATAGACACATATTTACTTGCACATATCATCTTGCACTCATGCCCAAAGGTGGCATAAAAATCACTTTGACTGTATTAAAGAAACTAGTAAAACCAGAGGATCTTCATCTCAGTAACTGTATAGTCATTTAAGGTCTTGGAATGTCATAGCAACAACACTGCTCAGACCTCCCCAACTCAGAGGTTGGGAACGGCTGGGAAAACGGCTCTATTGCCAGAAAAGGTCTCAAGAACAGGTCACCTGTTCCATGCAGCTCAAAAGTTTTGTGTTGGCTCAGAAGTGGCTTTGACTGACCCAATGGATGCAGCCACTGGCAGGAGTCACCTTAGACATCAAAAGTGGATGCCTGTTTTGTGTGAACTCAGTTTCCCATCTCAGTAGAGAAGGGTATTTTCATTTCTATGTGCCCAAGACGAGGCTGTACTCAACGTCAAGCATCCTTTAGAGGAAAATCTTGGAACAAAATGTCACACTTGATTGATGACCCTAATAAGCAAGACTTGACTTCAGTCACACTGTCACAGGTAATAAGATTTTTTCCACATCTAATCTCCATCGCACACTGACATTTTACATTTCTGTACTTCACTAGAAGAGTGAGGGCAAAGCTAGATATGAAGTAAAATTTAACGGAACTTTAGTCCTGTGAGCATAGGCACATACCACACAAGCAATAAAAAGAAAAAGAGCCCTGAATAAAAGGTTAAAATCACATTAGAGTTGGGGAGTCAGAGGGCACAAAACCCCCAGCTTCTCTCAAGCTACAGAACAGTGCTTTAAAAGTCTCCAATTTTGTAGTTCTAACTTAGCATTTCAGTCCATTACTGCCTCTTCAAAGCACTACGAATATCAGGAAGGATCAAGAGGGTCTTACAATTCTTCTAAGATACAGTCGTGTAGGATTGTATTTGGGTTCAAGAGAACTTACTTGTCAAATCTCACATGGCAAGTTACCTCTAACACCACTCAGTTCAGCCTACATGCTGTAATTCCTCCGCAGATTTTGGCTCAGTGACAACCCACAGTTTGATGAAGGGAACATCAAACCAGAATTCAGCATCATAGAAGCATCTCCACCTTTCACTGTAGATCTCTGCCCTTTAAAAGAAGAAGGCTGGGGTTCTCTACCTGACTGTTCAAAGCAAACTAAATCCCATAAATCCAACAAAAGAAATGTTCATGCATCCAGACGCACTTTGCATGCAGAAGTGTGACAATAATCTACTTTTTTCAATTTCTATTAGCTCTGTTCTCTTACAATGTTGAAAGATGGAAAGAAAGGACAAAACTATATGAAGTCACTTCAGGTGACCCGTGAAGATTTTGCTAGGTACTAATAATTCTATTTCTAATAATAAGTCTATTTTTAATAAAAAATACAAAGGTAAAAATAGATGAAGCTCTCCACAACCCAGAATACCACAAATTTCTAGAGATGTAATATCATGCCTAAATTCAACAGGAATTAAAGTATCCAAGTCTTGTCTCTGTCTATAGTGTGTCCATCCTTAACAAACTCACTTTACATATTGAAGAAAGTGTATTTTATCCAGAAGGGCACTAAGCAAATGACATATCAGCTAAAAATGGAGTTCTCATGCTTGAAAACAGTCTTCAAAGTATAGCAACCTCCTCTGCCCCCCCCCTTCATACATTATAAAAATGCATAATTTTTAGTCACTTCTCATGAACTTCCACTGGACCACTAACAAGATCACCCAGGAGAACAGCAGCTTCTTCTGGGTGGCTCACATGTATCTACATGGTTTGCAGTGGAATGTTTCTGGCCCACTTGCTCTGTTGCCAGACACACTGTATGACAGCTTGTATTGCAAGGAAGTGTGTTCTAAATAAAACATCACACTTTGTAGCAAAAAATCCTTCAAGTTTAGAATAAATCCTACAAGGCTAGATGCATAAAATCCAAAGAGGCTTCCTGACTACCTCCCAGACTAATTACTGCAGAAGTTTCATGGAAAAAAACTCCAAAAATACTTTTTCTAAAAGTGAATGACTGATGTGTTTTTGCTCTCCCTCTCCTCTTGGTTTCCACTCCATTGCCTAGAGATGAGCGGAGGGTACAAGTTAAAATGCAAAGATGAAGTATTCCCTTGCCATCAAAATTAACTGAAGTCTAGATTTGCTTTAGAGTCCAGTCAATTCCTAACAAACAGTAGTTTGTGGGGAAGAAACATCATTCTGTCAACAGGTTACATACAGATCTGCAATGTCAGCAGATTTACACCAGAGATTCTTGTTCTATCCATTCCTCCACCTTTCTAACATCTGTTATATTTTCTTGGACCAAGCAGAGTTAACTCACCCATAAGATTAATACAACCTCACACCAAGTATCAGCCTGAAAGCATGTAAAACTAAGGACTGAGATTTAGTTTGTTAACTGACCCTTCCCCTCCCAAAAAGTTAAGGATACCAGAGGTGTCAGGACAAAAGCTAAACTCAGCTTTTGAGATAGAGAAGCATAAATCAATTTATGTACACAGGAATTTGGTGAAGATCGGACAAAATTCCTACTGACCTAACAGAAAATTGTTCCATCCAGTGTCATTTTCCCATCATTTCACCAAATTACTTCAGCATGGAAGTGGCAACTTTTCCACAGAGCTCTGAGAGACAGACATGCAAGAGTAGAGCAAGTAGGATCCATGAGAGTTCCTGCATTTTCTTCTGCAATTTTACTAAGACAGGATGCAAGAATAATGACCTCCCATGCAGTCAGCCAGTTAGATGATGTCATGAAGCCCCACACCTGTGAAACCATAAGCATCCTATAGTAACTGTTATGCACCAGCTGTTTGCTGCCTGCAGACCTGCACCCTGCAGGGGGACCACAATAAAAGAGGAACAAACTTATTTAGCAGACAGGAGAATCTAAAATTCCACTGCAGTTATTTTGCAAACTTCATGGCCTACAATTTAATCTCCTGGTTGCTGCTCAGTGAGATGTTCTGCATCCCAGGAGGTAGGAAATCAGGACAACTCCCAAGTACATGACCTTGTTGGAAGCTCTGGTTATGCATTTGCTGCCCAGAAGGACATGTGCAGGGTAGATTGCTCTGGTTTTGCCAATGTCTGAAGTGAGGAGAAGTGGAAGAAATCATCTGGTTTCTCAAAGAAAAAAGAGACTTTCCTAAATATGTATTGCAAACTCCATGCTCTGGTTGAACCAGATTTAAGCCCTTCTTTAGTGGAAAATTTTGAATGGCAACACAAAAAACAAAAAACAAAAAACAAACAAACAAACAACCAAAAAACCCCAAACAAAAACCCAAAAAAACAAACAAACAAAAAAATCACTCCCCAGCCAGTATCAGCTGAATTCGGAAGAGCAGCAGAGTCAGCTGTGAACAACTGTAAAAATGACAGCACGAAGACTCCCTTCACCTTTCTGTAGCTTAAGATACCTCCAAGTAGCACCAAAGTCAAACACTGCTTCTATAAGCAGTGGAGAAAGCAAGCTATGCTTTGGAGCCAGGGACATTCATAAAAATGAGGGCTAAATCAACACAAACACCACACTGACACGACAAAATAAGAGGCAAAGGCGATAAACACGTGCAAAAGGCAAAGATGGAAAGAATGATTTGAAGGTCAATGAACTTACGCCAGCTGTTAAACAAGACTTATGAAATGCACTTTCAAGCATAGCATAGGAACCATTCTTATGTGGTAATTGCACAAAATGTATTTTCTCAACCAAGCAGGAAAAAAAAGTGAGTGATAAAGGAAGTGCAAGGTGCTGTGGTGCTCTTCTTCCATCTGCCACTTCCCGCTTGGTTCAACCAAATCTTTATTTTCTTTTGGGTGCCCACGCTCAGATGGAAAAGGATGCTGGCAAAGATCTGATAGTAGAAAACTGGAAAGATGGGAGAAGACTACGTGGGAAGAAAAGACAAAGAAGAAACATGAAGACCATTGTAAACTGTTCCTGCAACAACATTACTGAGGGGGAAGAGGAACAAAGTGGAGCCAAGAGGAATACAGATTAGGACAGTATGATTGACAGGATTGCTATAAAGCATTTATTCTTAACACACTGCAACACTGAAAATCTTCCTCCTTCAGTGTCTCTTTCTACTTAGAAAAGTGGGCATACTTTTATTTCTTATAGTCTTAACTTTGTAAGTGTAAAGTGATAGAAAAACTTCTAAAAGAAATTACATCAAACAGGTTTCCAGAACCCTTGCAGTAGATACACCCATAATAATTCAGCAGTATGAACTGATCTTATCCTTGAGATAGTAACTGTACAAAATAGCACATGTTGGTCAGGACAAAAGAGGTTCAAAGAAGAACATGACTGTCTCAGACCATTGGAGATACTGTTGTAGTCTTATTTGAGAAAGTGGGGAGTATGTTGTATGGCCTTTTCCTAATCTGTGCTTATGGTATGTCCTGTTTTCCATGTCATCTTCTGGGAGCACCATCACTCCTTTCCCTTCCTCACTCAGTTCAGCAAGAACTCCTTTTTTCCTCCTTCAACCCATCTGTTCTCCTCAGGCTGCTTTAACACTGACAGTGTGAGGGCCTAGCAAGCCCAAAATTAACAAACCCCACACTGATTTTAGTGTTTCAGAGGAACAACCTGTTTGATGGCACACATCCAAGCCAATGTTGATATGGATATGGCTTTGTGAGAGCGGAGTGGGAGAAGGAATAAGAGACTTGCTCTTATAACTGCCTACCAGAAGAGGACTATAGTTTCCATGACTGCAGGACAGCTTTGTACTAAGGGGCCCATTTTTTATTGCACACAACATGACTGTGCAAGTCTAACCAGTGCAGTAACAAATTGTTGCTACACTATGGACAAGTCTCAACATCCAAGTCATCCTCGAATATATTGAAATGTAGGGATGTAATTCTATTTTTCAAATATATGAATAAGACTACTAAAAAAAAAGAAGTAATAAAAATAATTAGAAAACTTTTTTCAATCATTAGTGCAACCTGTAACTAGCTACAGAAACCCTTGCTCAGTTGAGCAAGTACAATAGTATCAGTTTTGGGGTCCTAGGAAACTTACCGATTCACTTTTGGCATGGGCACAGGCATACAATAGGGGCTTAAATGGCAGATGGTATATATATACACAAAGGAATAAGTCCCATGTCTGTGAAATTGATAACCAGCTGTACACAGTCCTAAACAAGCTTTCTTTGCAGAAACTGCCTTTCCTTGTTATACACCATCAGAAAACATTGGTTAACCATGGCCAAGTTAGAAGGATTATACAGAGAGCTGTGGAGACAGGACTTTGTATAACTAATTCTTTTGGGTTTGGCCTTGTCCCTTAATTTATCTGAGTATCCTTCCCTGGAAAAGCAAAATACATAGGTGCTACAGAAGCTACAGCTACATCAGTGCAGAGCACAGACCAAGAGAAATGCTGCTGCCAAGCACTTGAAATTGAAACTGCATAGGATGGAGAAAGGCAGTTTGTTTTTAAACAAAGCACCCTATACAGATGCTGGAGTAGCTCCAACCAGGTCCCTGGGGCTGAATACCAGGTTGTAGCTGGTGTCCTCCCAAAATATTTTCACCTATTTATTCTCAGGTGCTCCAAGACTAGTCCACAAAGAAAGGTGAAGAACAAAAGCCAGGCAATTTGCTTGAAAAACATTAGTGTAGACATCTATATTTAGACTAAAAATGCCTGTGAAGTAATTTCCTACCAGAGACAGAAGAACTCACAGGTACACAGTTTCCTATAGACACAGTCCTGAGGACCACTACTGCACCTCCTAACTTCGCTCTAACAAGTTGCAATTTCACCTGCTTATATTGTCAATTGTTTTTAATTCCAGTCTTTCTAGCTCCTATACTTTTCTTGTTCCCCAGGCTCCTTTTGATGTCTGTGGCTGTATCTGTCTGAACTAGAATGGAGTGCTCAGCCTGCAGATCTGCAGATAAATTAGGATGAGGAAAAAACACTATGCCAAATTGCTCCACTTCACTCAGGTACTTTACTGGGAGGGTTAGAAGCTATCTTCTCGAAGGGCCTCTTAGCTGTAACAGAAAGCTGAGAAGTGTCTGCTCACATTTTGCAGAGGAGTAGGACACTGCGCTCCAGAACAAACTGCCAGAAACACTTGAAGCTGATGAATTCGGCGTGGGGCTCTTCATTGGTTTTATGCTAAAGTGAATGAGAACTGCTCACAGACTACAGCTGGGAGGTACTTTAAAGAAACTAGTATCTTTCATGAAAGACTCAGTAATTGAAAGGGAACACTCCCAGCACAGAAGTCCTGGTGTAATTTCAATGGGAGAGTCCAGGTCTCTTGTAGCCAGACTGCTCTGAGACCTGAACCACTGCAAGGAAACCGAAGAAGGTCTTTGGAGGATGTGTCAGATACTTAAGCCGGATGCAAGCCAAATCACTAGTGCAAACATATCCATGATGTGTCTCAAGGCAAGTGAGACAGGTCAGTTTGCAACCAAAATGCTTTCTTTGCCTTGAAAAGGAGTGCTCACGCAGTCCCACGTACCACTAAGTAGTGACTCGGGAAGCTGCTCCCACAGCTTCTGCTGTCATACTTCCCTTTCCACTGCCTGGCAGGAACAAGCAAAATTTCCACCTCCAGCTTTGGCTTGGCAAATCCTGTGGTACAGCACTTGAGCTGAGCCCTTGAGCTCAGTTAGGTGGCTGAGCCCGTATCATGTTAGATGTATGTTGAGGATGCTAAGCCTGAACCACAGCCACAGTCCTGCACGACTGCAAACATTCTCCACATCTTTTTACATCAGTCTCATCCCTCATTTTATTTTTCCTTACTTTATCCTTCTTGCCTGTTTGGAATCTCACCACCTGGTTTCCTTCTCAGTATTCCAGTAAGCTCTGCTCTAAAGTTTATTTTTCAGGCCTCCTTCCCAAAGCTTGTATTCAAAGAGTAACATATTTCATGCAGTCTTTTGTCCTGCATTACCAAGCAAAGGATTTAAAAGGAATGTCAAATGAAAGAAGCTTTCCAATCAAGAAAGCTGAGCAGATGTTCATAAGAAAAAATTAAAATGTAGTCTTATGAGCCAGGGGGCATTAAATCCAACAAGATCTGATCTCCAGGCAACCCAAGCTTGTTCTTCTTGCAATTTTCGGCTAACACTTCAAATGAACCCTTGGGAAAAATAAAGCTTGCCTGGCTCTGTAAAGTTATAATGTCCTGACTGTACAACTGAACACAAAATTGGTTTATAGCTGATCGCAGCTTAACTTAAAAATACAAGATTATTTAAATACTAGCAGCAGTGTGGAGCCCTACAAATGCCAGCATTTGTGCAACAGCGTTTTCCCTGCAGCCAGCAGCAAGTCTGTTTGTGCAGGGAAGATGATAGATAACAAAATAATCACTTAAGGCAACAGCCTTGAAGTTTACCACTTAAGTATAGCTTAGCTCAGGGGGCTGCAATTCCCTGTCACGAGCGACAGGAAGATGTTTGATCACAGGAAATTCTTGGGTTCAAACATGTCAGTGAAGCTAATGTGATGCTGTCCCATGGTTAATAAAGCCGTGTCTCAAAACTTGAGCTGACTAAGGGTTCACAGATCCTTTGGTTATGTGCTCAGCCATAGCAGGTTTTCACACCAGCAGAACATGCTTTACTGTGTATCAGTGAGCCAGCAGGAAAGTTAACAGATCCATTCCATCGCACGATTTTCCCATTGTTTGCTGCTTTCCTGGAATCATCTTCTGCCCATTTTCTGTTTAGACTGATACATACAGCATCTGATGCTGTCACATGATTTCACTCTTGAAAAATCATAGGCTTCCTGTCTCCAAGCTTCTGTTAGCCTTGATGATAAGTCATTTGCTGCAGCAATGTAGTTTTGCATTCATTTTAGTTGAAATATTTCTTAAAATTATATGCAGATTATGAGAACTGAACAAGTCAAAGGGTATGTCTAGATCTATCTCCACCTGTTCACCTTGGCAACACAGTGGCCCACATTTTTTAAGACAGTCAGACAAAAGCAGGCTCTCTTAAGAGTCAGTAAGTCTCATCTGAACCTGCACTTTGATAAATAGATGTAAGTATGCAACACCTACCAAATTACTAAACATAATGAGGCTTTTGCTGCTCTGTTCCTGGGGAGATGAGATGTTCTTATCACACTCAACTGATTCAACTATTCATCGGCCTACGAGTACAAAATAACATTCTTTAAAAATGCGCAATAAAATGATTGGAACAGAAGGCAATCAGTAAGCTTATTGTGGAGCACAGAGATGATGCAGAATTTTAGAGATGCTATTTTTTCTATTCTATTCAATTTCATTTTAGGATAAATTAGAATAACGGGGAGTGGAGGAGGGGGGCCAGGGGGGCAGCAGAAGAGAAAATAATGAAAACCTGGAATTACTAAAGCATGCAAGCCACAAAATAAATTTCTTTCAGTTTCTAAAATGGCTTCTTTGTTTCAAATGCCTTTGTCACAAAAAAACTAGCTTGTTGTGATCTGACTGTTGAGTTGACTGAATTGGGACAAAGGTGTTGTTCTTCCCTCTCCCCCACCGCCCCCATTCTGACAAACGATTTCACTACCTTCTTTTAGCCCATTTTAAAGGAAAATGTACGAAAACCAGAAACGATGAGGACAAAAGGAAACATCAAAGACATCAATCCTGGAATAAACTCGGAGCAAGTGTAACTTCAATACACAATGACCATGTGGGGAGATGAAGGGGAGGCGGGCAAGAAGAGAGTGCCATGGAAAAAAGAAGTCCTCATTGTCATGTGCACACGTCGGTGTAACTGAGGCGCACGGAGCCCAGGGCAGGTGCGGCGGGACAAGCCAGGCCAGCGGCCCCGCGCAGGGCGGGCTGCGGGGCAGGGCAGGGCGCAGAGCCCACTGCGGAGCCGCAGAGCCGTGCGCCTGGCGGCCGCCCAGCGCCGGCCTCCTCCTGTACCGTTATAAAGGATGGGGCTGTTAGAAAAAATAAAAATTAAATTTAAAAAAAATCAACTACATATACCCCAAATGCGCAAACCACTCAGAGCCTCCAAATTTCCTTACGCCGCAAGGTCTTTCCATAAAGCGTCCCGCATTCAGAGGGGCAAAACTTCTCTCCCACCGCCGGGCGGTGAACGGGGGAGGGAAGCGGTGCAGGGAGCTGCGATGCGATGCCCGGAGCCGCCTCCCGTCGCTAAGCGACCCGCGGGGCCGCCGCCGGGGCCCGCCGCCGCCGCGCACTCACCGCTCCGCGCCGCTCCATCCCCGCGGCGCAGCGCAGCCGCCGTCCCGAGCCGTCCTTCCCAGCCGGGAGGGACACGGAGCTGCCGCCGCCGACGCGATCTGGGTCACCCGGCGCGGCGCCCGGCGAAGGTGAGGAGGAGGAGGAGGCGGAGGAAGGCGGGCGGCGGTGCCGCCTACCGGCGAGCGCGGGGGGAGGCTGCGGCGGGGCCCGAACCCGCCCCGCAGGGAGGGGAAGGGGCCGGGGACCCACGGGAGCGCCGGGGCGCTCCCTGCGCGCCGCTCGCCGTCGGTCCTCGGCCCCCAGCCTAGGATGCGCCTCTTATCCCTGGACTTTGAGACCTTCCCCCACCTCGTTGTCCCCGCGCTTGCCAAGGAAAGGCGATTCCTGTCTGCGCTTCAGGGGAGTTCAGCCACCGTGGTACGGTTAAGGTCTTACAGGAAAGCGGGGAACATCTCCAAGGTGTTAAGATCCCGGCTAGCTGGGGTAGTACTCAGCGAGCCAGCATCCTTCCTCCATATCCCATCCCACCGACCTGTCAAGGAGCTCTGTATTCTTTCTTCCCCAGCAGTATATCCTGAAGGCTTTTGATCTTGAAAGTTTAAAGTCAGCTAATCGGGATCATAGGCATGTCGTTCTATTTATATTGCTCTCCCCTCTAGGAGAATAACAACTGTTGTTTGCAGCATCCTCAGAATCATTTAAAGTTGCCCAGTGCAGTATCTACTGCCAGTAGGCAAGTAGTCTTGTGTTTCATTCATCCTTACTGCTGCATGCATCTGTCCAGATGTTCCTTTGAAGCTGTAAGCAGCCTGCCAGGCCACACTGACATCCCAACGTTAGCCAGTAGCCTCATGTTTTTAGAAGTCCTTTGAAAATGTTAATTAACCTATTTTTCTAAGTGGTCTCTATGCCTAATTTGAAAATAGCTTTCTGCACACCTGTTTCAGGGACATGGTTTAATTTCTTCTGAGTCTCCCTTTTCAGTCATTTTGATCCCATAACCAACCTTCACATTCAAGAGGTATGGTGAAAACACTTGGGTCGTTGTGTTAAACATTTAACACCCAGGAAACACTGTTCATGTCTTACAGCAAAGCAGACTGGTGTTTAATTCTCCTCCTAGCTAGAGCTGTGTAGTCTCCCTTCCACCTGCCATCAGCATGCCTGATGCACCTGGCTGGCAGGTGCTGTGTCCTGCAGAGCTGATTGAGGGCCAGGGACAGAGGAGGTCCCAGCAGCCTCCCCTGCAGCTGTGTGCTCCATCAGCAAATGAGGTCCGATGCTCAATGCAACAACTCAACGGCTGGTATCAGACTACAGCTTTACCACCTCATCCCTTATTTGCATCATGCTTTGCGCATTGAAGTAATCTTTCAAGCTTAATTCCATGCATCAATGCAACTAGAAAAGTAGAAAAAAGCAACTAGTCCTTTCTTCTATCTCCTGCATTACAGCAGTGTTTCTAATCACTACATCACAATGATGTTCGCCCGCACCACATCAAATCCTTGCTCTTAGGTCCTGTGTCTGTCAGAAACTTCTCTAGCACTAGGCCAGAGGATCCACTGCAGGTCCATAGATGTCTGAACAGAATAAACTCTAAATTGGGGGACTTTTCAGGGGCTTCGGGAGCAGAGTTCAGTTATGCTTCCCAAAATAAATCTAGAAACAGAGATTCATAAGACAATTCATTCATAATTATGCAAGATGAATCATGAGCATGAAAATCCAGATCCTTGCTACAGAAGAAGCCTTACTTTCCCAGATGACATGCTCTTCTTCACAAATATTAAGGAATTCAAAATGTGAGGTAGAAAGCCTTATTGACTTTTTCCCTTACTGTTGTGGCAAATTTAGGGGATCAGACCAATATGCTTGGAGTTTCTACATGGCCTTCTGCCCATTCTCTGGAATCATGCAGTAGTACATAGCTGTAATGTAGTCATGCAGTGCCATTTCAGATTTTCCTGAATTTTTTTGACACCCATGTTGTCAAATTTCAGTTTGATGTAAACACTAACTCTATGTTGGTATGGAAGCTACTCAGGTTATATGAGTCCTATGTTCAACATCATTATTCCATGGAAAGTTGAGGCAACCCAGCATTTTATGAAAAGCTTTTTTGTTTATAAGCAGTTACACAATATTTTATCAAGCTGTACTTCCAACAGCAAAATTATTTTTAGTTTATGGCAAATGAAAGAAACTGTGCATGACAACAGAAATATATAGCCTGTACTTAGAGGTGGCAGTGAAATCATATCGGAAAAAAATAGATGTAGGACCCCACTAGTTGAGCAATGTCACACTTTTCCAACAATAGCTCATACAGCCTGCTGTGCTTAATAAAAAACCAGCAAGGTCACCTGCATGATTAATTTAGCATTGGAAAGAAGATGACAGAAGCAGCAGAAAAAACAGATAACAACATACCTCACTCAGATATTGGTGAAAAATCAAAAGCTCAAACCCCTTATTATTTTGGATAGAAGCTCTTGCTGTTAAAGAAATTACTGATAAAGAAAAAATTGATAACAAGGACATGTGTTGTGCCCTTGTGAAGAGCCTAACTATTTTGACACCACCTAGCACTTTTCTCAGACAATGTGCCACCCAAGCATTATTAAATGCACCATAAGGACTTATACTTTAGTTAATGGTTTTATAGTATTGTTTTGTTTCCTTTTTAACAAGTTACATTTTTCATTTTGTGACAATACAGAGGTGGCAGAAATACTTTAGCTACACTTGTATTCTTTGACTTAAAATTCACGGTCTTTCTGACTGTATTTCACCTAACAATCCTAGTACTGCTGGAATAATCTTAAAAGTTGTAGTAAGAAAGAATAAGGAAGGAATAGGAAAACCCTCCCTATTTACATAAGGAACCTTCTTACCTCAATTTTCAAAATCTGTAGTTCAGATTATCAGTCCCTCTAGTTTTCAGTCAGCATGAGATAAACTACTCTCTCCATAAATCACAAGCTTCTCAGGCTGTTCTAAAATTTCCTCACTTGTTCTTTTGAGGGGATTCTTGTCAGCCATCAATTCTTTGTGCCTAGCTTAGAACAAGCATCAAATACAGATTGTCCTGCAGTGGTGAATTATGTGGCTCTCACACACTGATATTATACCAACTAAGGCTGTGTGCACACAAGCTTCAGGACAATTTTCAAAATCAATCTCCTAGTTATTTTGTTCATATCCAGTCCCACACTTCGCCTCACTTGTATTTCTTTGACTGAAGATGCCATAAAGTTTAACATGGGAGACACTAACAGAAGAATGTAGATGATGGTAACGTGAGAGATGAAGTGTGTCAGGCTTACTCACAGAGCCTTTAGAGAAATGACAGCTAAGTGAAGCAGCCAGTATGCTCATTTAGTTTACCCATTTCTTGAAGCAAAGAATTTTGCCACAAAAGACTACATATGAATTAAGAGCATTTAATGCTATCATATTTTAATTTAAATCATTCCAGTGGATATTTCTACATAGAAAGAGTAAAATAAAGTGTTGTAGACATGAATTTCAAATACTGTAAGCTAGAAATACCTGCTTTTTTCTAACAAACCCAAATATGCTGAAACTGTGTCCTAATCATCACTAAGATGTGTACCAACCATATTACGTTTATGTAAAAAAGAAAGATTTGCATTTATAAGAGAAAAAATTTAAAGCAATTTAAAAGGAAAAAAGAAATGTGATGTGTTTTTCTTTTTTTAATCTATTCTTTTCATTCATCTTCTGCCATTAATTAAATCCATACTCTGAATGCATGTGCTACACTTCATGCAAAGATTACAAAGTGTTCACCAACAATGATTCATGAAGATTCACAATTCAGGGTGATTTGGGTAAACATTTATGTAAATGTCATACAGATCAGCAAACTGGCTCACAGAAAAGTGTTGTTTGTAAAACAAAAAAAGCACTAAGTTTGGATGCATCTCCTTTTTTTTTTTCTTTTGCTTTTCAGTTTAAAAACTTACAATTCCAGTTTTCCAGATATGTCAAGTGTGCACATAGATCCAGAGAAGTAATGAAAACTAGGTTACAAGAGCAGCAAATGAGGTGACCCAAGTGTCTGACCATGTTTTTGTTTAGAAAATTTTAACTTATGGTTGAACAGATATTCTTCTTATAAAGAGAGAAAATGTGTTGCATGAGTTCTCCTGAGATGATGCCTGAAAGGAAATGAAAGAATGGAGTTCCAGTCCAAGGAATACTTTGCAATATTCTCTCCAGTCAGTGGGGGCACCAAGGATCTCACTTACCATGGAAATATAACATTTAGTTCTCTTATGTAAAGAGTACTATGTCTTTAAAAATTAACTTCCCAGATTGTGTCTCAACTGCAAGCACTGGATGCTTTAAAATGTATTGATTGCTCAAGTAGACGGAATCGGAGCCTGATACTCCATGATTGTCCTTATGATACATTTATGCCCTGAAGTTATAACTGCAAGAAACGATGGTTCCCAAGGACATGCAGGAAGCAGACTGCTTGCTTAGTGTAGATATCAGGGAGGATCCCTGTGCAAGGTCACACTGCTTCCTGCATGCCTACCAAATCCTAATTTTTTCTGACAGAACTGAGTTCTCTCAGGTTACCATAAGATTTTGACTGTAGGGCCAGAGGACTATAATATAGTTCAAAGAGTATTTTCAAAAAATTATATTTTCTATTTGTTTAATGTAAAACAGGCATAAAGAGCCAGAAAATATAAGGTACATGCAGACTTTGAAGGGATGACAATTTTCAGTCTTTGTGTCAGAGAAAACAAATATTTTGTGAGACTCTTTCTAACAACATTGCCTTCAAGGCTAAACTACACCATGTGTTGATTTAGAGTGATTTAGAGGGAAATCAATATTTTGTGATGGTTCTTTCAGTACTCCATATTATTTTTGTGACACCCCAGAAAGTGTACTAGACTGGTGAAAGGTCTCACCTAAACATTGCCTGAACTGCAGAGGAAGTCACAGCGGCAGTGAAAGCAACAGTTCCTGTTCAGCAGAGAATTATCATCTTTTCTTTAAAGCTTGCATGGCTTTGGAAAGGTTTAAAGCCCTAAGTTGCCTAGATTGTTTATGCCAAGAGAAAATTAAAACTGAGGACAAAACAATTTAAGTCAATGTATGGCTTGCTTAGTATTGGTGCATGTGGGACTTTGAAGGCTGAGGACCATTCACTGAGAGGTTTTATTTGAGCAGAAAAAGCTGGTAGGAGCTTCACTGGGAATTTTTGAATTAACTTCAAATATTATGCTTTCCAGTAGTTGTGTCTAGGGAATTTATATCTCGTAGGGTCTTCCTTAAATCAAGAAATTATCTATTTTTTGACATCTGTGTCCACACATTGCAGGAACCTCTCAAAGGCTGATTCTTTGCACTGGCAGTACGTATAATGAAATATCCTCGTACTTGCAGCATACACATCATAATTACTGTAATTTCTGTCTTATGCCTGAAAGTTCACAGGAATTTTCTGAAGACTCACCAGAACAGGATCAAGGACTTTCTGTTTATTGGGGCTTAAAGATTGTGCTCCCAGTTCAAGTGCAATATTAATGGCCACCCAGCAGTGTAGGCATGCTTTTGCAGCATGTTTGACAACAGAAGATAAAGCTGTTCCTCCATGTCTCTAATAAACAGCCTTGAACTTCATCAGTGCAATCTCATGGCATAGCAGAAATGCTCAGTTTAGCTAACCTCTGTCCTATCCTAAACATTCACCAACTGGTTTGGTTCTGTATATGACAAGATCTGTAGCTGTCCCAGTAGAGAACTGGAATCTCCCTGCCCAGAAAAAGCTGTGTCATCATGCTAAAGAAGCGTGCTCCACAAGAGGATCACACCTGGTAACAGTTGAAGTGAATATGCCAATAATCATGTATTTGTGCCAGAAAAATGGTGTTGCCAAATATTACAGTTTTACTGTGAGACTTATGCTATTGAGTGTATTTTGTAAAGTGCCAGTATACTGAGTCTTGAGATTTCAGGAAAAATGCAGCTTTTTTTATTGAAGGAAAGGGAAAAAAGTACTCTAAAATCTTATGTTTGTGGAAAAAACCTTGAAAAAGTTTGGAGGTATGAACAGAATGTAGGCTAAAGCTTAGAAATCAGAAAGCATGCTGATATTACTTGACATTTTAAGTCTCTTGAGACTACAAGCATTTTGATCACCAGCATTTGAAAATGCCACTGATTTTAACAGGACCCAGACGTCTCATGTCTCTTTTAGTCTTATGCAATTGCTAACAAACTTCTAAAAGTTCTGGGTTTTTCTGTTTTTCTTTTTTGGAAAGAAATATGAAATCTAGCATTGAGCAGCAGAAAGGCAGAATAAAAATGACATGAAGCACAGAGCCAGCCTTGCCTTCTTTCTGAAAAATATAAGCCCTTGGCATTGCAGAGGTTTTTTATGGAGAGTTTTATTATCGCAAGCAGCAGCAGTTGCACATTTTGAATTTAGGTCAACACATATTTGTCCAAATACTGAACCATTACATGAATGCTATCCTAAAACAATTCATCTTGTCTTATCCTTTATTACAGTACTTCTCTACAGGAGTAGTCACGGGTGATTTTGAGCTGGATTTTGTGCTAAGAGGTTTCTTCTTATTTCTGTAACAAACTGCTATCCTGAAATATATCCTATTTGTCATGATTCTTAAACTGCAGTTTCTCATACCAAGAGATTTGATATAGCAAATCCTATCTTCTTGCAATTCCCTTTTAATTGGGTTTGAAATTAATGGAAATCCAGTGTGATCACATTAGGCTAAAGCATGGTTTGGCTTGCTTTGCTATAAAAGGGAGTAAGATTGTCTTTTCACCTACGAACCAGTAACCTCTTTTTTGTTGATGTAAATAGAAGTGTTTACTTGTTATCCCATGAAGTTGATTCCCAGGGACTGAAAAATGCCTTGATTCTCTCTGGGAACGTGGCCAAGATAAAACAGCTAACAGCATGGCAAATAGTGTAATTTGTTCCTGAGAAAAGTCAGTAGGATTTTATTTTTCACCTGTGACTAAATGGGAGCATGATATTCTGCTTTAGAAGACATCCTTCCTGATTATCAATTAAAAAATAGAGCCAGAGCCAAGATTTTCTGATATAAACCTTCTTTTTTCTTATGAAAACTGTTAGAAATTAATACCAAACTAGAATATTTGCTGACATTTAAAACCAAAATATTAAAATTATAAAAAAGGGATTTTTTTAAAAGAGCTAGTGAGTTTTCTGCGAAAGCATTTTAAATCAGAGATTATATTAACATCAAAGGTAAATGTATTTGAATCCCCACTTCTGTGAACTCTTTTGTGGGTTAGTCAGTGATAATGTTGTTAATGGAGATGTACTTTTACTTGTCAATAAGCACTGTGGTATCTGTAGGAGGAGCCTGTACCCATCTTGTGTAGCATGGGAGGAGAATGCACGGTGCTTCTGGGCTTAAATCATGAAGGGCATAACAGTTCTGGTTTGAAATAAGCTTGCGTTAAACCCCTAACCACCCTTTAACTATTTTTCTTTTAAATGGTGGAAATTTCCTATGTGAGAATGTTGTTTGCAGAAAAAAATCTTGATTCATTGTCAGACGAAAATGTTATTGCAATATGCATGAAAAATTCTTGACCAATGCTAATCATACAGAGATACTTGAAAAAAAAAACCTCACAGTGAGTTTGTTCTCCCCCAGAGAACACACATGGACATGCACGTAGAATGGAGAGTGCACAGAATGTGGAATGTGGACACTTAAGAGAAACAATCTTTGGGCAGGTATTTTCCACTTGTCAGAACAAACTGGTAATGAATTACAAACTGGTATCATTAGGATCATCCTCACAGTAGCTTATAGGGTTGGGTGGTTTCCAGGGCTGAGAGCCTTGGAGAGTATTTTAATAGAGACAGCAGCTGTTGATATAGCCTGGTTGTTCTTTCTCCATTCATTCTGGCTCACAGGAAGAGCAGATGATACTAAAGCTTGGTGTTCACAAATGTTAACAAGCTCTATGCTATACTCTTACTAGGTAGGTAGCAAATATTCATCCTTTAAATATAAGAAAACTTAGGCAGAAGATCTGTGCTATCACAACATTTTGTTATCCACTGTGTGGGTCAAGGACAGAGTCTGTGACTTAATAGCACAGATTGTGGTGGAGGAAAAGGAGTGGAACCACCCTTCTGACCAAGTACTTCCTACCTCCCAAATATTACAGGCTGGTGGATATGCCCTGTCAGCCTCACATGCTTAGTGCACTTGTACCTTCTATACATGGAGTAGCTGTGTCCCTGGCATAGAGTATGGTATACATTCCAAGGGAAAGGATATTTTTGGTGTTGTTTCTTGGTTGGATGGATTTTTTGTTGTTTTCTTCTGGGTAAGCACAGCCATGGGTAGATTTCTCTAGAGTGTGCATCTGGGAAAAATTTGAGGAGCTGGCTTGAGTCTACAGATTTACAGGCTCATCAGTCACCTTAAATACCACCTGCCTGGGAATCCCACACATCATTGATGCTGAGAAAGGTTACATACCCACAGGAGGCTGAGGGAGGAAAAATAAAAATCAGCTTGGTACTTAAACAGAGAGAGAAAAAGTGTTAGGCTTTAGGTAATAAGATGCAGTGAGAAGTAGAATATTTGTCAGGTAAACAAAAAGTAGGCAACCCCAAATTCCAGAAATTTGGATAAAGAAGGGAGAAAGGTTATGCCTAGGGGCATAGTATGAAACTTGGTTAGCCTATGAAGAAGAAAAATGAAGCAAAGGATTGCACACTGTATCTCTGATTTAAGGGGCCACTTTCCCCACAGGGAGTCAGTGAGGTGTGGAGATGCTTCCTTTCAGTGAGGCTGGCCTCTCACTAGTGTGAGTTCACTCCTCAGCCTTAGGGGAGTTGCTGGCCAGGTCAAGAGTGGTGCAGCAGAATATTTATGTACAACCAGAGGCTCGGTCTTCACATGGCCTTGTCTGGTCTGGCATGGTTTTATCTTCCTCTATCCCTGGTCCTGCAGCGTGCCAAAGGTAACATGATCAGTGCTGGCTGTGATGGTGGCTTGTGCAGGGTATGGTCTCCTCTGGTGAGTGCCTGAGCCTGGGAGAAGCCGTGATGCTCTCTTTAATCTATCCTGGTGGAAGCTGTCTTTAACTTGCAGTGTGGATGTGGCTTCCCCCATGTGGTTTTGGATCCCCTGTGTTGGAGGAGGCTCCAATGAAGGAATGGAGGCAGATTTGGGGCTGTGGGATGGTGTCTCTCTGCACACAGGGTTAAAGCATTGCACTTGTTATGTGAAAACTCAGAGGGAGACTCTGTGGATAGAGAGGAGGATGGCAAAGAGCTGGCTCTACTTGGAGAAAAGGTGGCACGAGGAGGGCCTTCTGGCAAGTGGAAGCATGGAGTGAGCAGGAACAGGAGGTGGCACAGGGACAGTAAGTGTGTGTCCATGGAAGGTGGTTGTAGGGGGCTGTTCACCCCCTTCCCCTTGCCACACCAACTGCCCCAGATCCACTCAGCATGGACATCCCTCTCCCCAAGACACAGCCACATGCAGCAGGAGAACCCTGGCCTGGCCATTGGGAAATCTTGGCACATAGAACTGGCTGCCGCCAGAGAATCAGAGAGCCAGTTAGGTTGGAAAAGACCTTTGGAGATCATCAATCCAACCTTGGACCCAACACCACCATGTCAAATAGACCATGGCATTAAGTGCCACATCCAGTCTTTTCTTAAACATCTCCAGAGACAGCAACTACCACCTCTCTGGGCAGTCTACTCCAAGGTCTAATCACCCTTTCCATGAAGAAGTGCCTCCTAATGTCCAACCTGAACCTCCTACAACTTAAGACTATGTCCTCTTGTCCTGTGACTTGCTACTTGGGAGAAGAGCCTGATCCCCACCTGGCTGCACCCTCCTTTCAGGCAATTGTAGAGAGCAGTAAGGTCCCCCCGAGCCTCCTTTTCTTCAGGATAAACACCCCTCAGCTGCTCCTCACAGCACTTGTGCTCCAGACCCTTCCCCAGCTCTGTTGCCCTTTCCTGGACACGCTCCAGCCCCGCAATGTCTTTCTTGCAGGGAAGGGCTCAGAACTGAACACAGGATTTGAGGTGTGGCCTCAGCAGTGCCCAGTTCAGGGAGACGGTCACTGCCCTGGTCCTGCTGGCCACACCATGGCTGATCCAGGCCAGGATGCCATCGGCCTTCTTGGCCACCTGGGCACACCCTGGATCATGTTCAGCTGCTGCTGACCAGCACCCCCAAGTCCTTCCCAGCCACTCTGCCCCCAGCCTGCGTCGCTGCCTGGGACTGTTGTAACCCAAGAGCAGGACCCGGCACTTGGTGTCTCAAAGCTTGACTTCCCTGACTTGTAATAAAACCACAGACGTTCGCACCCGCTAAACCCCGGCCGACACCCCACGGCTCCTCGGGCAGCGCGGCGGGGCGGTGCCATGACGGCCGGCGGGGGCGGTGCCGGTGCCGGGTGCCCGCCCCGACATGGCCGCTTCCTGCAGGTAACGCGCCCGCCGGGCCGGGGCTGCAGCGCCCGGGCCTCGCCCGGCTCTGGCTGGGGACGGGGAGCCGCGGGGGCGGCGGGAGCGGAGGCCGCCTCTGCTGCTGGTTCCCCGCCCGTCCCCGCCGTGCCGCCTTGTGCGGGGAGCAGAGCCCGCGGCGGCCTGGCCGCGGCTCCGGCTTTATTTCTGTCACTGTCAGGACGAGGTGGTGTAAGGGGGAGAAGGCCAAGCCAGTCCCTGCGTCTCTCTCACAGCTTTTATAGCCTCCCCCGTGTGTGCTCAGGGCAGAGCAGAAAGGACACTGCTGTAAGGGTGATGAGGCCCTGGAACAAGTTGCCCAGGAGGCTGTAGGTGCCCCAATCCTGGCTGTGTTCGAGGCTTTGAGAAACCCGGTCTAGCAGGACGCGCCACTTCCCATAGCACGGGGTTTGGGGCTGGTTTATCTTTAAGGTCTATTCAAACCCCTAGCATTCCGTGATTCTAAGACGCACTCCTGTGGTTATTCTTATTATCGTTGCTGTTTGCAGCGAGTGCCCAAAGCCCGGGGGTTGCGGGGGGTCGGTGGGAGGTTTGGTGCTGGCTGTCCCTAGCAGAGGTGGGATGGGGCAGCCGCGGGGACGTGCTGGTGTCTGGATGTGCTGGTGCCTTCAGGCGCGTTTGGCCAGTGCTGGAGCTCTTAAATCTCACCTTCTGGCCTCCTGTATACATACATACATACATACAT